>JAVJGJ010000062.1:34935234-34952489 GCA_035590215.1 Microhierax caerulescens
GTTACAACACATGATGCACTAAGCAAGCAAACAACACTGACTTCTATTAGTGCCACAAGGAAACAAAGCATAGCCACAGAGCTGTATTCCCAAGTACTTAAAGCCACCTGCCAGGAGAAAGCTCTCAAAGTGCCCCCTAGTGACTACTGAATTTTTAAGAGAGGAATAAACGGAACAGTATTATTTTCATTTCAGCAATGAATAGATACTATAGAACAACAGGCTGCTTCTTGCTAAGACCTCCACCTCTCTTGTTTCCACTACAGAAGACTTAATGACAGAACATTCCATAGGACTGGCACAAATTTTTAACCTTTTTTACAGCATAGCAGGGGGGTCCACAGGTACCTAGGTAAGCATTCAGGTCAAAAACACAAAAAAAATTTGCTTATTTTATATTACAAGCACTCCAGATACTTGCCTGCATCACAGCATATATCATTGAGAATAATATGCAAATCAGCACTCACAGAACTGGATTCCATGATATACTTCCTAAAGCTTATAAATGCTTGGTGAAACAGGCGAGCTAGAAAAAAAAAAAAAAAGGAAAAAAGTGAATGTCACTGGGATCACAAAATCGTATGTGTAAACACCCAAAAAACCCCACTGAAGTAGTCCATGGAAAACCTATACATTAATATGAGATATTACAAGTAAACATAAAGGTTATTTGAACCAAGTGGCAGAGACAACCTAAACAAGCATTGTTGTGAGACCCAGAAAAGATCAGATCTACTTAACATCGTATCTGAATAAAAACACATTTCACATTAAAAAAAAATAAAGAACTGAGAACTTTTTCTTACCATCTAATCTTACTTAACTTTGTATCTGAAAAAAACACATTTCACATTAAAAAAAAAAAAATAAGATCTGAGAACATTTACTTACCATCTAATCCATTTTCCACTCCCAGTCTTTGGATTTCTTTTCTTTTGTAGAACTTATTTAAGTTTTTTAGAACTTCACCTGTAGAAACATAGTAATATTTTATTTTAGTTTGCTCAAAATTAAATCATGTTCTCCTGGCCCAAAAATCATGGCTCATAGCCTCCTTGCTCTGGAGAGAGGCGATCTTTGCCATACTGAACAAACTCAAATGATCTTTCCCTAAATTAAACACAATCAGTGACTGAGTCTACTGGGGAAAAGGACAATCTTAAACTGCAGCAATGTAAGAACTGCCATAAAGATGAGGTCAGTATTTGAGACACTGTCCCTGGTACTTGATAGAAAAGCATAAAGGTGGGAACCCGTAGCCAACATGTTATGGAACAAAGTAATTAAGGGTTTGGGGTGGGTTTTGTTTGATTTTTATCAGGACCTATCAGAAAACAGCACGTTTTAATGCGAAAAGTAAATCTGCTTAAACTACTCAGTGACAGTTTTTACTAAACATCCTGAGAGATCTTCTTGCCACCACACTGCTAGCAAGCCACACTCTCAAGAAAGATCAGGCAAACCAGATGCAGTATTCTTCCTATTTCTCAGGCTAAATGAAGGAGAGAAGAAAACTCACCAAAGTTTCTTCATATATATCACAAATTTGTTCGTATAAAATCCCTAATTCTAAAGTTATTCATAAACCCTTTCTCTCCCTGAAAAAGCAAGTTCAAAGTTGCAACAGAACTGTATTTACTAATGTACACTCTGAATTTAGTTAATTGTTATTTAAATCACAATGGCAAAAACATGTCCCCTCTCCATCCATAGCAGATCAGAAATTCACAAAAATCTAGCAAGTATCATGAGCACCTACTCATAAATTTACGCTATTCATAAAATTCAAGTCTACAAACCCTGTATTATAAAACGCTAGGATGGCTACATAATGCAATACGCCCCTGATTTGCCAGCACAAGTCACTGCACAGAACACTGCCAAGCTCTGCTCTCTGCAACTAGCTCTGAAACTCTTTGAAGTCTCTGCCATGACATGGAAAGCTTTCCACAAGATCAACCTTAAATTACTGAAAGACTGCCTCTAAAAAAACCCTGTACTCTAGAACACAGCCCACTTCACATAATGAAAATCACCAGGTGACAAGAATATAGCAAAGCTCAACTGTAGGCAAAGCCAGAAGCACAAGAGCAGTGGCTACATCCCATGTATGATTGCGGTAGTCTATTAATGGATTAACTTACAGTTTTGAAATGTTCAGAAAGGTAACTAAGCGAGATTGTCAGCAGGCTTTAGACTTACTACACAGGCATCCACATTCTCATCAGAAAATGTTTAAGTTTAATTAATCAGAAATTAATGACAGATTGGAAAACATCACTAAAAGAAAGTACAGGGAAGTTACAACAGCTAATACATCATCAGCCATATAGCTAAATTCACAGCCTATTGGCCTTACTACAAGATGAAAAGGTCAAGGCTAGAATATTTGTTACTATCCAAGGCAACGTGACATTCAGATTGTGGCAGCCCTCAACGTTCAAGGTCATGATCCTTCCTAGGCACAAATACTTGTCTTAACAGTAAGATGTATCAAAACAAAACAAAGCTGGCATTGCAGTCCAGCAAGACAGGCCCACATTAGTTTAATCTAACTGCACACAGTAATAACTCTTTCTATAGCAACATCTAGCAATCAGGATACATACTCAGGAGATCTGTGTCCTGCCTCTACCATTACCCTTTTATTACCATTCACTCCTAAGATTTCCCTTTCTTTTCCATTTCTTCATTCTAGAATAGTATTTTAGCTCTTACTCTTCAATCATTCCGACTTCTCAGCTCTATTTGTTAAGGTTCTGTGCAAAAAGATGCGCTGACTCTATGGTTAAGTTCAGAAAATACACAGTTAGCCTCCAGTGTATCAGATTCATTTAGAGGTTTCAGCCCTATCTGCAGGAAGACTTTTCAGCTATCTTCCTGCACCTGAGATGACAGCAGTCCATTTCAGTAAGGCTGTATGCTACCACTGGGGCAGCTGAACTGCTTTATTTTAAAATTTCCCCATGACTATTAGATCTCTATTGTCCAGTCCAAGTGACCTTGCGCATCTAACTAATCTAACTAAAGACACATGGATTGCTAACAGTATCTCGTCTTTTCTAGCTTACGTTTCTTGCCAGTAAGCACAGCCCTATGGTCTGACAACCAAAGCCACAGAACTGACATTCAACATGACAACTGAGCATTAGGGCTCCAAATCAACAACCATATCAAGGATTCTGTGAAGCCACGTGGCACAAAGTGCTGACTTTTCATATAGTAGATTTCTGTTTGTGTTTACTTCAAAATGGATAATGGATCATCTCCGGTACCAGAAGGCCCACAGTCAAACCAAACCTCATCTGTGCTGCCTAGTGACTTGGCAACATTCAGGCCCAGTACTTAGAGATCATGAAGCCAGGTACCAATCTTTCTCTCCCTGTACTGATAGCAGATCACCTACCTTTACTACATCCCTATCTTCTCTCATTGCTCTTTACACTTCTTTCTTTTGATGCTACACCCACAAGCAGACTTTTGTTCCTTTTCACCCTCCTAAGTTTAACACATATTCTTTTTTCCTTCTTTTTTTTTTCTTAACTGCTCCTTAGATATTTCACTAAAATGTGTTAGTGTCACCTTGTCATTCAATAATTAGCTTGTTCAATAAGGCAATCATACAAGGGGTTTTTTTTTTAGCAAACCCCTACTTAACTTATATCTTAAATCATTCCATCATACGGTAATTTCATACTGTTCTACTGCTTCCTATAACATCGTGTGTTTGGGCCTTTCACAACAAGGGCATCATCATCACACAAATGTACCAGGAACATTACTAACGTAAAAGCAATGAAAGGCTAGAGAAAGACAAATTCTACCATAATCTCTGTAAGAAAAGCTCAAAAGCAAAGCTCCTGCTAACCGTGACCTACTTGATACACCAAAATTGAAAGCATACATCACCACTCTTAAGGATCCACTTCACATGAAGTCCTAGAAAACATGCAGCAGTGAATTAATTGCACCACAGGCCATTAAGGAGCAAGTTTGTTATAAAGGTTTTGCAAAACTGGCTTTGTAAAAGTAAGCTTCTGAAAGGGCTTCTATTGTACTGTTTGACTAGGGTGAAAAATATGATCACTGTCTCACTTCAGCAAGTAACAAGCTAACAAGATGATGCACACTGCAAGGAACAAAGTTTCTTCATAAGCTGTAATCAGGAAGCCTGTAAATATATAATTTTTTCTTTATTGAACCTAGTTCAATATTTGACAGCAGAATCTGACAGACATCTTCATTCAGAATATTGAAAAAACATGTATAATACTGTGCGTGCTCACAATCTGAGGTGGGAAAGCAGAGGCAGACTGTTTATTTCATAAACATAAAAAGGAATGGATGACATTTGCTAAGGAAGGTTTCATCCAGTTTCCTCTTTAACTTCATTGATGGGTTTCAAAATACAAAATTACTGACAGCATAACAGAGAGCGCACTACAGGCCAATAAGCCAGATGAGCACCATGTTGGTGCACCTGGCTGGTATTCCTTGCAAGTCTCACATGAAAGAACTTGACGCTGAGGTAGTTAATTTTCACCTGCGGGAACACGAATAATTTTAGCCAATCTGTTCTCTCAACAAGTTAGCAGAGATAAAATGGAATCTATATTTATTTTCCCTGAGCATTTTAGCTGTACCTTTGAAGAAATCCAACATAACCGCTTACCTGAGAAATGACACAAGCATTGCACAAGTAAGATGCCACCATTCACATTTACTGGCACCTGAGAAATGCACTAATAATATAGGCCAATACTCAAAGACAAGTCTTAAAACACCACCATTATTTGCATTACAGCAGTCCAAGATTTTTCCTCCCAGCTAAGCTTTTTATATGTCAGGACCAAGTGTTCTTTTCTTGAGGGCTCTGAAGAAATTAAGATCATTTTCCCATGTTTCCTATACCTGGAGTTCAAACAAATAATATGCCATCAGAACACTTAATTAGGAGAACACATGAAGAAAAAAAGTTTCCATTTACACCCTCAATGCTTTGGGATCACAAAGTATCAAAACAATGAAGAACTTGTTTCTTATTTATCAAGTCTTTAAAGATGGCATGCTGGCACAGCTAGGTAATGAAAGACCTTTCCTGAGCAGAAGACTGAACGCAGATGAAGAATGAACAGGATGTATGGTTTATAATTAAAGAAAATGAAACACTGAAAAAGCAGTTACAACTCACTCAGTGGTTCCTGGGATATAACTACAAGGAAAGACATCAAAAAGCACAAGTGTAAAGCATCTAAAGATAAACAAGAGTTTCTTCTCTGTTTCCACTTAAATGTCAAAAAATTAATGTGCCAAGTAAAATGACAGGATGTATACCCAGCAGATAGGTAAGAGAGAAAGACATTGAGAGATGCTGAGAAAGATGTTATTTTACTTAAAGGCTGAAGTTCAAACTCCTGTTCTGCTTCCAACATACTCTGCAGCTCTCGTAACCCAGAGGGCACTGAAGCAGATAGCTCAACAGAGCTTTCCCAATTGATACACAGAAATCTACACTTAGCATTTAATTGCTCATACTTTAAGACAGGCAACCCCAAGAATACACAAACAGACTTGCACTGTTCTAACTGGTTCAGTTTCTAACACTGATGGCCAATACCTAGAAATACTAAATGCTTTGCCCGATTCTGATGTACCCACACACACACATGCAGACAACGCGCTTCTGTCTGTAACACCAGTATTTGAGAAAACTTCTCAGAGAAGACTTCTAAGTCCAGATGCATTTATGGTGTTGGAACGCAACAAGATTTCACTTGAGCTGTGGGCCCCGCTCCCTCATCAAGCACGTTTATTCTGACTGCGTTAGAACAGGGAGCGGAGGAACCAGGCCAAGAGATCTTTCCCCCGCACAGGGCACGCCTCAGGGCTGGCCGTGATCAACACCTCGCTACGGTGGCGTTACCGCACCCAACAGCTTTCATCCCGCCTTCGCCTCGGCGGACACGAGCAGCTACGCGGCTCGGACAAGCCGCACGGGAAGACCCCCGCTCTCAAGGGAGACAACCCCGCGCCCAGCCCGGCGGAGCGGCGGCCCGGGGCTCAGGATGCCGCCCGGCGGGGCCCGCCAGTTCCCTTCAGCACTCGCGAGGCCCCGGCCCCGGCGGGACGAGGGCGGGAGGCCCGCGCCGCCCCTTCCCGCCGCCGCCTCACGGCCGCTCGCGCTCACCCGTGTCGAGGGGCCGCGTGAGCTCGGCGCCCACGTCTTCCTCGGCCGCGTCGCTAACGGGCTTCAGCGGCACGGGCACGAAGAGGGAGGTGTCGGGGGCCCGGGAGACGCCGTCCCCGCCGTTCGAGGAGGCGGAGGAGGATGCGGCGGCGGCGGGGCGCAGCCGGGGGGCGACGGCCCCTCCATGGCGGAGGAGGAGCCCCGCGCGCGCCGGGAGCCGCAGCAGCGGCCACGCGCACCGCCTCATCGGCAGCGAAGGGCAGCGGCGCGCGGCTCCCGCGTCACCGCGCCGCGACCGCCCGGCCACCGCGCGAGTGCGCCGCCCCGCCCCCAGCCGGAGGCTGCGGGGCCGGAAGTGGCGTCACGGGTCCCGCGCCGCCGTCCCGCCACCACAACATGCTGCGACGGGCCGAGCTCATCAACAAAGAGGACGCAGGTGCTAGTGAGAATACAGCTGGTTTAATAATTCCAGTAGCAGCTCGGTATGTTTCCCGTTTATTATACATGGTTGCACAATCTGAGGCTGGTTAAATACAATCAAGTTTTCAAAACCTCCTGGAGTCATTTCCAGATTACAACATGCAAGTGACCATGAAAATATTTGGCTTTTTTTCACTTTATTCTTTGAATTTCTGAACAGGCACTTACATGAGGAAGTTAAATTTGCTCTCATTCAAAGATAGCCGCGGTAGAAGTATCCCAGCATAAAGTACAGAGTCTTGGTCTGCTTTATCAAAGTGCCACAGTAATAAAACAGTTCTTACAGAAATATAATTCAATTATTTACTTACTCATAAAGTAAGGTTACCAATGACACTTGCACCGGAGTTGAGAAGTCTTGGTTTAAAGGCCAAGTGAACTACAAGCGCAAGTAGCCTTCCACACAGCAGGCCTCGCCTCACACCCAAGCCACACACCAGGTAACAGAGGACACGCTCAGTTGTGAGCGGGTGAAGGCTGATTCCTTTAAGCTATTTCTTCAAACACTAAATGCATACGAGATGATTAAGACAAACGATCTGCTGTGCCAGACAAGCTTCTAACAGTTTTAAGGCCTGCCTGGCTTCAAAATACCTTTCGAGCAGACCACAAAAAGCTTGTTTGCCCTTGTAGCAGGCCCAGATGGACTAGGCAAGAGGGTGTCCTTTGAGGATGCTGTGCTTCTCCTGCCAGGACAGTGAGGAGACAGACTGTGAAGACAGTGGAAGCGTGAAGCCAGGAGGAACCACACAGTTTCATGTATTTGCAAAATAATCAATGTTACCAGCATTTATTTCATCAATAAGGGATAATTATGTTCAAATGCTTTACCCACTCACCACCTGAAGGTGAAATCATGACAACATCTCTACAGTCACTAGTTACTGGGCAACAAACCCCCAAAAGTCAGGAGTGACTTTTCACATGAAAAGCTTAGAGACATATGGTAGAGAGAGAACTGGGGGAGGGAGGGCAAAGATACTTCCTAACATTCTTTGCTACTGACAGATTCAAAGCTTCTTAGAAACCTTGGTAATGTGTCTGAAGGCTCCAAAGTTACCATATTCACAGTGCATATACATGCAGTTTGTTAAACCCTGTCTAATGTAATAATTAGAAGTCTTTAGGACCAGTTCACCATAAACCTTGATTTTTAGTGTGATTCAGTCAGTTGTGTCTTACTGTAGTTTCAAAACAAAACAAATGCAAATAAGCAACATTGGAAAGAAACATGCAATAAACATGAGAGAAGGGAAATGCTTTAGTCTACACTGTACAGGTGATCAGCAAAAATCAAATATGCCAGCCTACCATGCAAGGAAATAACCAGATTTAAGCTTATGCATACCCAAGTGCATAACATTATCAAATAAAAGTAAATGTGCAGTATAAAATAGTAGCTTAAGAAAGTTCCAGTGTTTGAGAAAGCACTTTATTTTAAATGTATATACATACTTGAATGTTTAACTGAAGAACGCTTTAGTAGTATGGTAAATGCAGCACTGCAAGATGAAGGAAGACAGTCGTAATGGGAATTTTGGCCTTCTTTTCCCACAGGCTGCTGCCACCTTTAACCTGCTGAAGCATTGCAAAGTTTTTCACCTTATACCAGTTCACATTTCAGGTTGCTCAGCAGATGCTTGTGATTCCGGAGATTCAAATCGCTGGTGAAAGTTTGTCCGTTGTTTCCTCAGCTTCTCAGGAGCTTTTCTCCATAAAATTATTTCCTGTTTGAGGAATAAAACACTTTTGAAACCACAATGTACCTTTAAACCAGAAGCATCAAGTATCTGCAATTCCTGATAGACAGAGACTTTTGGAAAAAGGAAAAAAAAAAACAAAAACCACACCACAAAAAAATTCTGCACCTCCCGTTACTTACAGAACAGTGCAGTACACATGGAAAGTAACAGAAAGATGAAAACTAAGTTTAGACATTTAGTTACCTTTATCAACCTTGACCAGTCACCTCTTCCTAAACAACCTTACTCCCAACTTCGATAGTATTAAAGGATTCAAGAAGTTCTTTTTCCTCCTTTTCTCAAAATCCAAAGCCCATCATAGCCACTGTATGTTCTATTAATTATACTGCCTCGTCTATTCTTCAATGGGAAGATTCCCATCTAATCCACACAGCTTGATTTCAGTGAGCCTTTTTGCTACTCCTTTCCTCAGCATGACCTCAACTTTTGTTTTTGGCCAAACGCCTTAGACCTTATTACAGTTTTGCAATTCTGAACCTAATTGAACCTGGGCTAATGCTGGAAGGGAAAATTATCTGCAAAAGAAAGCAAGCAAAGTAGCTCATTTTACACACAAAGCATTTTGCCTGGATATTCACAATGCAAGGTTGTTTATGGCACTGAGCATCCTATCCTTGCTGAAATAGTATCCATCGTATTCCTTGGCTCCTTTTTGCAAGCTAACATTTTCTATACAGCTTCCAATACACTGGCCGGCAGAAATGCTTATGCCATACATGAAGCACAGGTGGCTTCTAACGTGCCAAACATTCAAAGCAGCATGTACAACAGCCTAGGTAATTCTGCAACAAGATTCCTATAGACCATACCTGCTGTTTGAAGTATCGTCTGTCTTCTTCATCCACAAGCACTAGATTTAAGAAGTACCTCACTGAAAATTTTTTGTTCACATCCCTCATTGTTGGAGTTGGGTCATAGCCTGCTAAGAACAGTCTTATAGGAATTGATTCACCTTAAGAAAAGAAAGTTTCAATTAGTTCCTTAAAACTGAATGGCATTAATGTAGGTTCAGAAGACATGCAAAATAAAGGCAATTTCCCAAGCAGTGTCTGCGCCCTTTCCTTGGTTAAAGGAAAAAAACCCACCAACAAAAACACACCAAACAAAAAAACATCACCAACATAACATTGAGCTCACAGGCAAGTGTGATATGGGAACATATCACCAGTGGAAGCATGGTAGCCAGGCAAGACAAAAGGATCTTGAAACCTCTAGAGCTAGTCTACACTGTGGAGTCAGGTTTGAGGCAAAGCGATAAAAGCATCGGTTATAACATTTCCAATGGTAAATAAGGGTAAGAATTACCAAGTGAAATGACTTAAGTCCATAAAAATGCCTGCTTCAAATAGGAAAATCCACTATCATTTCAGCCACCTAAGGGTAAGTGGTTTCTCCAAGAAAAAAATTATACATGTAATCTCTTCTCCTCCAGACTTTTTTTTTAATACAATTTTAACTCAAAATGTTAACCCTTTAAAACAAGCACAATTATTTACCTTTAACTGGTGCACCATCCATGATTTCATACTTTGCAATGGTTTCAGTCTCTGTTGTGGTACTGGGTCCTGGTGAAACAAGTTTTCACTGTGAGAACACACTTCAATTTTAAACATTTACAAAGCTTTATCACAGCAATTTCTAGTCTGCAGAATTTAAATTACACAACACTTGAAATTTCTGCCTTTGTCTTGCATATGAGTTATACACAGCTAAAGCAAAAAAAACCCTCTCTGAGGCAGAGCATCTATTTCTTAGTCTCTCCTTCCCATGCTGCCATAGAAGAGTCAGCAGCCAGTGCTTTAAAGGAGCCCTGAGTATGCAAGCTTTAAATAAGGGACAAACATGGCAGGGTAGGACTTGTGAAACCCTTTTATCTGGTGGGCAGTGCCAGCAATTCATACTGCTACGCCATAATCAGACTAGAAACCCAAAGGGTTATCACCCAACTCAAGGGTCACCTTTCTCCGGGGCCTAGGATGAAGAAACCAGAGCACCTAATTTAGCCACAAAAGCCAACAATAAAGCAGAGCTTTCTGCCCTTCCTCTATTGCTATGGAAGCTTTCTCATTACCCACACAAGCAGCATACTGGGGGCCCAGCCACTGGGGAATGAAGTCAGGAGCCACACACAGCCTCTTACTGCCTTCCTAGTTCCAGGGTGTACAAGCCTGATCTTCAATGATCAAGGTGTTTCAGCTTCAAAGCCTCTTGGTATTTCCATCCTATCAGTTTTAGGCTGACTGAAAATGCCACATTTCTAGAACATGAGACATTCATGCTAACTTTTACCAAGCTCATTTTACCAGCTAATCTCTACAGAAACAAGGGGGTCTTCAGGATGCATTTTACGCCTTTTCCTTTGTTCATTATCAAGGCTGATTAAGCTGCTGCATATTTATGCCCAAGTTCCATTTACAAGCGATTGCATTTATGAAGCTAGCCTAACAGTTACAATCCCAGCTACAGACCAACAATATTGCTAAGTATGATTACCAAAGCATGAAATTTAAACAGCAGTCAAATACCAGTGAGAAAGAAGCACACGGAACACTAGTTTAGCCAAAGCTGCACTCTCCAGAGTTGCATAAGGCTCAACCAGCACATAAGCTGCCATTTCTCTTGGACTCTGCTTCTCTTACCAATTCCAGTAATCTCCTTTTTGATCAGCTGCAACTCCATATGCTGAATTTTTATTCTCACTAAGAGGAAATAAATTTTTCCAACAATCACATCCTTTAAGTGATACCTTTAAAGGAACAGAACAGGGGTTTTCATTAAAGAAACACAACTTTTACACCTTCTTGAGTACAAATTATACAGGCAGTTACCTTATCTGCCTGTTAACTACTTGGAAGTTACTGCCCCACTGAGCTAAGCATGTCAGCCAGACCCATACAATTAGCACCCTTCCATCATCACAGTATTAGTAAAGGAAGTATAGTTACAATAAAAAAGCTTAAATGCAGAAATCAAGTCTTCAATATTTGCTAGTGCCCTTCCTATTAGTACTAAAGGCAGAACAAATACGTATTCCTCAAAAAAGGCCACCCACTGTAGAACTAGTAACCAAACAGCCCAACACAATACTCATTGAACATGCTGCTTTACATTTTAAGACTCCAGATGCCAAGGCTGTTCAAATATTACGTACTCTGCCCTTTTCCCTGATATATTTTCCTGAATACATTTTGTTCTAAGTGACACTTACTTTGACTTATTGTATTCAAACTCTATATGAAGACAGTCTTCAATGCCTACTTCCATTTTAATGGAGTTGTTTACATCTGGGTATGTAGCAAGCTGGTGAACAATCAGATCATATTCTTTCACCAAGTCTGATAGTCGTCTCACTATTGTCACTTTCAGAAAATACCTAGGAAGAAAGCCACCAAGTTAGCCTTAATTATTCAGAATAGCCTAAGTAAAGGCCCTTATGTTCTGAAGTACAGGTATTCTTTGAAAGACAAGAGTACGTTCTTATAAGATTAAGCAGAGTAAGACACCAAAATACAAGACAAAACACACAGATAGAAGTGTGGGGGTGTTTTGTTTGGTTGTGGTTTATTTTGCATTTTTCTTTTTTAAAGGAGAGACATGGACTATCTTCCCTCGATTGAACTGAAAGAATTTTAGCTACACAAAAAACACTGAGCAATTCCAAACAAAGCAGAAACGCATGATCTCTAAGTAACACAATCTCAACTACTCCAATCAAGGCACACTAGCTACCAGCTGTTACATGTCTGATTTGAATTCCAAAAGGAGAAAGATGGGGGAGCAGGCAGCAAAATTGCTAAATTATGTATTTTCTGCAGGGGAGGAGAAGGCTTCACAGTTACAAACCTCAGTCTGACGTTGGCACCAATGTAGGATTCATATGGCTTTTCAACCTGCATGAATTCAAAGTCATAGCTTCTGCTTTGGGTCAGTTCTCCAGGTAAGGCCAGTTCTTTCACCAAGTTTACGAATTCATGGGTGTTGCTTTTGTCATTGAAGAGTTCTAAAGTCGAAGAAGTTAAAGGAAAACATATTTCAGTGTTTACCTTTAGCAAACAAAACTGTGTCTAATTTGGCAGGAGCAGGTGGCAGAGGACAACAGAAGCAAATAATTTGATTTAAGTTGCATCTATTTAACCAATTGTTTTATCCAGTCTGTCAAAGTTATCTTCAGTTTCAGTAACATATAGTAAGCATTCCTAAAGAGCTAACTGCAACAAACAGAACACATATTTGAAGCTTCACTAGCACAGCATCTTTTTTTAATGACAGTTTAGTTAGCTTTAATTAGTACTTCTTGCCTTGCATTCTCCATAATTACCATTGCCTGATTTTGGCTTCCAGCATTTATTGCTGAAGGGACAAAATCCTTTAAGCAACATCAAGACTGGCTCATTCAGGCCAAACCAGTGATTCCAACTGGTCTCCCACAGATAACAACACATATCAAATGGCTTATTATTACTACTAGTCTATACAATCAAATGTCGTATTACGATCACTGGTCTAAGTCAGTGATTTGGAAACAAGTCTTCAACACATAAGCACAGACACAACAGTTTCACAGCAACAGCATCTCCCGTCCCCAGACCAGTGTCATTATTATTCATCCTAAATACACATCATGCAATTCTCACCAAGATAAAAGTTAGAAAGTCAGGAAAAATTAACATTACCATAAAAAAATCTGAACACTTTAGTACCTAAAACCAAGCTTCTCTACAATTCACAACTGAAAATATCAGTGAAGAACATTAGTGGTAGTTGGTTTTACACAGACAGAAGCTTTTCAGAAGAGAATAAATCAACTAAACACACCAACTCCGTAGTTTATCGTTGCCAGTTTGGTAGAAACTGATGTTAACTAGTAATTGCTTGTTTTCTAATATGACTACAAAAATACAGAAGTACTTTGTTTGCTATCACAAGCATTTATACAATACAAAGTTTATTTACTGTTGCATATCCAATACTTTTTGTGCCAGTCAGAAAAGTTGTAGTCTGAAGAGTCGGTTTAAAGTCTTTAACATGCAGCTGGAACTAGTTTCCAAGCACAGAGACAGATGGCACTACTGGGATGCTTTTCATATTACAATATTAAAACTTGAAAGAATGCAAGAAAACATGGACAAGTGCAAAAAACAGCAACTTAAAGCACTTCCACGTAACTCAGGACTTCTAAAAAGCAGCACAATGAAAAAAGCCCCAGAAACACTACATCAAATTAAAGTCATTCAGAGAATAAAATTTATACATCAGAGTAGGTGAAGAACAGCCTGTACAGCTATTAAAAGACAACAGACTAAATGGAACTGACATACCTGAGCTCTATTTTTTTCTCCCCATCTCCAAGTGCCTCAAACCCATCACACTGCTGTTTTATTCCGGAATTTTGCTTTTACAACCACACTGATCAAAACCTCAAAGCATAAAGCCACAGGTGTCATAACTTGGCCATATCTGCTCATAACATTTCAGATACAGGGTAGCCAAGCCTACTGACTGATCAGAAACAGGGAATTTGTGAAATTCCAATCAAAGTTGACTGTACGAGGCTGAAACTTGAAGAACTACTTCCAAGGGGGACAATAATGCAGACAGCCCTCTAACAGACAGGGAAGAAATTTTAGCATCAGCCTATGGATGCAGAGAGATTACCTTGACTGGTAAGAAGTTAAATGTGATCGAGACTCTTCACAGTTCAAATCTGACCAGACTTAGATACAGTTATAAAAAAATTACATTTTTAATGTCAATACGATATTATCTTGCTAAAAAGCACAGAAAACCTCTGAAGCGCCAATACTGGTTTACGTTAACAGCATAAAGCTAGCTTCTAGAAAACCAACCACCATAGAATTTTTAGAAGTATTTTGCTATAGGCTGCGCCAATATTTCTTTTCTACCCCTCTTTTCTTTTAGAGACATAATTAAAGACCACAAGTTCAGTTTTCAGAAATCTCTAGTGGTTCTTAATCAAGCTTTTAACAGGTCTGAGACAGACTGAATACTCACCAGCCCAGTTCTCCTTTTAGTACATCACTTGCATTAAAATAAGGAAGATACAATCTACCTTTGGCACTTATCATCCACTAATCCAATCAGGTAGCAATGTTTGAGCCAAAATGCTGACAGTCACAAGCGCCAGGTTCCATAAACCACAGGCACCTAACTTTATAGCTTTAACTTAATAGCTTAAACTCACCAATTTGTCCTACAAATTCAATTCTAATTCCTTGGTGCTCTAGTCTCTTCCCATGTTTAAAGGAGATGTTCACCTACCAAGGCAAAAAAAAAAAAAATTTCAAACACTTTCACTTTAATACATGATCTTAGTAAAAAAGAAAATATATTACTACATGCCTATGAAAACTGAGACCTCTTCTCAAAATCACTACCTGAGCTTGAAAGCATCCAAATCAAACAGCTGATTACAAAATTAAGCATTACCAAAGCACCACTAAAGCATTTAAGAAAAATCTAATCATCTACGAGGCTGAATTTAATAACTAAGAAACTTTTGAGTCCCAAAATTAAGAATCCAAGCCAGAGCTTAAGCAGAGTTCACAAAAGCTAGTCGTGACCCTCTCACCATCTTTGAAGGCAGAGAGCTTCAAAGCATCTTCTGACAGCCCAAAAAAGAACTGCCATGAGATGTGTTCCTTTCGAGTCAAATGAACTTGTCTCTTCCTCAGCAGATAGCTAAGTATTGCTGTTAGAGAAGTCAATGCAAAGTAACAGATAATGAAACCTACTATCAAGACCTTCACTTGTGAATTTGATTCTCACAAACAGACCTCACTTCACAAGAAGAGATTCCATAAGGTTACTTCCTATGAAAACACGTAAATATTAAGCATATATAATGTTTTCTTATGAGGCAGTGATGACGGGAGAAATTCCTGTACCTTAAAAAACAGTACATCATCGATATCAGAGTAGGAAGTAAACCACTTGAACAATCCATCTTTGTGGTGAACAGAAGAGAGGCAGAGGGAAGTTGTCCAATAAATTACTGGTCTTCCAGACCTCCTCACGCCACTGTGCTTGTCTTAGCCAAAACTCATCAGGTACCTCTCAGATGTTGCCGATACAAGTGAGAAGCACTCAGGCCAGTGTACAAAAGCTAGTTCTCCCAGTTTCCTGAGTTTGAGGCTCACCTTCTGGTATTTTCATATCACCAATAGGATCTTTCTAGAGGACCAAGATCTTAGCATGGGAAGATATCTTAAGAACAGGAAGATGGCCAGTAACAACAGGACCATGAAGATCAAAGCAGGTATTTAGAAGTCAATCTCAGAACCCAATACCTAGCTCAACTTTTTTGGAAGAAGAGTGAATCATAACAGAAGTATTCAGAGAGGAAGAATAGCTCCAGTAAAACCAGATAGCAAGGAGTTTCTAGGTGCAATACAGATAGTAGCGAAATCCTTCTGGTAGTAAGAATTTTTATTTTTTTCCCCCCAACAAGAAAAACTCTTGTTGACTAAGCAGCCAGCTGAACTTCGTATGTTGCTCCTCTGACGCAATCCCAGAAACCACTTCAGGGCATAAACCACAAGGCTTAGCTTCAGGCATGCAAAGCAGGTTGGCTGCACCAGCAAACAATTACTGTTACACATGTTGGGCTGTGGATTTTGGAGTTCAAGAATGGGAAGTGGGGGATCCAGTTTGGAACAGTTTTCTTGTTGGAAACAACAGGATTGCACATGGTTGCACAAAAAGCCTATTCATAAATACAAGATGACCAGAAACAAGCAGCTACTAATCAAAACATTCAGGTTTATCAGTTGCCTGAATGACTATGGTTAAGACAAACATATATAGGAAAAGCATTTCCTTTGAATTACACCACAAGCTGAAATCCCAGCTCTTGCTTATATCAGTTTTTTGTCTACCTTCCCACATGCATCTGCATGCCAGAATCAGTACAGTAATTAATAGTCACTTGGAAAAAAAAGCATTACCTTTCCCGAAACGGATTCTCCATCATAGAAGAGAAAATGCTTTTCTACTTTACCATCTTCTGTTTTGATTTCTGCTGGTTTTCGTGTTTCAGCATCATTAAGAATAACATCAATCTCACAAACAGGAACAAAAAGGCCTCCAAGAAAACTCTGGAATAACAAAATTTACACAAATTACTACACAGTGGACACTCCATTTTAAATGTGGTATTTACTTGCAGCTGTACACTATACACTGGGGGAAAACACCTGTACTCCCATGAAGTTACAAAGCCATTACATATTAGAGAACGAAGAAAGAACAAAGAAAAAAAGACAGTTGATCATCTAGCAAATAATTGAAATCAGGTCAGTAAGAAGCAGTGACAGCTCTTAAAAAATATGATGTTTATAAAAAAGTACACAGCATAATTACCATTATTACTGCTACACTACAATACAATACTAACCAGTATTTAGAACGTTACCGTTGCAAGCGCAACTTTGGTTTCTATCACTGCAAAGTTTCCAATCCCTGGTTTCACTTAATATTTCTGATAAATTTATTCCATCTAGGTTAGGATTCAAGATATTATGCAAAACAAAAAAATACCCACTTTTTGCTTATACCCACTATAACTTATCACATAAACAGCAGTAACAAGGATGATCAGAAGTAAAAGGAGTAACAAAGCAGGGTGAAAAGAAACAACAGGGGATATAATACAAGGCATCCGCCTGGCTGGTGAAGGGGAAACAGGGACTTTTATTTTCTCTCTACTCCTGCACCTCATAGTTCTCTTAGCAAACAAAGAGAGCTCTAGCAGGTTCAAGAGGCAGCAGTTCTTCATACAATCTACCTTAGCTACACAACTCTAC
>JAVJGJ010000062.1:34966145-34981818 GCA_035590215.1 Microhierax caerulescens
TAAAGCTCATCTTCATTCTCTCAGTGTGGAGTGAAAACACCAAACAAACCCAAGATAAGTAGAGCCACGCATTAACGAGGTCAGCCTTGTTCCTCATTGTCTGATGTTGAGCCTGATCAAGCTCCCACAGTATTTCTGGATGTGGAAGCGCAGCAGCAATCACACGCTGTGAGCGCTGCACTGATACACTGACGCATCTCTGTTTTGCAGATAGAGGAGGAAACCATCCACATTGCCAGGACCGCATGAGCCTATGCCAGGGCAGGACCAAAACTCCCAACAGAGGAGCCTTTGGGCAGGTGAACAGAGCAAACCAGCCTGGGAACCTTTTGCTTTTGCTGCACCAAGACAGCAAAAGCCACTGGCTGCTTCCTTTGCAACACAGGGGACCTGCTTTCCTGCTGCAAAGGGGAAGCGAGAGCTCACTTCTGCCTGCTTCCCCCCATATTTCAAGCTAGCGTAAAGAGGGGAGAACGGAAAAGGACATGGCTGTCACCTCTTGCTGCTCTCCTTCAGTCCAGCTCCCTCAAGGGAAAAAAAAAAAGCGAGCCTCCTTTGATGGGTTTGCAGGGAGAGACACAGAACACACTGGTTTCTTTCCTGTAATACTTAAGCACAGCACAACCTTCCTGACTTGTTTTATAACACATACCATGTCTCTAGCCAGCATGAGAATTAAGAGCACTTCCATTAAAATAAAACTCTGTTTTTGATCAAACCAAGTTACTTCTCATTAGTATTATGCACTACTTGAAGAAGTACGCTGAGGTTATAGCCTCCCAGTTCAGACCTCACTCTCAATATGAATCCTGCACAAACATGAGCTTCTTGTAAACTTCTCTGTTTTATGCTGGGTAAGGAGAAAAAACTAGAACAACAAAAAGGAGGTTTCAGTTGTAAGATTTTGTTGCTGTACAAATAGGAAAAGAAATGCAGGTTAAATGGAGTTCACAGGAAACTAATCTTTCATTAATCTTTGAAAAAAATGCCTGACCTCACACATACTTTACAGTTAAAACTCTGCATTCCTGAAGGCAGCTTTGTTGCTTAATTCGACAAGTTCCCTACCTCCTTTTAACTAAATATACACTCTTACTTATTTTCTCAAATAATTGAACAGGAATTATTCAAAACGTTTCCTTAAAAAGACATGCCTTAAAAGAACCACAGTGTTGTGTGTTGTGCTGAGCATCTGGCATGATCCTGTCTCCAGTAATAAAATGTACCTAGCTGGTAACAGTCTTGAACGTTTACTATAGAAGATGAAGAACAGTCATCACTGGTTTCTGTAACTCCATATGCATTTATATTAAAACACATTTACACTGTAGTGCACAGTTTTTAAGAGCTGCAAAAGTGTTCTGGGTATCTTCAGAGGAGAGAGATCTCCAAATCACAGCACCAACCACACAGCTGTGTTGAAAAAATTCTGATCCCTCTTATATTTCTAGGCCTTTGTAACTACGGGCTCACTTCTACATGTCTGCTGAGCTCTCAACAGGATTTTGGTGAATTCAAAACATTCCTCTGCACACAACTGCTGGTTAAGAGAGACACGTTGCCCTGCACTTCATGTGGCTTTGCCTACCCTGCAGGTAACTTTTGACACTTGCTTCAGACCAGCAGTTGAAGGATATGACAGGAAAAAGAAGAAAAAAATTATTTTGTATGCTGGTATAGCCCACAATCTACCCTTCCCCAAATTACAAGTAAACTGAAGTTTGATGAACTAATCCTTGCTTTTAAAAATTTGCTCAAAGGCTCTCAATGGTGGAATACTGATGTACAGAAGAAAAAAAACCAACCCCAAACACATATTACCTTCTTCTACTTGAATATGAAGCTAAAAGCTAACAGGAAAAAACCTCTAACTTTCAAATCACGACTTTGTGGTAAAAGTGCATTTCATCAAAATCATAGGCAAAAGTAACATGCAATACAGCCCACTGAGAACCATTTCACTGAGAAACTCTGGGTCGCCTTAACTTCAGGCCACGGGAAGAACTGAATTGAAAGATCTGACAGCATAAAATAAACTCCTAAAGGTTGACTAGCCAGTTATTTAGTAAAACAGAAACAACACACACACACGTGCACCTACTCTCTCCCTTATTCTGTATGCATGCAGGGAGCCAGTCTAGTTTTGAGTTTTGCTGTCTCTCATTTCAAGGACCCATTTGTTGGCCTATTTGTTTGTGGTTAAGTCTTCTGCAGAGAATTCCGCAAGCTAGAGATTTTTACCACATGTTTAAGATGCACATATGCTTTTGCTTGCACATTTCCCCTCACACCCTCCAAGCTAACGTAATTTCCCCCCCCCTCATTTTCTTGCACTTTCCAGAAGAATGCAGTTGTTTTGACTAGACTTCTTCAATGCTTTCTGTTGCTGTTCTCCCCACAAACTTGACAGTGGCAAGGCTGCTGGTGCACAGAAAGGCGCACCATGTGCACCCCATCACCTTGCCACTTCACTTTCTCCATATCCCCTGGCACCTCTGACCATAACCTCTTAATATATGGTTGGACAATGTGGTCAACCTATATTTTATCTAAAACAGGTCCTGGTCATAACCCTTCTATGAACACCAGAAATAGAGGCAACCTCTGTGGCCATTTTGGGTCAGAAATGCAGTCTGGTTTTCTATAAAGAGTAAATAGGTGGCTAAATTAGAACAAGACAAAGGTAACTGGTTGTGCAAGATCAGGAACATTGCCAGATCAGCAGATCCTTAATGACAATCAGGACAACTTCAATAGAGAAGTCAGCAATCAATGGCACACAGGCAGATCTTGAACAGCACTTCAGCAGCACTGGGATCTGCAGCAACTTCAGGGAGCTCCCTGCTTGCAGCTCCTGCTAAGGCAGCACCTGAGCTCCCTGACCAACACAGGGTAAGAAGCCGTCCGTGGCATCCCAGGCATTTAAGCTGTATTCAGCAACTGTTGAAGCACAGCACCTCTTAACCTGTGAATTGTCTATAGTATATTAAGAGCATGGTATCTCCTCCCACCACAAGCAAAAGTTTGCTGCTTTCTCGCTCTTGGTTCTGGCACTTCAATTGTTAACGTTTTTACTGAAGATACTCACATGGAAACACTTTCACAACTATTTATTTTGGCCAAAGTTGTAACGTGTATCGTATCTTAGACACAGGAAACAGAATTCTAAGGACTCTGTAAAAACATTTAGCCAAGCTAGTCCATTTATTGAGCCTCTATCAACTAGGTTTTGATTAACAAGGGAAAAAAGAAAATACTGAGCAACATACAAAATAAATACTGAAAATAACATACAAAGTTCCCTTCATATGGATAAAGTTTTCTGCGGACAAATGTCAGAAGAGATAAGATGCATTCTAGTTGGAAGAACATGCCTCAGATTTCTTAGAAAAATTTTCCTAAAGAAACATATTCTCTTAAAAGAAAGAATTTTCATACAGCACTACATTTAGAAACTGAACCATATACCAAAGGAAAAAACCATAAGGAAAGAAAGGTTTATATTTACATACAGGACAAACAATACTAAGCATTAGCTGGACATTAACTTTACATTTAAAGTTGATACCATTAGTGTGGGTGAGCTACTGAACAGGACAGCTCTGAGTTTTTCACACATACTATTGCAGGCATTGGATGGACTGCCAAACTGTAGACGCTTTTGTTCTATCCATCAGTACAGAAGCTGTCTGACAGGACTGGTTTTTGACAGATATAATTTTAATAGTGCACATTTCCTTCAAGGTAAGTACTTATATAAATGGACACAGTTTTGCTCTTAACCTTTCCATTCTTGTTGGAAGAAGACCCACCATCTCCTTACTGAGTTCTAGTTCAGTTTCAACAGCACGGACAGCATCTGGGTACTTCTCACAATAGTCTACCAGAAATGTGTAATATTCCAATGATGTCTGCATGTTTTCCAGTTGTTTTTTGCTATCCGAAGTAATAAGCTTACCATATAGTCGTGCAATATGAAATTTAGCCACCATTGCAGGGCGAAGAACATCTTCCTCAATCTCTTCAGGAAACACCTTATCTGGGTTCCTCAAAGAATCTAAGAACAGTTCATAATATTTGATTGCTAACTGAGCCAGAGCATTGATTTTTTTAATTGTGTGGGAGTCTAGCTCCTCTAACCTGTTACCAATAGCTACCTTTAAATCCATCATCTCGTAGTAGGTGTCGGCTAGTTCAAACTGAAGCTGCCTACTAATCAACAGATAGTACTGTGGGTTCAAGTCTGCATATATAGGCTCCAGCATGTCTATTCTACGCTTGTGCATTTTGCAGCGCCTCTCATAGTCTTCTTCAAAGAAAGCAAGTACCTTAAACAAAGCACTGTGATCCTGAACAATTTCAATATGGTCAGTAACATAACCGTCAACCTGAAAGAACTCTTTTGCTTCCTGAACATAGTTCTGACCAACTAGAAATATTTCTCTGGCTTCTTGAAAATCTAAAGGATACATGCTGCTCACTTTCTCTTCCATGGCTAAGACAGAGTCACATATATCACTCGTCCCAAAAAGGACAGCTTTTTTCCTGCCCTTCTCTTTTTCATCCTCTTCCTTTTTCCTTTGAGCTTTAAGTTCCAATTGCCTGTCTGGATCCAGCTCGCCTATGTTATCCTGAAATGACAAAGCATACTAATTAAGAGTGCATGTGGTTTATGGAGAGAGACTTAGACTGAATCACTTGAAATACAAACTAGTTAGCAACAAGACAGAAGAGAAGATACATTGGCATATAAGACCTTCTATTCACATAAAAAAATTATGTAAATTGCAGTCTAGATTCTGTAAAAACCTAAGACTTAAGATAATTCAGTCTCCCAACCCTGTGTGACAATATAGCCAAAACAATAAATAAAAAGCCCAAAGGCCCTACCCCTGCAAGGCATTTCAGCAAAGGCTTAAAGGAATGAAATGAACAGCTGAATGAATCAAATGCTTGAATGAATGAGAACCCCAGCACACAAAACTGTTGCATATTAAGATGATACTCTTACTAGCCGTTAAATAAGAAGTAATCTGCCACATCAAGCTGCAAGAAAATGCAGCAGAGAAGGGAAATCTGTGAAGTTGCTGTACAAGCAGTGCAGTAACCACACTACAGAGATGATCTTATTTCTAAGTGCTGCATTAAAGTCAAAGCACACTATGAAACACTTGCTACATTGCAAGTGTCTATTGTATTATTCATTGGGTGATCGTTTATCACTTGCTACCAACTATGAATTGAGTCCTGTTACATATATCAAAATCAGACTTTGTTTTTAAACAACGACAGCTACATAACAGATTTTCTGTTACCTCAAGTAATTTCCGAGCGCTTTGCAGGAGATTCAGACAATACTTTATCCAGCATCTTGCAATTTCAGCTTTTCTCTGTCGAAGGTCCTGTTGGTCTTGCTCTGTTTCACCTATTGAATGGACATAAGCACATAAAAACTTTTAGAGAACTTGAGCACTCCAGCAAAAACTTCAAATGCTACACACAAAGAGTAAGGTATGTGCATGTAATTAATTTTTCCTCATTGTTAGAGAGAAACACGTTCTCCACGTTAAGTTATATAATTCTGTAAAATGTCATTCTGGTAGAAACCCATATAGATTAATATGGATAACTCATGCATGAATTCTTCAAAAAACAGATCATAATGTATATTTTAAAAGACCTTCAGTCTTGAAGGTGTTTTACTGGGAAAGGTTTTCATGTCTCTGGTAACAACAGAAAGAAATCAGGATAATTTGTTCTTTGAGATTCGGCTGCCTGCCCAGTAATCATTTCTGAAGATGATTAGGGCCTTTGTATTGCAATGGGCCGCAGACTTCCTACCAAAAAGGAAACAAAAGTAGGGGAAACTGCCTGGTACTAACAAAGTATTTGTTAGTTCTGCAGATTCGGTATTTTTCTCCCCAGTTTCCCAACTGTCATAAGCAACAGCACTGCTGATGTCTCAAGATAATATTTTCAGAAACCAAATTAATTTCAAAGGGAATTAATTTCCCAGTCTCTAGGCAGAAGGCAGTGTGTAACCTGAACAATGAGGGGACACTAGAACTCCCGTTCATCAAATAAAGAGCCAACTTCAGACTCAGATCCACTGTGTTCATTGTATTTCATTACAGCAAATCAAGTTGTTCTTATTAAGGAAAGAATTGTTGATAATCTAAGAAAAGGCACCTTTACTAAGTATCTCTCTGTGTGTTTATATTCCAATGAACACGATAAAATGAATGTGCTTGAGAGTGGCCAGTGCTGACTGTGCATTAGTCTTTCTGTAAGTTAGAACTTTCTGCATAATGATCTTCAAGTCCACAGCCCAGCTCCCTGTACTGCGTGAAAAGGAAGGGAAAATAGGATAAACATTTACTCCATTGAAACAAACACAAATATCACTACTCCTGTTTGTTGTAGGAGGAAGTCAAGATAGAAGTTAGTCAACTTGACCAAAAATCACACAAGAAATCTATAAAGTACCATTAAAAAATAGGCCTCATCTACCACTTCTGGTCTTGCACCTGAATCTGAGACCATAACTGACTGTATGTTTCTACACACCTACTGAAAACATAACCTCATTTTTTTTTGGCTTAAGTATCATGTTAATGAACACTGATAACTGTGCAGTCAGGTAGCTATGGAAGCCCATAAACACTGATTCAGACCTACTGAATCTCTCATAATATACTGTTTTAAAACAGTCTAACAAATTAGCATAACCTGACTCTTGACAGCCTTATTTCCCTGAAACTAAAAAACATTTAGACATCATCCTCAAAGTACTGGAAGGCAACTTGCATAGAGTTCTGTATTTTTGAGCTAAGAGAAATACTAAAAGCAACTAATGTACTGTTACTGAACATCATTAAAAAAAGTCAGTTGTACCTATCCAGGTTATATTTTAACCTGAAACAACATCATCAGTGGATTAAACAGTTTGTGTTCTAAACAGCTCAAACCATTACAAGTTAACAAGAACAGGAGCTACCCAAGTACTTGCTCACTCTCCTCGAGTTAAAGCTCTATTGATTTGAAGCTTCCACTTGCCCAAGTCACTGAATGTAAAAGACATTGCTGTAGATAAATAAAGACAGCCTAAAACAAGGACTGACACTATCATGTAACCACAGGTCCTTAACTGTGGTCAGTTCTCTAAAAGTTTCTTTTACTGATCTTCACACTGAACCACAGAGTTGTTCCTTTGCATCAACACCAAAACATCAAGAAGGAGAGCTATGACTCCAAAAATAGCTATTGATGAGGCTGCAGCATCCAGCAACAAAAGACAACACAAGTACCTTCTGGATTTGGGGTTTTTAAGAGCTGCAGTTTCCTTCTCCCTTTTAAAACCATTCCCAGGAAGCATCTGGTTTGGTTCATTGAGTTCACTGAATCATTGCCCTCTGATTACCGAGAAGCAAAGGCAAGCTGCATTTTAAGCACATGTAGATGAACAAAGATATTGCTGCTGCTGAAATGGATATTGGTTTATATTTCTCTTTTATTCCGGTATGCTTTCTGAAACACCAGCAACAAGCACTTGAGTTTTTCTCACAGGGTTTACTCATAGCCAGTCTTCAGCTGTAGTAGCAGCAGCTCTTCAGAAACACTCCACTTTATTGTTAATTATAAAGACTTTAGAAAATTAACACTGGGATTGTCTTGTATGTATTGCTAGACTTCAGTTTTAACATTATGTCTCAATCATGCTTATTTCACAGTATTTTATTCAAAACCTTTACACGAACTTACTGTCTTCAGCAGATGGCACCTGTCCAGCTTGGCTAAAGATGACACTGGCTGCTGCTAAACAGTGCCGGGACTCCATAAAGCATTGCTGAGAGAAACAAAGAGCAGCATTTAACAGCAGTGTTAAGTAGCCCAAGCACTGCCCCTCACCTCTGGTAGTACAGATATACAAAGACAAGGGAAATGATAGAATTGAGAGGCTCTGGAGCATATTCCCCTGGACACTGGAAAAAAAAGACAATTTTTCCACGTCTAATACTGAATACAGTATTTTCCAACCAAACATTTTCTCCCTACAACAGCCACAAAAGCAAGCCTTGCTTTTAATATTAGATACATACATTGTGAACATTTTCACTGTTCTGATCTATGCTACTATCGCTTCCTTGCGGTAAAGGAAGTGATGTTTCGTGGTAAAGATTGTATCACAGAGTGTTAGTCAGAATGAGCTTCACATACAAGTCAACATTATGAGTCAGATTTAGGTTCCTTTACTCTTATGTGGCAGTTTAATAGCCACTGTTTAATGATTAGTGCTATCAATGCATCAAAGACACATAGACATTACAAGTTACTGTTGAAATTAACATTAACTGGCTTAAGTATGGCACAAGCCTTAAAAGGCACAAGATGCTTAAAAGCATCTGAAAAAAGCATCTGAATAGTCTGGACTATACACATTCCTAAATAAAGCTGAATCTTATTCTGCTTTAGAAGTAGATTATTTAGAGTCAACACAGATGTGTGGAAGCAAGCAGCTACCATGTTACATACTCACTTCTATATTCACTCACACAGGTCTTAAGCACATGCTAAGATACAAAGGACAGTAATTTATACTAAAGGCAACATGTAATTACCTTGGCCCTCAGATGTTTTTGTTTTTGTGAAAGAACAATATAATTATAAGAAAATCTAAAGTTCAGTGATTAGAACCTTAAAGTTTTACTTACTAACATGTTGCATCATTACTGATACTTCATTAACTATACAGCTCTTCTTATGTCTACACCCCTGCTCATTTTTCCTACTGCCATCACACCACCACAGGAAAGCCACCATGTCCTCTTCAGAAAAAACTAACAAGTGTTTCACACCAGAAGACAACTCATGGTTTTATAGGAGCACATTTTTAATTCAAAACGGAGCCCCATTTCAAACAGCTGTTTAAACAATTGTCTTACTTGACAGTTACATTTATAATTACAGCAGAAAAATATGAGGTATATTACCTTGGAGAGATAGTACTGTGACAATGTAGCAGCATTGAGTGCCCATTCTACAGGGTAGTAGCCACAATACTCAAGCTGTCGTTTAAGAGTCGTATGACAATACTGGGCAGCCTTCTCAATCATCTCCAAGTGTTGGTAGACTTGTGCCAGATAATACAGAGTATGTGTATAGGCTTTTTCAAATCTGGAAAAATCAACAGTCTCTTTAGATTTCCTCTTTTTTTCCCCCTCCCTAAATACACCTTCATAAATTAAAAAAAAAAAAGAAAACCCAAAAAACCCAAACAAACCAAACAAATAATAATTTGGGTATGCTGTTACACGTCTACCTTTTGGATCTCTCTTGGTCCGTGAGTTTTTCTTCTTCTGCCATGAAATGTTCACTGGGATCCAGGGGAGGATTTCCATCCTGCACAAGCACAGAGTATGTTCAGCAAACCCTTTTCCCTTACTTTGTGCCCTAGCGCTCCCTCTTGTGGCTACAGATGATTTACCATTTTTCAATCCCAAATCCAACAAAGTTTCACATGCTACACCTACCTCAATATCACACCTCTGGAGCAATTCCACAGACCTCAGGAGATCTAGAGGTTGAAAGCCACAATTCCACACAGAATTACACGGTTTTCGGCTTTTAAAAAGACTACTTCTTACGTACTTTAAAGTAATGCATGCTGTCTGCAACCACAGTCCTGTAGAATCTGAATTCCACAGGACTGTAATTGGGTGTCTTATTTTGGATGATAACCTTCTGGCTTTTAATGCATAAATTTAACACTACACACACCTTCAAGTGCAAAATATTCGTTCACCCAGCTGCACTAATCAGTAACAAGAAAACACCCTGCAGGAAGTACTGCAAAGAACATTAAGTGCAGAGTGTGCTAAGCAGATGTGCTGTAAAGACTTACTACCACTGTGAAATGACTCTCTTTATTCACAAGCTGGCAAGACTGTTTACCCAAATATATGAGACAACAGGCAATGTCTTTGGAGGATGAAGCTGCTAAACCTTGATACAGGGTACGACCCACATGTAAGCTATTAATGATGTAAACTACTTGATTTAGAAGTGCTTTTTTGGTTTTTAAACCATGGCTTTTGTCAGAATCGTTATACAGACAGCTATCATCTTTCATATTGCTCTGTCCAACCTTGCCTTAAAACAACTGTTAATAAAGTTAGGAGTCTGCATAACTGGCAAGCCCAACATATTTACATTGCTCATGGCAAAGTTTTACTAGTCCATGCTTATCTTAATTACCTTTGTAATTGTGAATACCTTCAGATGCCAATTCTAAAAAGCTTCAGATGCAGGTGACTTTCTAAAGGGGTCTTTTTTTTCAATACACAGCACATCCTGAAGGATGTTCAACATGTCTGCTGGAAACAGAACCTAGCTTAGCATGCAACTTTCCTAGCCCTCTCCTAACCCCACTTATTTCTTGGCACAAGAGAAATTAAGGCAACAAATAAAAAGCAGTTCAGAGAAACACTTTTCTTAAGATGATAAGGACTCAGGCAGGCACAGGAACAAAGGTAGAGAATGCATTCAATTTTATAGGGAAGGAAACATATCCTTATGCTTGTACTTCTCATTTAAAAAAAACCTGAACGGATTTGTTTGCTTTTAATAGACTTGTTTTATTCACCTACAAAGATGAACAAATGGGTTTGCGAAAATGACAAACAAATAAAAGTGTGTTTAACCTACCAGAGAGGTGTAGGGTTTTTTTACATGATCTTTTAATCTCTATGGTTTTCTGTTTATACCTCATTGGTTTATAAGATGTGAATTTATAACCCTCCATCTTGTTTTCTTTAGATACAAAGGCTTACAACTTTACAAAGACTCCCAAACCTCCTAACAAGTTTTGGAGTATATTCTGGCAAGACTAGAGCTGTTCCTGCAAAGAAAGCAATTGAAATGCCTCCTTCCCCTACCTACAGATTTATCCTCCAATGTCATGCCTTATGCCTTTAATTATCCTTTGGAACTGCAACTTTATGGTGGACTTTATTAGCCCAGGCTCCTGCCCATGAAGTTTAGCGCCCTCAGATTTTCATTGTAATGCATTAAACAATCAGCTTTCCTAACAGCAAAATGTTGTTAAAATAGATAATTATTTTTTGGGAAAAAAAAAATCAGAAGATATGTAAGCTCAAAGGATTCAGGAGCAGAAAGCAAAAGGATTTTTTTTTTAAGTCTACCAAAATAATTTTATTCTTGCAATTGCCTTGGGTTTGCTGTAGTTCCTTGGGGGAAGGAGGGGGAAGACAACTCCACTCAATTTGTAAATTAACCAGACCCAGTTAATAAACAACTAAATCCACCAGTTCAGGAAAACACCTCCATCATCAACAGTTTACCAAGATGATCTGACAGGAAGGCTTTCTGACAGCCTAAATACGAGGCATGTTAAGAAAAATATATTCAAATATTTAGAATCTGTGAATTATGAATGTTGACATGGTTGTACAAATCCTAAAGATCAAACACCACTGCAGGGAACTCAAGTCCTTTTTATAAACCATAAAGCAGCCTAACAAGCTCCCCCATGCCCTGTGGTTTTTGGCGGATTTTTTGTTACTTCTTTGCAGATTATGTCAAATACAGTTCAGTATTTTCAGAGAAACATGCCAGAAGTCCAATAAAGTTACCACAAAAGCAGTCTTTTGTTGTAGTTCCTTTTCAAAAAACGTCTTTAGGCATAGCTATGTTTGACTATATAATGCCCTGAAATATAAAATATAAAAAAATGTTCAGGAAAAAAAAAGCAACAAAGTTACCTGATGTGGGCTTACTGACAGTCACATATGCATACCCCAGTCAGGACACAAAGCCCCACGAAGAATATTCACTAGCCACTACTAACAAAAATAAACCGTTGCACAGAAGTCCACAGTGAAAATGTGAAGTATTTGGCCGCACTGCTTAATCCATTGAAATAAGACTGTAGTACCAACTCAAGTGCCAGAATCCTTCAGAGGCCATGTGGAAGCTAACAACATCGTATCTGGTTGGGTATAAACATCAAAGTTGAACATCAGGAATTAATTAGAGAGTGGGTCTGTAAAGAGATGTAGTACCTCTAGTTAGACTAACTGATCCAGAGGGCAGGAAGCAAACAGACAAGCAAAAGCGGGTTTTTTTTCTGGTTCCTTATTTTTTCCTCTCCTGTCGCTGTAGGATAGCCAGCATGGCGACAAAGGTGGGAATATGGCAGTAACCAACCAACCAAGACTAACCCATTCTAAAGTTTCAACAAGAATAATCCATGCTATGTACCAAGTTCACATAAAACCTGAAATGCATTTCATTAAACTAAGTTCTGTCCAACCTTTATAGCTGTCCAAAGACATAATAGATACTGCTCCTTTAAGGTCACAAATGTTTTCAGCTCACTCAGGAACTGCCCCTGAGGCAAGTCAGTGTAGAAACAAATTTGCAAAAAGCTTAAAAATAGCACAGAGGAGCCTTAGTCAATACACAGCACAATCCACAACTCAAAAGGTTGTTTAATATGCATGAGGTTTAGCTGTTTCTAAGACTGTCCTTTTGGATACAGACCCAAACTACTTGCCTCTATGCAATACTGTGCACAGTCAGAGCAAACCATGCAAATATTAGTTTTGTTTCCTTTTCCCACTGAAAGTGATGGATTGACATTTTACAGCATTTCCAATATAAGATTAAGAATAGTTGCAATTAAAAGCCAAATCCTACCTAGCTCCAATTCTGGACTATCAATTCAAAGAGCTTTCAAAAAGGACCATTATTTTTGAGCAAAATTATTTTCCTGAATAAATCCATTTTGAAATTAGCAAGTGACCCTCTAGCTTGCCTCTTCCTATGCTAACAGTACAAATCACATAACTTTTCAAAAGTATCATAGCAGCCAGTATAAACTGTAGAAACTCAAGTTCCATCATGGGTTTTTGTTTCAAAGATTACTAAAACTGTAAGTGGGTGGCAAGTGCAAGTAAGACCTGTCACAATATTAATAAACACAGTACCTCTTTCATGTATTGATTATACAAGGCTTCCGCAGATTCCAAGTAAGTTTGTGCAGTTTTAATTTCATCCCTTTCAGACCACAGGATACCTAGATTGTTCTAAAGGTAAAAGGAAAACCAAGTTAGTTATTTTCCCATTATGTCCCATTTACACCACACATTTTCTTCAAACAATTTATCAGTCTTCGTTCCTACACAGACACATTCTAATACAATGGATTTCAAAAAGCAGAAGTTGTGCTCACCCGTTTTATTGGCAGTTGCTCAAAAGGGAGGGATCTCACACAGCTGCAAATACATACAAGTCACCTTGTACAATGTAACTTTCTGTGTTTAGTCTGCTAAGTAAGGATTGGTGTGTTCAAATAAGGAGCTTTTTCCACACAATGTGTTCTTCATCTGATTTTTGCAACTTTGAGGTTATATATAAATATCATTTTAAAAGACCCAAGGAATTAGAAATTTGTCATCATGACTGTAGGAAAATTTAACAGGGGAAAGATACGCTCAATGCTTGTACATTTTCAATAACAAAGAGAGATGAAAAGAACTTAAGATGCAAAAGCTACTGATTACTGCCTTCAAACTAAAATTACAGCAACATACATAGTAACATTACTGCACCTGTGAATCCACCTTTTAAAAAAGCACTTCTAATTTTATTAATAAGATGAAGACATTAATAACATTCTATGTCTGATATGCTAATTTAATTCCTAGGCAGTGTTGTTACAAAAATCTGACAGGGCTAAAAAAACAAACCACCTTCAGAAGAGTTAGAATCTGTAGCTGTGTGCCAGCCCTGTGTCCCTTTCAGTTCCATTTGTTTTATTACTTTTACAAGAAAGCATCAAATAGCATGATGCTTATGAACAGAAATACTTTGTCCATGGCTGAGCAGTGGAATGGACTAAATTTATTTTGACAGAAACTGTGAGGCACGTCCTATGTAGAAGCTCTGAATTAGGGCTACAGGAACAGGCCTAGCAGGAAAAAGGAATGTTCCGTATTTCAAAGCAGAAGTCAGTGCCATGACAACATACTCTACATATCCCAGAACTTAAGAGAGGTACAGCCACTGTTGACAGTTACTTCTTTTACATCAGAAGAGTTTTTTAATTAAATACTCAAATCTTTTACAGCCTGGGGACTGAAAGCTGAGGGCATGCCCATTTACCATCCTGCCCTCAGCTGCATACTTGATGACAGTGCCCCACGCAACAGTAGACCTATTTACTGTTGGACCACAGCACTTCACATGCATGACACAGAAACTTCATCCTGATTCTTGCTAAAAGCCCCAAAACAGGAAAAATCCATGCAAACATTTGTTCAATAAAGAGAAGTACTACTTTCCAACACACCAGTTCAAAAGCACAGTGGAATCCCTGACCTTCAGCCACAAAAGCAACAGCCCACCAGGCCTGTATAGGAGTTCCCACACCCTGGGAAGATGCTATCCTATTTAGATTGGCTGCTCAAGCAATCTCCAATCCTATGAGTAATACATCTGTAGGGTGTACCCAAACCGTCACACTGAAGGACAATGAGCAGATGTAACCTCACAAATTCAACTCAGTTAATTTAACCAGGAAAAGGCAAGTCACTGTTTAACTAGCACCCTTCCATATGAAGACACAATTCCTTGACAGTTTTGCAGCACTGAACAAGGAAGTTTTACCGAGCCTTTTCTAATTACAGCAGCCATTTTTTACAAAGACCTCCAAATAACTGTTCTATTTAATTTAAAAGTCTAAAGATAGATACCTAAGTATACACCAACTGCCATAACAGAGCAGTTGAGCAAAGATCCTTCTGTCAATCTTCACATGACAAGAACTAGTTTTATTAACAGTATTACTTTTTCAGAATAAAGATGTGAATATTATTACTTCTAGCCCTACAAAACGTTATTTACTCATCTGGAATAAAACAAAGTAGGTTAAGAAATAATAGGAAAGGCTGAAAAGCAAACAAGTAAGTGACAACATTTGAGAACGATTTACTTTTTCAGGACACTGCATAAATAAAAGAATCTTCCAACTTTACTTTGACAACAAAAGACAGTTAAGGAATCACAAATAAGCTCTGGACATACCGAGGTCTTCTATTGAATTTATTCATGCTTAGTTCTTACAAAGTTCTGTCTCAGCCTTCTATCCTGAAGAGTACACCGTTTTGCCAACACCTAGTTTCTATTAAGAAAATAAACTGATGCTTTGCACACCTAGAGGCACCAGCAGCAAGCTTAATACAGAACAGCACCCCTCCTCAGCTGCCACCTGCCAGTTATTTCTTCGAGCAAGAAATAAACGCCAGGGCTGCTGATGTTTATCATTAAACGAGCCATACCCACCAGGAGGCCGAAGCCCACGAACACCCCTTACCCTGTTTGCAGCCCACCGCACAGACCGCACAGCGTGGCCCATAACTACAGCACCCCCCCGCCTCCCAGGGCTATGGCTCCTTTCAATAGATGGGTTTTAAAGGACCAAATCCCTCACAGGCACTTTAGGGAAGGTGTGTTCCTCTTTCTCCCTCGCTATTCCCTCCTTTGCCTTACAGAATTTAGCGCCTTTTTACTTTGCTCGGCTCAGGGTGACGGCCAAGAGAAACTGTTATCCTAAAATCATCCAGTCTGAATGCTTTGTGCCTTTCCCATATGC
>JAVJGJ010000062.1:34981918-34996710 GCA_035590215.1 Microhierax caerulescens
CCTGCGCCTGTATGTAGAGGGAGACGCAGTCAGGGGAGAGGCGGTGTGGCTCCAGCAGCTGCGTGCAGCGCTGCAGGTGCTCCTCGCCGGCCGACAGCTCCTCCGTGTCCGTGTGGTTGACGCCCAGCTCGTACTCCAGCACGGCCCGCCGCACGGCCAGCAGCCGCGCCTCGCCGCCCTCCTCGGCGGCGCTTAGCAGCTGCTTGACCTCCTGCAGCAGCGCCCGGGCGCTGTACTTGGAGCGGTAGGGCTCGGTCTCCGGGTCCTTGCGCGATTCCACGGACGAGAGCGTGCGGGCGGTGCGGAACTTCTCGCACACAGCGGCCCACCCGCCGCCAGCCGCCATCTTCCCTCCGCCGGCCGCCCAACATCACGCGCGCCGACACCTCACCCGCCGCCGGCCAATCACTGCCGCCCGCCGGCGCGGCCCCGCCCCCTCGTCATGGCGACCGCGGCGCCGACGCCTCCCGCCGCCACAGCGGGGAGCGGGCCCCTGGCGGGTCCCAGCTCTCCCCTCTCCTGCCGTTTGAAATCCTTCGTGTTTTCCCCTACAGCCTCCGTGACGGGGCTGAGGGCAAACGGTACCAAGCACTGAGCATCAGCAGAGGGCAACAGGCAAGTAGGAACCCCCCAACAGCCGCCAGAGCCCCAGCATCTGTGGGATGCTCGCGAGGGAGGGTGCAGAGGGACTCTATCTCAAATTTTTCTGAGAGAAAATTTTTTTTGAGAACCAGGTTTTTTAATGCAAGGATTGCTGAACAGGCAAGATGCAGTAACTGTCCACATTTGAAGGAGTGCTGTTCACCCATAGCGCCGAGTTTCCAGTAAAACATTCCGCTCTGCAGAGACACATAATGGCAGGAAAGTGGCACCAGCTGGTTTGCCAGGCAGAAAGAAAAATCTTCCAAAAAACTCAAGTCATTTCAGCAAAATGACTGTTAGCCATCCTCAAAGGTAGGCTGCTCTATCAAGGAATAAAGACAAAGAAGGTCTAACAGGCTTTTACTTTTTCATAAAAGTCAGCTCAGTCCCGTATCTGTACCAGAGGTTAATCAACTGATCTGTTAAAATCATGTCCCCGGTTTCCACTCTTAAACCAGTTGTTTCTCCTGAAGCTGCTGTCACCTTGCTTCCCATTTCCAAACCTGGAGAACCCTCGTCCCGCCTCCTGGGGGTACTCTTCCAGCTCAGGCAATTCCTTTGCCACTGACAGTTGCCAGCGCCTGGTGTCCCTCCACTGTTCCTGAAACAAGACCAATGTAAGGACACTTTATGTGCCTGCAGGTGTGTCCAAGGTATCCTATGTCATTTAAAAGCAACACTGAATGCAAAGGCATTCCCAGACAACCCCCACCCACGCCAAAACAGGTCAGGAGATCCCTCACAGTGAGGAAATAACTCACAGTCCTCAGACACAGGATAAATTATCACAAAGGGACAAGAGGGAGTGAAGTCAACAGAAAACTGGGTAACTCTCAAATAATCTGGAGAGGTCAAAACCCAGAGTAGCCAAAGAACGTAAGATTTTGTTTAATAAAATCAGATAATATAATGAGAACAGAAATGAGAAAGAGGCATGACAGCATAATTTCTAACAATTGTGCTCTATTCTTTCTAATGACTCTATTGTCTATGCAATGCTCTTATTAAAAGACAAGCGTTACCCTCCCACACCACCCTATATTCAGTCCTATACCTGGCAATCACCAGATTTCAAATTGCCAGGTTCCAAAGCCAATTCTGGCTACAAAAACATACCTGTATGTTACTCAGTTCGCCAACAGGGATATCAAAGCACACACCCTATAAAAGAGAAAAAAGAAAAGTGGCATTCGTTTTCAAAAAATACATCCAAGAACAGAGATACATAACTCCAGTCAGGCAGCACCTGCAACCACTCATACACACTAAGTGTAGAAACCAGAAATGGCAGAAGCGTGGCCTTTGTAAGCTGAAGAAAAAAGAAATTAAAACACAAAAGCTCAAAACAAAATGCAGACTCAAATGCTCCATGCTGACAGTAGCATTGCCTGCAATCAGCCTGTCTGTCTAAAAGTAAGACAGGCATTATCTGGCACCACAAGCTCTCCAAGAATATACCTGCACAGAAGACAGATGTCAGACACATCAGGAGCCAGGCTGACAGTCAGGTGAATGCTGTATTGCTTGGGTCAGGCAGGCAGTAGTCAGTCACCGCCCTACTCTACAGCTGTCTTTTCAATGCAGGGGTATACAGTGTTAGCATAAACCACTCCCACTATATATATATATCATTTTTTTTCTTTTTTAGGAGAGAATTCCTGCATTATCATTTAGGAGCAACATCTCCATTCAAATCAGTGTCTTTTGAAACACTCAGCTAGCTTTAATGTGTGTGTGGGTTTGTTTTTTTCAACAGTGTAAACATAAACAGCAGTTTCAGGGGCCCTCATGATAGATTACTGTTTTCAGAGAAATTAGAGTGAGGTATAAGTATTTCTATAATAGTATTTCAAAACTCCAACCTCAAACACTGCAAAAACTGGCTGTGTGCATGTGTGCATGTGCACACACACACACACACCCCTTCCCCAAGGTTGGGCCAGCTTACCATCTTCCCCTTGAGGAAACGCATCGCAGATACTTTGCCATCTACCTCCTCACCAAGCTGTTCTTTTAGTCCTCTCCAGGCATAGCTCATGGTATGCATTTCTATTGAGCACTTTAACACCATGGTCACAAAGCCCTTTGGGAAACAGAGAAAAAGCATTTACAAGACTAAATTTGGTTGGACAGCCTGTAGCTCGCTCACTGATGAACTATGTAATAACTTGTTACTGTAATGTAGCATTTAATCCTAAGAAGTCACCTTCCTGAAAGTGAAGCAACCAAAAGCCTCCTAAGAAGCCAAAGGCATCCATGTAACCTAGGATTGCCCATTGATATTAAGGCAAATAGAATTTCTGTATTTTACCCAGAAGCAAAGACACTTCTATTCAATATATACAGAAAGTTACCAGTAGAAAATGGGTTAAAAAAATCCTGAACTCATACACAGTCCAGTCACACACTATTTCCAAAACTGTGTTACCATGCCACAAACTGGGCCAATTTCTCCCTAAATGCATCAAAAAAAGGAAGAGCTGTACTCTTCTTCTGTCAAGATTTCTTTGAAATCTGGTAATCACATGCTACTTACTTGAAATATTACAGAAATGTAAAAGCTTCCTGGGAAGGGAAAAACTACAATAGCATGAACCAATCTATTAGCTTGTAAAATGTCATTAGTTAAACTCTCTTAAGAGCATCTAAGTTTTCTGTCACTTAGGTCTCTGAAGAAATTCTTGTGGCTCTCGTTACAAGAAAGTTTACTAACAGATTGCAAGTTTCTCTGGTTTGCTGCAGAGCACCAGCAAGAACTGATTTCAGTTAAGGAACAACCAACAAACCAGGAGCTGAGGATAACAGCTATTCAGAAACCCTACTGAAAGAACCTGAGAAGATGATGCCACACTTGGACTGGATGCAAACAATTCATTTATCCATTCCTGTTAACACAAGCTTGACGTTATTTACCGCAGTTGAGTTGAGTAAGGAGCGCTGCTGTATGTAAGATGCCCCAGAAATATGGGCTAGAGCTGCTGCCAAGGCATCAACTGCCCCTTTTTCATCTATGAGTTCTTGAGCAGATTTTCTGAAGTAGTCTACTGCAGAAGGAGGAATGGCCTCCAGCAACCTATATGGTGACAACAAAAGTTTAAGAAATCAGCAAAGGCCAGTGTGAAGTGCAGTCATTTTTAAGACATAACCTTGAGACAGCTTTCAGGATTAACAAATTATCTCTAAAAGCCTTGGCTATCATACCTATGCTTCACTACCACTCATTTAACTTGACACCTTCAGGATGCTGAATACTCACCTTCTCTGTTCATCAAGGTGAGCCTCCTGAAAGATGCATTCAAAGCTGAGGATTTATACCATGGCATGTTTGACAGCACTGTCAAGGGAAGGCTCCAAAATACCAGCACTCTTAACGCCATACTCAAGAACCCACAAGAAAGTGTTGCCAGCAAAGTCAAGAATCCCTTGCTTTTACTTCACAAAGAAGAAAAGCAAACCACTACAATGCCATTGCTGGGCTGAGGCAAGGCACTTCTTGGTCTCAGTGCAAGCTGATTAAATTGGTTATTTCTGGGAAAGGCAGTGAAAACAAGCTGGGAAATTGAGAACAGCTAATTCTCTGATGCTGTTTTTTGGTACACCAGCACCTTTCACCATTTTTTAGTACACAGTGAACCCAACACCATGCCCATGGTCGCTTTTACACTGGTCAAATCCCTACCAATTATAATAATCTCTGTCAACGCAATTTCACCAATGGGGCAGCAAATGTAAACAGAGCTGCACGGAATAAAATCCACAACCCTTGATAACAAAACAATACAAAGAAACACAGGACACAGTTACAACACCCTCATTATGGCAGAGTTAACTCCTCATTAATACTAAGTATTGCTCTTTACACACTACTACTGGATCATCCGAGCAGTCAAAATCAGTTTTCGCTCATGACAGTAATTCCCTGTTCTGCTACTGATTTCTGATTATATAAACAAAGGTTAATTGTAGCAAGAACTTAGAGAACATCAGGTTCTATCAAAAGGTCTCTGTTCAAGCACACAGAGGTTTACTGATACCGCTATGAAAACAAGTCAGAGTTAACATGCAAAGCAGCTGACTTTTACAACATAGGCAAAGACACTCACATACAGGTCTGCACCCTTGAAGCTCTGCATTAACACCATTGTTATTGGCAACATCTTTTAAGAACAGGCAAATAAACTTACTTTTTGGCATCATTACTTGAAGCTTTGATTACATCTGTAGCAGAGGGAACACCTATACGCTTAAATGTAATCCCCTGAAATCAAGAAAACCAATTACAGTTAAAGGCATTTTCAGCACTCTACAGCTCAATCCTATCCAAGTCACATTATTGAGACTTCTAGTTACTGTTTAGAACATCAACACAGTCTTCACTTAATTTATTTCTAAAGCTAGAACGAGGCTTTTAAGTTTCCACCTTTGTTAACCTGGAGCTACTTTACACCAATTTACATGCAGACTATAGTGGAAGGCACAGCCTCCTTCATGCAATCCTACTTCATGCAGCCTACTGATATCAACAGAGTACTGCCAACAAGGGAAAATTAGTAAGAGATTAGAACAGGCTACTACAAAAGCATGTACAAACACTTAACAAATAAGAACACTTTAGGCCTACTAGTCTATGGGACATGAGTCCCATACTGGACTCATACGCAGCCCATCACTACAAAGTCTAAGAGTGGCAGAGTCTTTTTAGGAGCTAAAAAATTTCATTAAACAGACGTCTGAGGTACAACTCACCGCTTTGTGCTCAACTTGTTTCAGAAGATCTTCTTCTCTTCTCTGAAATAAACAAATGCAGATCCCAGTCCGGCCAGCTCGACCTGTACGTCCAGAACGATGGATGTAGGAGTCAACATCCTTCAAAAATTCAGATTAACATGAGAAAACCTTATGTCACTTAAACTGTTGACATTTATATGTTATAAGAGAGAGAAAATGCAAGCTAAAGTCTAATTCAAAAGCCTAAGGAGTGATACATTATGTCTCTATACCCAAACTTGTAACTACACACAAATGACTCAGATCTGCTTGTCACCCTGCCCAAGGTATGCTGCCTCAGATTTAAAAAACACTAATAAGTTTTTTTTTCAAATAAAAAGCTCCACTGGAGTTGCAAAAGAAAAAAGACAGCAGGAATGTTTTCTAGAATCATTATGAAACTCAACAATGTTCAGAAGTGATTCAGAAATGCTGAATCAATGTCAAAAGCTATCTTATGACTTTCCAGAGTAACCAAAACCCGTCATTTTTACTTTAATCAAAACTCAAAATAAAAAAAAAATGAAATAGGAAATTCTAGGCTGGCATTTACAAAAAAAAAGTTCACTTCATTTGTGAATCAGAACATAATTCTGGTGAAACAGAGCAATAACCCACTGTTCTGTCACAATGAAATAAATCACAATTTTAGTTTCCCCATAGGACTTACTTTTGGTGGCGAGCACTGTATAACAAGGTCAACCTCAGGAATATCCAGGCCACGGGCAGCTACATTTGTTGCAATCAGAACTTCAAACACACCATTTCTAAAGCCTTTTAATGTAATTTCTCTCTGTTTCTGTGGAATGTCACCGTGCAATGACTGGGCATCCTGTCAGTGAAACAAGCCATTAACATGTTATTTAATGGGGCAGCCTATGCTGCAGTATCTACAAACATTTAATTACAAAAGCCAAAATATTGTGCAGAGCAACAGAAAATAATTACACAGCCAATACCAAAGAAATATAAAGCATGCTACTTTGTGGTTTGATTCTTTTCTGGGACAGTAATACTCATAAGCAGTAGTTTTACCATAACATTATATGTAGCACACCAACAACAAACTAGAAGTTGCAGCCTGCCATACCAAAAGGGCCCACTTCAGCTCTCACTTCCACTGGAACAAACGGAAGCAACTTTTCTTAAGCCGTGCTTGTCAAGAGCTAGGAAGAGACTTAGCTCCCTTCCCTGGGAAGCCATCCCAAAACCCACAGAAGCTGAAGTGAGGTTTTCAGGGCCTTTGCAAACCCTACAGGTGACCTAAAAACCCTCTGCTTTTAATGGGACAAGATCAAGTGTTTGACAAGGAGAGAGGGAATAGTCACAAGCTCAGAATTCAAATGAGTTAACTGCTCTCTAAAGCAGAACTTACTAGCATAACAGAAAAATATGTCACACACTGACACACGAACAAAATCGTTGGATTTTCTGTGAAAGCAGCAGAGCCAACAGACAAAAATAGTTGCTGCAAGATCTTAACGTGCATGGTATATGACGTTTATCAAATACTGGACAAGCCATGTATTTCTACCACTGCTCTTTCTCCATAAATTAGTATTTGCTATCAAACTGAATTTTCTCTGAAAAAAAAAATCCAGCAACTTTCCCCACACTCAAAAATAATTCAAGCAAATAAAAACCTGCTCAATATATCACCTGAGTTCTGGTCAAACTATTAAATGACCTTCCAAGGGCAACAAGAGATTCCATTCTACCATATTAGTTGGATTTTCCTGAATACTGACTATTCAAAGAATAAATGCCATTACAAGATGGGAATCTGAAAAGCATACTAATGTGAGATGGAAGATGTGCACTATACTGGCTCCTGTTTATTACCACTATTACTGTCTCCTGTTCAGCATGTGCTGCGTTTTTTCCATTGATCCTGTCCTGCGTGATTTTAAAGCCAAAGGAATAAATCCATGACAGCCAAGAGGGTATCTTAACTGCAAAGCTCTACTTTTAGAAGCAGCTTTCCTAAGTCTTAAAACCACCCAAAGAAACAACTTCATCCACACCACTGCAACCTCATATTTATTTCAGGGCATTCAACCCCCGAATATCTGTAACGGCTGCTTTCCATTCAGACCGCAGTACCTGTTTGAGTGAAGCATTCATAGCCAGTTCATTTGCTTCCTTTTTGGTCTCACAAAAGACAATGGTCCGCCCACGGCTGCCACTGTAGACTTGAATGATATCCCCAAGAACTCCTGCTCTCTGAGATGAGCGACACTGTATAGCCAGGTGCTATTTGGGAAAGAATCACGATAAGCATCTATGTTAAATCTAAACCACACAAGGACAGACAAAATGAATACAGAATACTTTTTTCTAAGCTTGCATACTACTGCTTCCGTATGAAAGCTTTGCTTAACAAAAACAAAATAATAATCTGTGTGTCAATCCTGAAAAGTCATTGCACACCCCCACTGGCAATGTCAATGCAGAACCCATTTCATCCAGGCCACATACTCTCAGAACCTGCCCTGCTCTGCAGCAGAATCACTCACTTCCACAGTCGTGGCAGTCCTTTGAGTCCTCTTTCCAATCAGGTCAATCTGTTCATATTCATCTTTCATGTATTTTTTTGCTACATCATATACCCATCGTGGACAAGTTGCAGAAAACAGCAGTGTCTGGGGGTTGTTCTCAGAACCTGGAAGAAAAGGCCACCAATTCCAGTCATCACAACAGAATCTGAAACTTGAGTACTGATAAAAAAAAGCAACAGAGTTGCTCTCAAATTGAGAGGCTTATATGTGCAGGAAGTGAGCTATAAGAAGAAAACTTAGAAGCAATGAAAACATTTTTAATATCCTTTAGACACAAAAGGCAAAATTACAGTAATTATAACTGGACCAAACTAAGTCCTTCATCCTGCCTGAGAAGAAATGTAAGACATATTTCTACGTCATCTGCTAAAAACGGTTTAGACTGTGCCTGAAGTCCTCCCATACACTTGAAAGATCTCAACTCCGTCCTTCCTTGCCTGGTATTCCAATACTAACTAGCTGTGAACAGTATGGCTATGTGTAAAGGAAAAAGGCATGCTAAAAAGGACACTCTGCAGAGTAGGGGCGGGAATTATATAACAAGATAGATCACCTCAGGTTAGAACATCTCAACAGCATCTTGAAAAAGTTTAACCTACCTTAACTCCACCGAGTTAGACAGAAAGAAACACACTTTGCAAGAGGACACTATTATACCCCAAAATTTATCTTTCGGTTATGAAAAAACTTTCAAAATTGAGTAATTAAAACAACTCTTCCAAAAACTATATAGATTTCCTCTTTCAGAAAGTTACCTATACTTTGTGGCTGTCAGGACAAAGACCAACTCTGCAGAAATAAGGAGAATGTAACAGTTAAGTAAAAATAACAGTGGCTGTACTGGGGCAAAAATAAGATCCATGAAGTTCATACACTCTCTCCAACAGTAGTCAAGCACAGTTAACAAAGATGTCAAGAAACAGTGCCAGCAGCCAAGTTTTTGTGGCTTCCAGAACCAGAAGTGATACCCTTGCTTTTAGTAATCCTTGATATTTCTACTTCCAGTAATTCAAACCACTTTTCAAAACTTTTGGCATTAGTATAATATGGGAAGGAAGGAACTTCACACTATTAAAATAACTTTCTTTGCTGCTGTACTGGCTATCTGGTGGCTTTGCTGAATGCCCACTACATCAGAAAAGAGCAAATATTCCCTAATTGTGAACTTTGTGTGATGCCAAGCATACAGGCACGCCATAACCATAACCCTGTGCTCAGCCACCTCTCTCAGGATGAAGAACATTAGGGCTTAGGGGGTTGGGTTGGGTTTGTTACTTTTTGCCATTTCCTCACACACACCCTCCTTTCAGGGATGTCATACCAGCCCTTGAGCCAACTGTCACCTTGCTTTGAACCTTTTTAAATTCTACCTTACCCTTTTCTCTGAGGTCTGATACTAGCATTGCACAAAGGATTCAAGTTAGAAGTGCACTGGCAGTTTTCAAAATAGCATAACTGCACTTTCTGCATTATCCCCTACATCGCTCCTGCTGTCATAATTTACCTTTTTTATAAGCAAATCCTAAGATTTCTTCCACTTGTTCAGCAAAGCCCATGTCCAACATGTGATCAACTTCATCCAAAACAACATGCTTCACACTGGAAAGTTCCAGCTTGCTATTCTGAATGTGGTCTTTGATCCGTCCAGGAGTTCCCACTAGAACATCAATGCCACTTTTAAGAAGATCAACTGGAAGAAGACAAAAAAAACAAGGACAGTGTCAGAATGCTAAGAGACAACAAGGTAAAACGTTACCAGTACACAGCAACACTTCCCATTTTAGAATCAAAAAGCAACTGCTCTTCACTTTAACCTCTGAATAGAGCACTACATCCAGTCCAGGTAACAAACAAGTAAACTTAATGGTGGTCCAGGTTATTTTTGTCAGGAACACCAGCTAAACCACAAGCAAACTTACAATAAGATATATCAATTTCCAAGCAACAATCATCTGCATGAGAAACCTAATGACAGAAAAAGCCACATGCACATACAGAATTCTCTCTCTTCTTTGGATGGTCATCTAGTCCCACAAAAACCAGACAAACACGCAATAAAGGAGAAACTAAAAGGACTAGTAACTGCAGACCTGTAACCGTTCTTTTAGATAAAGTTTTATTGGAACTAAAATAATTCAACCCAGGCTGTGTGCTTCCTTTGAAAGCAATGGCATGGTTTCTGACTGAAGTGAAACTCCGAGGAGCAAAAAAAGCCAGTTTTATTCATGGAATGCATTTGGAGAAAGTCAACTTCAATCCAGTAGTAATTCCTTAGCATTTACTTACGCTGTGCTTTATATGGTGTTCCTCCATAAAAACAAGCCACTGACAGTTTCCTGGTGAGATTCTTGAAGTCTTTGGCTACTTGAGTGGCCAGTTCCCTGGTTGGGACAAGAACCAGCACCTGGAGGGAGTGAAAGGAGACAAAAATGCAGCTGTTGCCTGGGAGAGAGTGCTAGGACAAAAGAGTTTAACTTCATGTCAAACACCTTGTACTCTCATTCTTACTCTACACTTGTTGCAGAGGTGCTCAGAGCTCCCCACCATCCAAGCAATATTTCCTGCCACCTGAGGCCTGCACAGCACAGAATCAAAGCCAGCATGAGGAAACAAGGCAAAGCATTACAAAATAACTGAGATGTAGAAAACCAGTATTTTTTTTCTTAATACCAGATAAAACAGACACTTCAGTAACATTACCAAGGACAATGAATGAATTCAGCATTAAAGGGTAAGAGCAGGCACTAAACAATCCGGAGCAGTAAGATCTTAAAAGATACACAGCATGATGCACTCCACCTATCTGCCGCCTTCCAGTATCTATCCTTCCCCCTTCCTTTTCCTTTAAGAATGAAACCATTAAAATAAAGAGCTAAATTATTCTCTAGGAATCTTGCAGACAGTAAGATTTTAAAACTTACATTGCCATTAAAGTTAGTAAAATAGAAGGACGAAGCAGGCAACAAATCTGCAGACTACAGCAGTTTTTCAGTCTAATGGTAAACATATATACTTCACTTGTGTAGGAATACATCATCTGATCACAGGTATATCATTGATTCCAACTCATGGAATCTCATTAAGTAGAAATATGAACACCACTCACATCCATTAAGACAAGTCTGCAGACATAAGGGGAAAAAAATACCCCAACCAACCAAAAGCCTTCAGTTATCACCATGGAATTTATAGTGAGAAACAGCCTCAGTGAACAGAGACAAGTCCAGCTGACTCAACCGCTACCTCAGAAGAGGCAGGGGACTGAGCCCCAAAGCCGCAAGCTAACTTCCTGCAGACAACAGTCTGGAAGTCCAGTAGATATTACCGCAGTGCCCTGACCATTCTCCCAAATGCAGTCACAAGGAACCCTAAACATGAAACATGTTATCACTGTGATGCTGCAAAATTTGTCACACTGTAGCTCCTGAACCAAGGAAAGTGTTCAGTATTACAAACACCAGTAAAGGAGAAAGAATTCCCAAACAAGAGTCACCAAAGCAATTACAAAATCACTTTCAAAAACTGCCACATTCTAAGGTTTTGGTATTAAGCCTTAAGTGGTAAATTACTTTTGGTGCACGACTTCTTCTCCCATCTTGTGAAACACTCTGAAGTTTTTCAGTCAGAGGAAGAGCAAAAGCAAAGGTTTTCCCGGTTCCTGTTCGAGCTTGAGCAATTAAGTCTTTACCATCGTATATGGGCTGAAAAGTCTTCACTTGCACAGGGAACAGGTATTTTATACCTCGAGCTGTAAGATAACCCAAAGAGGTTTCATTAAAAAGTAACCAGCTAGAAGCCCTCAGATATAACTAGCCCAAATATGTAGGGCACATCACACCAAATCCTGCACACAACAGGAGATGCAACTTAGAAGAAAAACACATATCTTTATTTTTACTCCTACTCTAGATCAAAGGGTATTCCACCCCCAAACACACAGCTGAGTACCCACAATGAAATATGGCCACCTTTGTGATGTCTGGCATAAGTCAACAGGAGAGGAAATAAAAAATAAAAACATAACATGGTTTTTTTCTGATACAGCCCAAGATTTTGTGGTAGCGGTTTTGAAGGGTGGGAGGAGATAAGGGTGTTTGTTTCAAAATATTCTAAAACTTCAGAGAGATTTTGCATGGTGGAAAATAAACAATCCATCTAAGAGAAACTTTTGAGTAAGGAAAACATGAAGGAACAAGGAGAAACAAGAGTAACAACTTACCAACACAGAGGACAAGAACTCTACAGTGATCACTCCCTCAACAAAATTAATAAAAAAGATATAAAAATGCCCAAAGTATGAGAATAATCTGTTCACAGAAGCCAAACAGTCTTCATATACAAAACACCTTTACACTTATTTAAGAAGCGATATTGTAGACAGCAGATATGAGAACTGAATGAAAGATACACAGTAAGTAGAATGATGCTGACAAGAAGAGAAACCTGTCTCTAGAATGTGCATCTAGAAATGACCACAGCATGAATGAACAAACTCACCTTAAGGCACCTGAAACTGCACAAAACAGAAACTCTGTTCCTAACTAACAACTGCAGATTCTTTGAATCTACAGTAACTGCTCACATGCATATTCTTACCACACAACAAGTGTATGACAAGTGTAGGCTTCTGTCTCTGCTTAAACAGGTAAACAGTGCAATTCTGGACAAATGTTTACAGAAATTTCTGTCACCACATTAACTAACCTTTGAGAAGGTTGATGGTGTTTTGGGAGAGAGGAAAATTAGAGAAGGCGCCTTCTTTTGCTTCTTCTGTCAGCTCCTAACAGGATAAAAGAAAAAAGAAAAAACCCCAACTTTTTAGTTCTAAGAGATGAACATATAACATAACCCACATAAGCACACAAGAAAAGCTGTACATTTGCTTTACCACTGCAATTTTACCAGCTACCTCCCTTCTGTTTAAAGAAAACCCTTGCAGAGTAAGCACTTCACAAACAAAAATGTCATCACAGTGTGAAGTGGGAAACTTGAATCGGGCCACCCTGTATTAGAAGACAAGACACATTGACACATACCACTCAGTGTGACAGAATTCCTACAAGCAAATCCTGGCTTTACATCAGTCTTAAGTAAAGACTTCCCACCAAAGGTATTCCTGCACTTGTTTCCTGCACCAACTTGTTCAAAACCACAACTACTGCTCACTTATGCCACCTTTTAAGACCCCGGTGAGCAAGAGGGAGTAACTGCCCCTTCCATGTGACCTTAGCGCATCACGCACATATGCCTGGCAAGTCAGGAAAGGGAAATTACTTGTTAAAATCTTAACTGGAGTCCGCTGAAATAATTAGAAAACTTCTTCATAGCAAAATGTCACAATTCACTGCGTGAAGCGGGAATTTCCCTTTATATCACATCTACTCAGTACACCACGGAAATAACTCCTTAACTTTGCACACCACTAGATACTTATGTAAAACTCACAATTTAGCTTCTACTTCAAAGGTCCAAGAGATGACATCATTACACCCAAGGTACAAAAAGTGCTCTTGATTCACATTCCCATCTTAAATACACGAGAGAAAATTGCCCACAGAAGGCCCTATATGGGGGAAAGCAAGCTGCAGGGCCCTCTCCTATCTATGTGTGAGGCCAAGGGTGAAATCTGAACAGGGAGAACTCCAGAAATGGGAACTAATGAGGATAACCGTGACCTTCCCTTACAGGACACCTTGCCAAATACTTCTTTGAAGGGTCAGCCAGCAGAGAAAGCACCACCACAGCACAAAGCGGTGCACGTTTCTGTGCTGGTGACTGCCCGTGCAGCAGGGAGAAACCCTTGTGCTGCAGGACACAAACCAAGTGGCTACATGAAGACAAGCCAGCACATGGAAGCTGCTCCATGCTAGCCACCCTCCTTCACTGCAGGATAAGCTGCTCGAAACAGCTCGACATTTCTCACGAGGGGAAAGGTACAAGGAGAGACAGGTACCACGTGCTGACCCGTCACTTGCCCCAGCACGGCCCCAACAGGCGCGATGCCGGGCGCTCGCTGATGCCCAGGACCAGGTGCTGCAAACCTAAAAGGGGACAACAGCCTAACGCTGCCACTGCCCTCACGCGCCAAGTCTCCACGCAGCACCCACCACGTATTAAGCCCACTCGTTACCACGGAGACTGTCGGCAAGCCTAGGGCTCACGCTGGCACCGCATCAGTACCTCTGCGTCGCTGTCCTGCTCTCCAGCGGCCGCACCGCCGGACACGCTGTGGGCTGCCGGGGACACCACGCCGTTGCTCACAGCGGAGGAAAGCTGCACTGTGTGCTCCGCGCCGCCGCTCTCTCCAGCCACACCGTTACTCTTCTCCTTGGTTTTTTTTGTTTTCTTGGGCAGGGGGGGCTCAAGGTCACCGTCGCCCAGCCCGCTCTCCTCAGGCTGGGCCTGCGCGCACTCGGCCTTACCGCGCCGCTTCACCTTCTCCCGCCGCTTCACCTTCTTCTCCTGGCTCTCCTCCTGCCGCGGAGAAGCGGGCGTTACACGGCGGACCTGCCCTCCTCGCCCACCCGCTCCAACAACCCGCCATTATTCGCCTCTAAGGCCTCAACGCCCGAGCTCCCCCCAGGCCCGCGCCGGCTCGGGCCGTACAAAATGGCCGCCCCCACGGCGGCACGTGGCGCGCTGCCGCCCGCTCCCACCTTGACCTTCCTCCGGCGGCCCCGGCGCAGGGACTCATCGCCCGCCGGCGCTTGCGGCTCGGCGGGGCTGGCGGCGAGGCCGGCGGCGGGCATGGCGGCCGGCTGCTCCCCGGGAAGGCGTGCGGCGGCGCTGTCGCCCGTTTCGCAGCGGCGGCCCCAGCCCCCTGGC
>JAVJGJ010000062.1:34996992-35011126 GCA_035590215.1 Microhierax caerulescens
GCGCCAGCCGGCTGTGCGCCCCGCTTGCGCCGCTGCACCGGCACGGCGGCACGCAGCGCTGGCAACGGCAGCAAGCACTGCTTCTAAGGCACGCAAATGGTGCCTGTACCACAAAATACACACCCCAAGCACTACTCGCCCTCGCCCAGCACGGGCGCTTCTAAAACCTGCTAAGAGAATATATTTTATTTTTTTTGGAAAATGTACAGGTTTGACCAGCAGTTAAGATCTATATATTATACAGTGAGCCAGGGTACAGTTCTGAATGTGACAGCCATATTCCCAAATAAAGATTTAGGTCTTAGAGTTGAAATAGTAATACGAGAAAGAAAGGAAACAGTAAGGTTTATTTTCCTCATGTTTTTTTAAAGTGAACAGAATCTTGTTGATGACCAAAGTAGTACTGAGAAGAAAAATAAAAATAAAACTGGATGACAGATTTTTCCAAGTGGTACAAACACACAGGAACAGCCTATTTTAATGTAATATAAAATACTGCAGTCCCATTTTTTCCACTTCTGGATTGCTGAAATTAACGATCAAATGCTCTGTCAAAACTTCGTTTCTGGCCCCTGCTTCTGAATCTGTTTCTACCAGAGCTACCACGTCGCCCATTCCTGGAGCTTGAGAAGTTTCTCCCATTTCCTCCTCCTCCTCCTCCTCCTCCTCCTCCTCGCTGTGATTCTACTAACTCTGGTAATTCAGTTGCCACGCACAATCGCCATTGTTTTGAATCTTCCCATCTTGCCTGTTGAAATGAAGTCAGACACAGCAAGTTAAATTCTAGGAATGCAAATACAGGGTATTTCATAATTATTACATTTGCTCAATAGAAAAGCTAAAATTGTGAGCTAATATAGAGGATTTTAATTTCTAACTAAAATGGTCAATACTGGTTTCAAAATTTTAAGTGTAAGAGCTACAGCTAAGTGTGTCTCAGGTACTACAGAACAGGACAGAACACCTTAGAGCTTTACAGAGCACCCCCAGCAGTAAATTCTCTCCCTACCTTTCAGTTATTAACACCGCCACTGTAATTATTACTATCACAAATCCACACCCTCCCCTCAATTGCCCTCTAATTCAGAACCAAACATGTTCTGGAAGTGAATGAATGCTAGGGCATGTATAGGGATACACTAAGGGAGAAATATCTGAAGGTAAGATTGGAAGTACAGGGAATTTTGGCACAGGAACATTAACTGTGCCAAGCAAAAAGCTGAAATGTTTTGCCTTTCTGTGAAGAGAATTCTGGGTGAAAAGAATGGGGTGCAGGGAATAGAAAAAAGGTGACGCTATAGTGTAATAAAACTCATTGCCCACAAAGATTAAAGATTAATCAAGCAGCAGTAACAAGAGGTGGATTATTCACACCACCACCCTTCTCAGTGCAAAAGTTTCAAGCTACAGATTTTTGGAGACAGGGTAATACTTTAGGAAAGTAACACTGTATGCTTGTTCTGTTCTTCAGTTCCTTCAAAGCCATTCCTTTTGCCACTAGGGAAGGCAGGATACAGGCTACATAATGTTTTCTGCCTAACCCAGTCTAGTCAGGTTCATCTACAGTCCTCTATAACCAGAAATTTCAGTGAACATACCTCTATTTCCTTTTGGTCTGCTGCAGGAATATCAAAGCACACACCCTAAAAAGAAAGAATAATTTTAATGAATACAAGCCTTGGCTTTTAATTGACTGCAGCTGGGGGGGGGGGAGAGCCTACAAATCTATGTACTAGAAGAGTTTTACATTTCAAAACATTGGGTTTTTTTTTAAGGGACACTTAAGATAATTAGAAATCTTTGACCACTGAGAGAGTTTCATTAATATTTCCTCAAAAAACTGCACTTCCTTAATGTTTTCCTCAGGTATACATATTTTCCTTTCCTCTGCATAGCCAGTACTTCCAAGTCACATTTTCTTGCTCTTTAACCATATAAGATAAGCTTATAACCCTCTCCATCCTGAACTGTGGTCTATTGGCTTCTGCATTACTCATTTGGTAAATTCTTTCAAATCAGAAGTTATAATCTATATTAAAAAATGTATACACCAGTAAACTGAATATTTAGGTTCAGGCTATGGTGTCTGTGATAGAAACTTCAACACAGATATGAATGAAGTATGCATGGAAATGTCAGTATGTGAAAGCACCAGAAAAATAACAGCAGGAGGGATAAAAGAATGGCATGTGTTAACAGCATGCAAATTAAGTCACCAAGATCACAGCACTTCTCTGTTCTATTTCATTGATCAGGGTATGTTGAGAAACAATAAATACACCCAGAAAAACACAAAGATGGAGCAAATCAGCAAGAATGCCTAACAACTTGCAGAAGCAGGACATAAGTATTCCTTGCCCTCTGTGCCACCACAAATAATCCTGGACGCACTATTTGATCAGTTTCATGTTTGTGAAAACGCATACAAATTCTGAGACAAGAAGAGTGAGGGGAATCACCTTTGTTTAAAGTAACTGTCTCTCAGACAGTTTTGCTACAGTTGTCACAACATTGTTCAGTACACAACCCAAAAAGTAACTTTCTGATCTTTCAGTTTCAGGTACCAGAAACATGAGGGACACACACTATCAGAACAGACTGACCTAGGATACCCAGTCCTATGTTTTGTCATTAAGGCACAGTTAGCACAGTTCATACCTTCTACCTGTCCTGCTAACCCTACGGCCATGCTATATGCTGCATTATACTACCTCCTCAGCACGTTAGTGGAGCAGAACCCTAAGGCCTAACAAAACAGATTGAGGCCCATCCTTCTAGCAGTCATGACCTTATGAACAGAGCCTAGAACAGGGAAAAAGACCAAATATCTTCCGTGACGATTGCTGAGAAAAAGCTACAATCAGAAGAGCTCTGGAGCAAAAATAAAAAAGAGCTTACCATTTTTCCCTTGAGGAAACACATTCTGTTCACCTTCCTATCGACATCATCCCCCAGCAGTTCTCGCAGTCTTCGCCAAGCATAGCTCATATTGTTTATTTCTTCAGAGCAGTGTAGTATCATTGTAACAAATCCCTACAGAGTAAGAAATGATTCCCTTCAGTCAGAGGAATAAGCTTCAGCATATCTGACAGGAGAAAGCTACTAATTTACAGTTTATAAACTAAGTTTCCAAGTGGATACTGCTACAAGAGCAACTACATTTACAGCCACTATATTCTAGCTTTTAACTAAATAAGTAGTTCCTAGTGGCTTAAGTACATTTCCCATAAGCACAATCATAAGGAGAAAATTCTCTATTTAAACAACACAGGTGTGTTGGGGTTTTTTTTCAGATTCAAGACAAACATTAAGCCATGCAGCCTTACCGCATCAGAGTTCAGCAGGGAGCGCTGTTCAATGGAAGTAGCACCTGAAATATGGGCTAGAGCTGCAGCCAGAGCATTAACTGGTCCCTTTTCTTGTATTAGGAACCGAGCAGATTCTTTGAAATACTCAATAGCAGTCTGAGGAACAGAATCCAGACACCTAAGTAATTAAAGAAAAAAAAAAAAAGTATACACTATTATTTACTAGGTTCTGGAATAGAAGAAAAACAGCAATCCAAGACACTGATAGTGACCAGCTCAAAGAGTTCAGAGAGAGGCAACAAAGAGTGATCCAAGCAGCCCTTCTGGACTAGGAAGATACAACAGGGCTTGAATCACTGAACACACCTGATGGCATCTTTGCTGGAAGCCTTTATTATATCTGTTGCAGTAGGAACACCAACACGCTTGAACGTAATGCCCTGAAATTTAAAAAGCAAAATACAGATGAAAGTTGCAGATCATAAATAATTCAGTTCGAAGAAACAGTATTGGACTCCACTGATACAAGCATTTAAATCTACCAGTTTTCTTCTTCTTTTTACCTTTTAACTTCCAACTTTTGCTGGTGAAAATCACAAGGTTAAGCTTACAGGGAAACAGATAACACTTAAAAGCTGCCTATGTAGCTGGTCAGTCTCACTAGTCAGTGACCTTAAACTGAAATAAATAGAAAAAATTTTGGCAAAGTCCTACAAATTCTAAATTATTCATTTTAGTCTGATTTACTTGTATTCAAGTACAAGTTACACAGCCTTTCTAAATGTAAGTCTGAGTTTTATGTCTGAGACTAAACTATCACATCCCAACTGAATACTTAATTGGCAAGAAAACTACCATATGGAACAGCGAACTAAATGCAAAAATGGATTTAACAGTTCTCAGTAAAGCTACATATATGCAAATCACTGATCATACAATAAACCAGGGTGAACAGTACACTGAAATCCTACTAGCTTTTTGTTGTTTCCACAGGTACAATCTTTCTGGCATTGGCTGAAAAAGCATGGGCATGAGAACCTGCAGCATGCTTCCCGCTCCACAGTAACTGACAGTGCATCCAAACTGTGCAAGGTAACTGAATCTCAACTGTGTGCTTTATAAGCCTTACTCTGTAATTGAAACATTGAACAAAACATGAAGATTTTACATGCTACCCTGACACATTACATTTAAGTGCTCATAATTAGAAGAAAACTGTAATTTACCGCTTTTTGTTCCACATATCTTAACTGATGTTCTTCCTTTCGCTGATAAAAACAGATACAGATCCCAGTCCGTCCAGCTCGACCTGTGCGTCCAGAACGATGGATATAGGACTCCACATCCTTCAAAATAAATAGCTGTATGACTCATCTAATTTATTGTAATTTAATCAATTCATTGCATTCACGTAACTTAGAAAAAGCTGTTACAGTTAAGCCTGAACAATACACAATACCTGCATCACAGAATTAAATTATTACTTTTCACTAGTCAAACGAGTAAGTTATTCCATAACCCTCTAAAAAACACGTTTTGAAAGCCAGAGCAGGGATCAACTAAGTCTTGTTTTGGCATCACCACAGAGAATATGAGAAAACATTTTGAGCATGTGTACCTCTATGACAACCCTGCTTGCCCTCCTGCACACCAGCTTAAGCAGGGTTACTGAGATATTAATAGCAAACTCACTGAAATATTATATTTTTCTTTTAAACCCTCTTAATTTTAGCCAACGTTCTCATTGCTTGGGTCTCCTCCTCATATATGCCCCAACTTAGCGAATAATTCTTGCAAGACAAACAGCCTTTCTTCACCTCCCATTGTTCCCAGACTTGCAATCACCACTGAAGGCAGAGGCTTTGAGAATAGCCTTAAAAGAATAAGGAGACCATCTTTAAACATACTAGGGACTGATGGACTCTGAAAAAATCCTCTAAGGAACTACTTGAGTATATAAGGATTTCTTACCTTAAATGCAATGCTGATAAACTCTGTGTGATTAATACCATCACCTGATAGCATATACTACTTGAAAACAAGACTACAAATTATTAGAAGATGCCCAGCATAACCATCTCTTACCTTTGGTGGTGAACTTTGTACAACCAGGTCAACTTCAGGGATATCTAAACCACGGGCAGCTACATTGGTTGCAACCAGAACTTTAAATGTGCCATTTCTAAAACCTTTCAGTGTAATCTCTCTTTGCTTCTGCGGAATGTCACCATGCAATGACTGGCAATCCTGAAAAACAGTAGTAGTATTATAGGACTGTACCAAAAAGCCGAGACAGTGCCTCATTTTATGGTCAGTTTTGGGTACAGGATCTTAGTATTTGACAGATACTGTACAGCAAGATACAGAAGAACTGAGTTACCAGAGTTTGTATTTTAGGTATCTTACAATATTTACTCAGTACTTCTCATTCATATACCTCAAAGACCTTTAACAAAGGTAAGAAGACAGAATCACAACATGTGCCTTGCATCCACCTCTAATAACCATGACCTATGAAAACAACTATGCCCTAACTTGCCATCCATCCACACCATCCAAGAAAGGTTTAGCTGTCTCAAAATAGTCATTGACAATTTTCTCAGGCCTTCTTAGTATTCATTTAGACATCTTCTCCAAAATAGTATTGCTTCTTAATCACCCTTAATATATTCATTTCCCCCACTAGCAATTAAAGGATTAAAATAAATGGTCCTAAAAAAAACCCTAACTACAGCTTCAAAGATATGTGTTTTTTTAAAATCCAAACATTCTGAAAGTCCTTCTATATCACAGTAATAACAAGTATAAAGACCAAACATCCAAAATCTGTTTTTTCCTCCACATTTCACAGCTTGCCTGTAGATGGTTATCATGTTTTCCACACATGAACAGCGAATGATTTTAAAAAAATATTAATGCAATGCTAGGGGCAGCACAGAATTCAAAATCTCTTTTTCAGACAGTTTTGGATTAATGTCAGCTGGTAAACGGAATAGGCATATATTCTATTAGCAAGTATTAATACGCTAAAACAGAAACATTAAGTAATTTCTTTCTCTTACTTGCCAAGATCAAAGTTCTGCATTGCCTATGCAAGATTTGATATCACTAACACCACCAGTAACAGAGGATGAGGCTCCACACTCAGGTTTAGCTGTTACTGAGGTCATCTAGAAATGTGCAAGAAACACTCCTGAACACAGTTGTGGTGAAAAAAGGTGAAAAAGCTTCTCCTTTCCCTGGGAACATAACAGTATACTACTTTCTAGACATAACCCATCTCCTCAATGAAAACACACAAAGAAAAAGTAGTTACTGTGATACCAGCACCAAAACCAAGCATGCAGTGCCAATGTCACCACACATCTTGAACACTGGACCACAACATCAACAAGTTATTTTCCACCAGTGCTAGAGTGTACCATACCACAGATATCAGGAATGCACTAGAGGTCATACACAAGAGATGGCAGATCGAATTCTTCCTGTGGAGAAATCCTGAACAATGAGAACTCTTTAAGAAAAAAATCCTTTATAGCCCAGTACCTGTTAGGGCAGCCTTGTCCTGAAGGCTACATATAATGCTGTAAACTTTCAACCAAATGTTGGGGTTTTTTAAAGGTTCTTTTTGGCAGTTTTGAAACTGTCTGACCACCTGCACAAGCCTGTCTTAGCCATTTTGAAAGTCTCTCTTTTAAAACTTATTCAGCATGGTGCTGGTATCAAGGATTCATACATCTCTGGACAGGTTATGTTACTTAATACAATGATAAAATACCTGTTTGATTGAAGCATTCATAGCCAGTTCATTTGCGTCCTTCTTGGTCTCACAAAAGACAATGGTCCTCCCATGGCTGCCACTGTAGACCTGAATGACATCTCCAATAACTGCAGCTCTCTGAGACCAGTGACACTCTATTGCCAAATGCTACAGAAAAGAATTCCAGTGTTTAGCTTACATAAAAACACAAGATTCTTCTTTAATATATTTGAAACTGTAAAATCCAGAAACACTGAAGAGTTACACAGTTTCCTGATGGGCAAAATATGCTAACTCACATTCCTGAATATGCAAAAATCCATAAGGCTCCTATGTTCACCACAATTAGTCTAACATTAAGCAAATAATTACAGCAAGAGGGGGAAAAAAATGACAATCTAAAAATCATTTTTTCAAAGCAAAGGAAAAAAAATCCAGGAGATGTTATACCATTTCTCTGGAGGACAGACAGGGGTACAAGATTTTGTCACAATTCTATCAACTAAAGCTTTATGTCACATAAAGTGAAATTAATACAGTGTTAAAAGCTTTTTTCAAGCACAAGATTAACATTCTTTCAATCCTACTGATACAATTATGATGTGTCAACTGAGCTGTCAAAGTAACTGCTAAGCAGTACATAAGGAGAAACAATATCTTATTTTATCAAGTGAAGATAATCAATTTGGGCTTCTAGCATATATGTTGTGCTCCTTGCTATGGCATTTACTGCACAGCAAGCAAAGGCCTAGTGAGGTGAGATACCACAAGAACTTTGAAAACATCTCCTGTGTACAGAACAGCCAAAGGCCCTTGTGATGTCCGTGGTGATTTAAAAACACCAGGCTGATGTTGAAGTGTGCCTTTTGCTTTCAACTGGGATAAATTCAGATACCATTTTTCTCTGAAAGCCAGCAAAACTAACTGGTAACTGAATCCTCAGTCTATCCAAGATTGTCTATATGCTTACTGGATGCTGTAAGAAGAGAGGCAGATCCTAAACCTAAAAAGTTTGACAAGCTGTAATGTGCCTTATGATTAAAAAAAATAATTCTCAGAACTAACTTTCAAAATCATTCTAATAACGTACCTTAGGATGGGATGACCATTTGTAGCATAAAGAAAAAGGAAAAAGGCCTGAACACGTTCTACATTAGATAAATTACTCACTTCTACTGTTGTAGCAGCCTTCTGAGTTTTTTTCCCAATAAGATCAATCTGTTCATATTTCGACTTCATGTATTTCTTAGCCACATCATAGACCCAATGTGGGCAAGTTGCAGAAAAAAGTAGCGTCTGGGGATTGTCTTCAGAATCTTCAAAAACACATAACAATGTTTCAGAAACTTCAGGTTTTATCTTACAGATGTATACAAGTCAATTATATGGGTCATTAAAAATATTAAGTCAAATATCAATATATAAAATAAAGGCGGCAATTCTGCCTCTTAAAGTTATGCAGTATCAACATCTGGAGAAAAAAACACTCAAAAGCCTAAATATTTTCAAGATTAGGAAAAAAGTTATTATGACTAAAAATCCAGTCTGTTTTCAAGCAATGAAAAAGGTAAAAAGTTTCCAATTCTTTTTAACTGCAAGAAGTCCAAGTACAACTTGTAGATAGGTCTCAAAAAGTTATTTACAGATCTCTTAAGTATTGGATTTTAAGCTCTACAAAGTTTCTATGACTGATTGCCACTTTCATGTCTCCTCACATACTGCATTCACAGTACATTTCCTACAATTACACAGTACTCAGTCATTTCTAAACAAAGCTACCCTGCAACTTTCAGAAAACTATACCTGAACTTTAGCAGACTAAAGTATTACTAATATTTCATACTATTTGTTTAAATTTTGAGATTACCCTTCTTGTATGCAACTCGTAATATGTCTTCCACTTGCTCAGCAAATCCCATGTCCAGCATCTGGTCAACTTCATCAAGTACAACATGTTTCACCTTGGTAAGGTCCAGTTTGCCATTCTGAAGATGGTCTTTGATTCGACCAGGTGTCCCAACCAAAATGTCAATGCCACTTCTCATGAGATCAACTGATAAATAGAAAAGAGCAGAAAAGGAGTTAGTGAACTAGTCTGCTTCAGAAACACACAGTAGCTACACAACAATGAAACAGCTTCTTAAACCATGCTAAGTGCTCTCCTTACAAATATAAGTGAGAAAAAATGATGAACAGGAGAAGAAAACTTGGGAGAGAAAAAAAAAAACCCAAAACTGGTAAGGTGGAAGTTCTACTGTTATACCTGAAGGAAAAGATTTCCCGTCTCCCCTCCCTCTTCCTATGGTTTAAAGTGGCAAAGAGGTTCTTTTAACATACTTCAGAAATACTTAGCTCTTCCCAAACTGTCTACCTTAATAGAAACTTTAAAAAACCCTGTATTTATTTGATTATCCAAATTACTGAAATCACCACCTTCCTGACATTCTGCAGGGAAAAAAAAAAAAAAAAAAAAAAAAAAGTAATCCTTAATGTTTCAAGACAAATTATGATTAAAAAGCTTATTCTCATTCCTGCTTTAATTTGCCATGATTACAACCATCAAGACGGTAGGTACATTGTGCTGTCACAATAAAGAAATTCTTCTCCACTTCACAAATCCTCTAGATCAACACTCACAGATCTAAGATGCAGAAAATATAAATGTTTACAAAAACTGAAACCCAAATACAGTATAATCTCTTTCACTGTGTTTTAAGGTACATAAGTAGACAAGGAACACCAAGGACATAATTGACTGCTATGGTTATTTCTCCCCATAAGAAGACACATTCTGAGCTACTGAATTCCCCATGATACTCTGCAGTTCTTGAGTTAAAAGTGAGTGTTTGGAAGGACTCAACTGCAATTCTCAAATATGTCAGTCAATCAGTATTTCAATTATTAGTGATGTCACTTACTTTGTCCATTATATGGAGTTCCTCCATAAAAACAAGCTACTGTTAGCTTTCTTGTGATGTCCTTGAAATCTTTGGCAACCTGGTTTGCCAGTTCTCTTGTTGGACAAAGAACTAGTACCTAGACAGAATGACAAACAGATGTTCTCTCAGCACAGCTTCTGCCAAGAAACCACTAGACTTCTAATTGTTAGTTTAGGTCTGACCATTTCCATAATTTAAAAAAAAAACCAAACCTTGTTTAAATAGCTATCTAAGCAAAGATTAGAGAAACACATTGCTTAAGTCTCTTGTAACATCATTAATCTCCTTCAGCCCATGCTCTTTTAGGACAGGCTAACCTCTTTTTTAATGAGATAGACGGGAGGTACTTAAATCTTATTTAACTGTAGCTCTTGAACAGATCTGCTACAAGTTTTCTTCTACATGTGCACATGCTGTTTGAGTGCAAGACTGAAGGATCTGGGTTACAAAAGATTTTTACACATGCTTGGTAATGCTTCACAGTCCTGCAAGAAGGTGTAAGAAAGAGCTATCAACTGTCTCTCAGCTTCCCTGTGACTCAGAGAAACATATGTTCAATCTGAAAAGGTGGTGTTCAGCGTGGTTCTGGAGCCTGTGATCGCAGTATTGCTCTTAAACCTGGCATCAGTGGCTTGACAAAAGGAGCCTTAAAATCTTTATCCTGTTACTTCTTTCAACGTTGAAAAACATTACAAAAAAGACAGTAGTAGTGTACTATGGTAGAGTGAGGTCTGAAATCTTTAAGACTTGTGATTCCCTCAAAGAAAGCTCTCCCTTCTCTGCAAGACCGTACCACATCTAGAGCCAGCATTCTTAGTCAGACAGCCAATGTGATGGGCAGATGCAAATAAAACAGCTAGTACTAGGTTTGGAATGAATTTCAGGTAATCTATAAGATGGGTGACAAGATAAAATTGACAAGAAAAAAAATCCACTATTAATGGGGATACAATAGGCTTTGGCCTATCTAGTTTTGGAGAGCATCATAAAAATTTGATGAAAAAACATACATGATATTCCCTAGCAGAATGCAGACAGCTGATAATGAATCTGCATCCTCTGGAGCAGAAGCTTCAAGTATCTGTTGGTGGTTCTAGTGAAAGCTAAGTCTATTTTTAAAACTTCCCACCATTTACATGTTTAAATAGATATGCTTCTATCAATCAGAAAAAGTCACTGATCTGTTATTGATTTGGGAGAAAAACAAGCATCCAGTAACCACTGGACCTGAACAGCTAAGGTGACTGAACAAAATTAAATAAGAACACATTGAACACCTGTAGTTTCGGTCTCCCTGTAAGCAAAGAAAGGAATTGACAAGTGGATAGAGTTATTGTGCTCTTTACTCTTGATCAGAGGGTATGAGGCTGCACAATGCAGGCAAAGCCCAATGAACACAGCTTTCAAATAATCTTTAATGTGAGCTAACCTATCCCAGAACAGACCTGAAGAACTTTTTCAGTGGGTTAAAAATCTGAATCACTTGGACATGAGACAAATCAAAATCAGCGTTCTAACTAAGCACAGTTACCTTTGGTGAACGACCTCTTCTTCTTTCCTGTGAGTCTCCCTGAAGCTTTTCAATTAAGGGAATAGCAAAAGAGAATGTTTTCCCTGTTCCAGTTCGTGCTTGAGCAATTACATCTTTGCCAGAATATACTGGGTCGAAAGTCTTCACTTGCACGGGAAACAGGTATGTCACTCCTCGAGCTGTAACAATTTCAACAGACTTCCTTAACACAATCATTTTACAAGTGTTCTTTCATACTCTTCAGAGAAAGTTATCCCAAGCAGAACTTCCATCAACTCTGAAGTAAGTCAGGATGATATCATCACCTCCATTGTTTTATTTAATCATGGAAATCATCTGTAAAGAGTGCCCTGGGACTGTCCATTTCATTCTTCCACTTCATACCACCATAGTGCTAGCTGGGACACATGAAGTTACTAGCCTTTAATTAAAGCCTTTAAGTACTGTGACTTTATTTATGTAATACTCCCCACCTATCTATGAAAATCTCTTCCTTTCAAATAAAATGTACGCTAAACCCACTTTTCTCTTAATTCATACTGTCATGCCAAACTAATGCCACAGATACTAGATATAACTGGTTTTCCTCTACTCATGCTGAAGTAATCTTTAATTGAAAACTTCTTGCACACAATTTTTTTTTTATGCTTATGTCATTTAAAATTCTACTGTAAAGGCTGAACTGGACAATACTGCAAACAGAAGTCTGTTCAAATACATATTTAGAGTACACATAGAGTACACAATCAATATGCCTTCTGTGTAGCATCTGTACTTGCATAAAAACACATGACAGATCATTTACTTTCTGTGGTCACATCATGCCAAGAAATTTACCTTGAAGAAGCTGAACAGTCCCTTTGGAAATTGAAAAATTGGAGAAAGCACCTTCTTTCTGTTCTTCAGTCATCTCCTGTTAGGTGGACAACAAACATTCTGTGTGAATATCATGTGACCATCAGAAAATTCAAGGTAATAGCATAGGCTCTGGTGTCATACTCAAGGGTCAAATTTTGAGTGACAGTATCACAGCTGCAGCTAAAGAGCCTTCTTTGTTTTACTTACTATCATATTTCAAAGTTAGACAAAAGTGATCTGTAATTTAAGTTAAGACTTTCACATCTAATGGCCTAACACTGTAAATGCAAAACCCCCAAATTAAAATTCTGAAAGCTCTTACATTAAATTAATCTTAAATTAAATTCTATTTTAAATAATTACCAACGGCCTAACATATTATGTTGTAACATGTAAGAATCAGGCTTGATATCTAGCCTATTTCCTACTTCCCAATTAACACAGCACAGTGATTTAGAGGTACAGAAATCAATCCCCAAAAGAATAACATTACAAGGTAGAGCATCAAATACATGTACTTTGTAATGTATCAATTCCATATATGTCTTCACAACACAGTGATTAAAATGCTACGCGTGAGAAAGAATGCTAACCCTGGGAACCCTGCATATTTTTGTGATGCATCAATTTGAACTAGAAACGAAACCAAGCAACAGTAGAACATACAAGTAGAAAGACTTTTCAAAACAAATCCTAGGTACAAGATGTGTTTCCCTTCAAAAAAAGAAAGTTGTTCATGTCAAGCAATTTTAAAGGAACCCCAATCAAATAGAAATAGACAAAATAAAAACATTCTTACAGAAAGGTTTTAAAAGACATACAAAACTGTTAAAACACGGGATTTTATTACATTAAGGACCATCTTATTGCATTAACAACTATTTAATAAGATGATACACAAAAGCATATTAATACATAACTTTTCTTCTTCCCCTAACTAAGGCCAAATAATCCTTATTTCACTAGTGAAGTACTCATAATACCAACAAGAAGTCAATTAAACTATATCTGTGGCAATTATGATCATATCTAATGATGCTGAATCATATTAAAGCACCATCTCACTGCAGCTTGTCCACCTGCCAACAGCTACCACAGTACCGAACTGTTGAAGTGAGGAAACCATGGTGCGCTGACCTAGAACTTCAGGACTTTCGTAATCTAAAATTTTTGCAAATAACTGACAGAAGGGACAGTTCAAGTAGCTTTAAACTCTGGAAGTTTACAGCAGTCTTTCCACTGACTGGCAGAAGAAAAAAAAGGATAACCTGCTCTAAATTTAACCTTGTTGCAACACCGGAGCTGAAAGCTAAACACATTGCTAACTAAATCAATCATTAGTTTTACCTGCTCTTGCTCGCTGTCACCGTCACCACTTGACGTTTCGCTAGAATTACTGTGCCGTTTTTGGGGGGCAGATTTAACTTTTAAGGAAGACAGTCTTGTGTTCTCCAGGCTTTCTTCTCTCGTATCACCGTTTTGTTTAGCTGCACTCTTCGATTTCTTGACTTTTGGGGAATCGGCGTCATCCTCCGACGGCTCGCTTTCATCAGTCTGAGACCTCTTCCTCCGAGATTTGTCATGGCGTTTAGATTTCTTCTCTTTTTTCTCCTTCTGGTAAGGCACAAAGCAACATGGGGTAAATGAAAATACACGCACGCCACCCGGGAGACACGAAACGGAGATGACGCTGCAGAACAGTTAAAAGGAGCAGCCAACGAACGGGTGGGGGGGCTCC
>JAVJGJ010000062.1:35019107-35046909 GCA_035590215.1 Microhierax caerulescens
CGGGGGTGGGGGGGGGGGGGGTGGGGCGGAACCACCAACAGGCTTTGTCCCTTGTCTAGCACACAAATTTAAATAGAAATGGTAAAAATTCCATTTTTAGACTGGGCTCTAGAACTGGAGATTACCTAGACTGGGCAGAGAGCAAAAATTCTTGTTACAACTGCATGCATTTTTTAGGCTACCATCACCATCTCCCCTGGTGAGAGATATTAACATTGTCCCTGTTATGCATGATGAACACAGAAGCTCAGAGGGGCTGAGAGTGTGGTCCAGGTTCTTCAGTAACTCTACAGCCCCAGCCAGGGGGCTGAAAAGGGTCTTAGTCCTTCACCTCAACTCCATCCATCAAACTCAAAAATAAACACTGCTGTCTTTCCCCTTCCCAAGATAGCAAGGCCAGTAAGAGGAAGCCCAGCAAGTACTTCTGACATGGTACCAGTGAGTGATGTAGGAAAACCTGAAATAAGTATTTTCCCTGAAAGTGGATGACAAAGCACAAAGCAGGGACTCACCTGAGGTCTCTGCATACAGTAAGACAATGACCGCATACACCTTCTCAGACAAAAAAAAAGCTTTCTTCTTTCTTTTTGCTTAGACTGATGGTCTGTTCCCACTCCTGATGGTGTTCTGTGCTTCCTTGTTCTGCATTGCGCAGAAAGCCCCTGGGTATCCTCAGCTGCCAGAGCAGGCAGAAGGCAGCAGGAACTCCTGGTTACTTCACAAGGCAAAACCTAGTGTTAAATGCTAACAGTAATTTTCCCACAAGTAGAAGTGACATTTTAGATTACGTGATATTCATGTTTAACTAAACTGCAATTGGATAATCTGTTGGATGACTCTGTAACCCGATATTTATCCTTTAGGTAGAAAACTGCAGCACAAACATTTATCTGAGTGAATGAATTAAGCAATAGCACTTTGAAGAGCTTAAATTGCTCTTGACCTTTGTTTTACAACTCCTGCTATGTTCAACAAAAAGCACTCAGAAAAAAATCCTGGCATACAGTTTCCTCAGTGATGTTGCTAGGATACTCCTTGCAGGTGCAGAAACCATTGCAAGCTTTCTTTTTGTATGGGAAAAGACCATCAGCATTCAGTAATAACTCTTGCAGTTTCTGTCTAAAGTCTCTGCTGTGCCACTACCAGTTCTACCATTTGCTCCTGCAGAGCACCAAACTGCTAAGGAGTAAAATACCAAGAATAATCAAAATGTTTTAATTATCTTTGTTATTATTATTTTTCTCTTGCTATCATTGCCTGCATCTGTCTCGCAACCTCAAATCCCATGTCTCCATTTGGGGAAGGCCCTTTCAGAAGAATATTTTAAGCAAAGCATTAAGCAAAAGCTAGCTTGATCCTGAAGGAAAAAAAAAAACCAACACTAAAATTGTATTCAAACACAAGTCTGTTTAAAATGATCGTTGCAGATAATAATGCCGGAGTGCATGCATGCTAACGACAAGAACATTAGATACCATTCCCTCCTGACTTTGAAATATGTGGAGTGCCTGGAAGACAACAAACTTATGAGCAATCCAGACCAAGTAACTTTGTCGTAATAGCAGGCCGAAGCTCCAACAAGCTGCAGGTGTTACGAAGAACATATGCAAGGCCAAGGGAGACAAAGAAGCTGTGTATTCACAGAGAGTTGGACAGAAAGATGAGAAAAACCAGGATGCCTGCACAAAGGGGGAGCAGCATGTGGGCATCACACCAGGACCAATCACAGGGGAGGTGGAAGCGTGTGAACGAGTAGCTTTAACCTATCCCCTTTTACATAACAAAGTGTGCGTAGCATGTGCATTTTTAGCTGTAGAGTATAAATTGGTGTGAGTTTATTAATGAAGTGGCACTAACTGGATCATTCAAGTTATATAAGTTGTGTCCGAGCCTTCTGCATCAACAGAAAAATCTGAAATAGTGAAAGCAAGAATCAGATCATTGGCAACATTGATAAGCAATGTGGGAAAACGCCCAGGCAGCACCCTACATCAATTTCTTATTAATTTTTTTTTTTATTTACATGCCATAGCTAAATAACTGATGCAATTGTGCTTTGGATGTTTTCCTAATTTTGATAGAAATACATAAAAGCTGCATCCCTTAGATTTGCACAGGGAACAGTCTTAAGGATTTGTGCAAACTCTCTCATAGGCCTGATGCAAAATCACCAAGATGCCATGCTTGTTAAAGCTCTTCAGTGTCTGTCCCTTAACAGCTCAAAAACTGCAAAATCCCCTGCCCCCTTCCCTACTCTATGTAAATCATCTGATGAGAATCATCTTCCTGGTTTTCTCATAGTTTTTAGGAAGGCCTTATTTATGCCTTTGTGCAAGGTACCTGTCAGAAGTCATGGAACTTCAGCTAATCCTCTTGATTGTTTAAATACAGCACAGTTCCCATTTCACACTCTGCAGCTCTTGCAGAATCATGTTTACCAATGCCAATCTAGGCATCTTGCCAGTACTCCTGTATTATTATCCTTCAGTTTGGTTTACCTATCTATTCAAACTCTGCTCATTACCTGGACACCTGAAACCCCAGAATACCCTTTTGGAGCACCTATCGGTCACAGTGTGGGGAAGTCATCTGTAATACGAGCATCAGATATTAAAACAGCGCACAGTAAAGCCTCTGGGTATTCTTGACTAGTACAAAGTGATTTCTTGTTCCATCTCTGTAATGTGAACTTCATCATTTTTCACTGAGTTGTTAAACAATTGGAGATTTTTTGCATCTTCTGGCTCTAAGAAAAATCACATACAAGAAAAGTTTTATCCAGGTAAAAATCAGGCTAGTTCTGGGGAAGTGAACAGAGACACATTTTATTATAATAGCACTCCATTTACTTCTTAGAAGTTTGGGTAATCACTTTATATAATAATGAAGGGTTAACAATGAATTAATTCCAGAAAATAAAAACACAAATGCAAATCAAGAATAAACTCCCTTATATGATTCCACTTAAATCTGATGAGACAGAGAAGACACAGCATGTGGAAACAGAAGATTCACTTTTCTGTTTCGTAGATGGAAAGATCTATCTTGGGTTTGCTTAAAAATCCTTATTAAGCTGAACATACAAAAGATCCCATAGATCCTGTGGCTCTTTGCATGAGAGCCCTAGCACATTTGATGTACCTCACTTTTTGCAGAAATGCACCAGGAAAGCCATATGGCAGTAGTTGTGCTAGAAATGCAAGGCTTCTGCTTTTCCATAGACTCGAGCACATCGTGGTGGCATTTTATAGCAAAAATTACATTTTATAATTACGGATGAAGCATTTTAAGGAACAGAAAGTTAACAAGATCATCATATCAAGTTGGGAACTGTAGGAAAACACTTTTTTAACATTAATGAAGATTTTACAAGATGTTTCCTTGCTAAAGAATGAATAGGCTATATAGATTACAAATACAGAATTAAGATCATTAAAACATTTTCAGTTTTAAGTATATAACAGGGAAGCTTTATTTTGGCACAAATATTGTGTACTAGATCCTGTTTTCAGAAACATCCTTTTACTAAAGCAAAGAGTAAACAGTTCAATTGCATTAAAACTGTCAAATCTTGTAACATGTTCAAATCTGTTACTGAAACAAAAGCTGTCAGTAACAGCAGACAGTATCTTTCTGTTGTTTATTTTGTACATCACACAGAGAGAAATGAAACAATTAAATGTCAGTTAAGGTCACTGACACTTCTTCAGTTGACATTAAAGAAGAAGCTACAAACACATCAACATGTCAGATTTCTGTACCTACTGATGCCTACCAGAACAGACACTTCCAGATCAGGACAATTAGGCAAATAATGTCCTCCATTTGAACTCAGTTGCTGGTTTTGATTGTTTTTTTGTTTGTTTGTCTGGGTTTTCTTGGGTTTTGGGTGGTTTTGTTTGTTTTGTTTGGTGTTTGGGGTTTATTTTTTACAAACAGAGGATGATGCCATGCAACTTGTAAAAAAAATAAACCCAAATGAAAAACAACCACTTTTTCTGCCTTCCCAACAATACCCAAAAGTCTAATCCCAACTGCAAGTGATATGAACTTAAAGAAATACGACCTGTAAAGGCTTTCTGATGTTCCTAGCCAAGAGCCATTAAATCCTTACTCTAATCTTAGAGCTAATGGCAACCCACAGCTCTCTTTCATTAGCAATAAAAAGCTCATCACAGGCAGATATGGTAAAAACAAAGCAAGATTCAAGAAGAAAGACAAGAGCTCTCTTCTGCAACCTCGGTTCAAGCCCCCAGATAGGAACAAGTTACACAGCAGACAGCAGCACGTTCAGTGTGGTACAGTTTTCCTTAAGCCAAGCACAGTGGGAAAGTTTTTACCATTGAAAGGTTTATGTGATCTTCAGAGAGATCAACCTTTTCAACACTTAGCGAGGGCACTGACATGTCCACTTGGACACTCCAAGTACATCTTGGGAGGAGGTTTCAAGCTCTAAAGATCCTGACTGAACACATGAGCAAGCACACAGCAGACTCTTTAAAAGAAAAGAGCACTTCTGCTTGCTCGAAGATTAGCAGGCAAGATGTCCAGTGGAGATCTGTGTTTCACCTGCAACAGCTGGCAAAGCAGCCAACAAGCAAAGCCATATAAACACATCTGCCTTGGGGCATTCCTGCTGTTCACTGCATAGCTAGCAGAAAAATTGAACTATAAGCAAAAGCACTCAAGATATTTTTTTTTTCATATACTTTTAAATCAATTCACATATGGCACTGAACACAACCAGCACAGCTAAGAGTAAGGAAGATCATCTTTAGTCACTGCAGCATTCAGTGTCAGGCTTGATCGTGAAAGACAGATTGAATCAAAAGCTTCATTGCAGGGAAATAAAAAGAACACAAGATGAAACAGTCCCAGGCAAGTTGCAAAACTGTCAATGACTGTCCCATGGCACCAAACAACAGAACAGGAATAAACAAGTCACAGGCAACATCTCTGGCACCTTTCACTGTCTCCAGGTGCTGCCATCCACCACTACTGGAATTCGACGCAAGCATGTCTTTTCCACTTGGTCTAGTCCAAAAAAGTCCCTTTGCAACCCTGGCATTTCTCCACTGAAACAGACCTGCCTTTTCCTTGCTCCCAGCCTTGTCCTCTCTTCCGCAATAAATCTCAGACATCCAAACAGCTCTTTAATGTCAAACCCTTTGTTCTAAGCAGAAAGCATTACTGGGTGTTGGTTAGGTACTTACCTATACAGCAAAAGACTTATATAAAAACCATCATGCAGTTGTGTATTCCTGTGCCTGTTCAGCTAAAGGTCAACTCCACCTGCTGCAATATTCCCAGGGCTGACTCCTCTACCTGGAAATGTGCTGTCACACAAAAAGCAGTCACAAAAAGTACACAATATAAAGCTACAGTTATGGGAGTAAGATATACCTGTGGTCATGTCTCTCCTCCCCAGAATGGACCAAAATTCACCTCTTCACACACTCCTCAGCTTCAGCTCACATTTACCCCAGCCAAGGACAGTCAGGTGCTAGCCTTTCAGAGGAACACCACCCACAGAGCTATTCAAAAGCGAATATAGTCCCCTGCAGAGGGTTTCCAGTAAACCATGAATCAAAGGACACATGACAGCTATTATGTTCAACTCAATCCCAGGCAACACTTAGCCAAATCCCACCCACCGCAAAAGCAGCTGTCAAGAGAGCTTGGCGAGTTGTAGCTTCCCTCAGACCCAGGCCCTGGCTTCCGGTGCGGACAGGAACGACCACCACACACTAAGGTGGACTGAAGCAAGCCTCAGATCCTGTTTCAGGACATATATCACTGCAAGGAGTTTTTGTCGTTCAGCTGAGAACAAAGCTTTAATAGTATATGGGCAACTTCACACCTGACTGACCAGCTCCTGATGTTGATGGATGTGCACTGCCACTTTTCCCTCCACTGTCCCTAAGTGGATGTCCAACTTTAAAGATGTTCCCTATGCTAGAAAATAAATTCCTGCACCCTTTCATTGGGCTGGAATTTAAGGCACATGGAAAAAGAAAACAAAAGCAACAACAAAAAAATTTAGAAATGAAAAGCAGCATCCTTACCACCACAAGAGGTCTCAAAGGAGTTTGGATACTGCAGATTAAACAGCACCTAGTTTGGACTTGAGGACATTAGCCTGCAGTTCCCATATCTTTCTGCATGGGTTTGGCATTATTAAACACCCTTTTCATGTTTCAGTTCATCTAAATTTCAGCCAAAAGGAAGTGATAGAGGATAAACAGAGCAACTGAGCACTTCCACTGTATTACAGAAAAGTCAAAAGCCAGTTTAGCAGAGCCCTTACTGTGAAGATACTGGGTTGTTAGATGTCACAGACTGAGGTGTGGCCTCCAATGGAAATGAGATATATGCAGGTGCCTGCAGAATGTTGAAAAATGTAGAATTATTTCAGGGGGAAAAGTAAATGATGCAGTCCATGAAGTACCTAAGCAAGTGATCTGAATGACAGGCTAGCATTGATGAGTATTTTCTTGGGAACAAGGGAAATATTTCATCATTTCAACGGACTTTACAACCTTGGAAACTCAGCATATAACTGGCCGTAGCCCACAAAAGAGAAATCCAGTATCTGAGAAAAAAAATATTGCCACAAGACAAAAAAAAAAAAAAAAAAATTGTGAAAAAGTGCTGGGGGTTTTTTTTTGTTTGTTTGTTTGTTTTTTAGAAAAGCAGAATAAAGTTCACAGAGGTTCAGTTTATTTCAGTTTTTCAAACAGACAGCATTTCAGCTTTCAAAACAGACCGAGTTTGCTAAACAAACAGCAATTGCAGTTTCAGTTGTTTCATTGCTCAAAGATCTTTCTGCTTCAGTACAAATCAGGCTGCTTACAGGGAAGCTGTGCACCACCAGTGAATGGAACATGAATCACTGCTGATGCATCAGTATAAGGTAAAGCATACTAGGAGAAAAAAAATTGTTTCACATCATATATTAATTATTCCTAAGGGCTTCACTGTATTCTCACTGATGAGGGTGGTTTGTTGGGGTTTGCATATTGAGCTTTCCGTTAGCAGTTTGAGTCATGTTAATGACACACACTACTAGCATCTCTTTACTTCAGTTCTCTCAGGAGTGTTTTTATAAAATAGTAAGGAATTAGCAGAGTGACTCTGGATGGATGCTGTTTTAGAAATGCAGATATCTACATATCTCTGATCGGTTGTTTAAAAAAAAACCCTAAACAAATACCAAGAAAAATCTTGTGTAAGTACCACAGCAATTTTATTAGGTTAAAGAAAACAGTGCTGTCACCAGCCTCAGCTTCTCTGTACATGTCATGCTTCATTCAGAAAATTTTTAACTCACGGTTGTATAACCAAAAGATCACTAAAGCTCTCTTAAGTATGAAACAAGAAACAAAGTTGTCTGAACAAAGCCACTCACCTCTTTCTGCTGATAATTTTAATCAATTTTTATTTGGTATTGAGTGAAAGCAAGCCTGTTAACAAGGCTCCTCAGTATTGAGGAGGCTTATATTACTCATACAGCAATGAAGGCCAAGAGCATCCTGGGCTGTATTAATAAAAGCAGAGCTAGTAGATCAAAGAAAATTATTATCCACCTCTTCTTGGTGCTTGTTAAAACTAAATCTAGTTTGGGGCTCCTAATACAGAAAAGACATCTATACATAGGAGCAAGTTCAACAGAGGGCCATCAAGGTGGTCAGAGCTGGAACACTTGTCCTGTGAGCCAAGGCTGAGGGAACAGGTCTTGTTGAACCCGGAGAAGAAAGAGCTTTTGGGAGACCTGACAGCAGCCCCTTGAGAAGATGGAGCCAGCCTCTCTGCACAGCAGTGTGTGGTGAGAGGAAGAGAGAGAACAGGCATCGGCTAGAACAGAAGAGGTTCAGACTGGCTGTAAGGAAAACCTTTTTGCCTTTAAGGACAAGACAGCAGTGGAGCAGGTTGTCCGTAGTGGTTGTGCAGTCTCCAGTCCTGAGGCGTTTCCAAGATGTGACTGAAGAAAGCCCAGAGCAACCTGGTCTGACCCCATAGCTGGCCCTGCCTTGAGTAGGATGTAGGATAGGCTCCCAGGAATAAAAGTAGTTCTGTCATCTGGTTTAGTTGGATGCCAGTACCTGTGGCTCCCACAGCCACTCTCACCCCCCACATCAACCACCTTGCTTTCTGTAACCCAATGCAATGGCCTTTTTGACCTCCACCAGCTGTGGAAGTTTTCTTGGGTTACACCAAATTAAAGAAAAAAGGTTACACTTATGTTAATAAGACCATACAAACCAGTGTCCATATGATAAAAGGACTGGTTTTCTCTTCAATATTCAAATAAATAGTTACTGGGTTTGTAACATTTATTTCATAACTGAATTCTACCTGTACAGGCTTGTTGTTAGACCTAGTGCTTTCCACAGTGTTGGAGTGGACATGTCCTAAAGCAGTAAAGAAAAGCTAAAGCTAGCCTCGAAGTCTTTGATTTTGAAATCATATCAATGACCATAGCGGAAGCACTACTAATTAATGCAATTTATTTCATTAACTTCATCATATTAACACAAACTGTTGTCTTTTCTGACTGACACAGAGAAAAAATTAGCCCTGTTCAAATTACCCTCATCTTAGAAGAGTATTAAGGCAGTTAAGAGCTGCTGTTCAGGATTCAGGGTGCAAGAATTCAAAACACTGAGGATAGCACAGCTTAGCCTGTTCTCTTCAACTTTGTTTTCTCACTCAAAAGACAGAAGCAAGAGCTTCTTCTGCTGAAAATCTTTAGCACTAAGAAATACAAAATACATATGAAATTCTTCACAACTGATCTTGTTAGAGGCTATTTTTAGAAAAATTCAGAGGAAACTAAAGTGAATGGAGCTTATTATAAAAAAATTATACACTCCTGTTCAGTGGTACTTGTTAAGCAGTGGGACTAGACAAAACTTGCTGAGACAGTGAAAAAATTTGCATGCACACATGCTTGCGGACTACACCTTTCATGTTATTCAATCCAAGCAGATCTGGTAAATGCATCAGGTTTTTGAAGAATGTTACAGTACTTTGTACCTTGCTGCTGTGAGTTCAGTCAGTAGTTTGAATATAGCATTTGGGTTTAGTGCAATACATATTCAACTGAGAAACGGCTTTTATAATACAGGATTAATACCTTGGTAAGAATTTGATATGGGAATTAACGAAACATGCAGGGGTATCACCTCATCTGAAATCAGTGGCAAGGGCTGAATGTCAGAATTAGGTGCTAAACGTTATGAAATAATGTAAGGTTTACATATCCATTTGCATAGAGAGAATTAAATCATAAGCAAATAATAGCAAGGCAGATAAAAAGTTGTCCTTCAAGGAGTGCACAAATGTTTTCTTCCTTTTTTCCTCCTGAAAATGTATCAACAGAGTCACCACTGGAACAACTGTGATAACCAGGAAAACCCAATTACAACAGAATATGCAAGTTAGTAAGTTCTGAACCAGATACCTTACTGAAAATAACTTTAAAAGTAATGTTTGAGAGTAAAACAGCTTTTTAAAAACTCAAACTCTTCTTCATGTTCTGGCAGCCTATACACAGCAGTGCAAAATAAAGCACCATATTAGGTCATCCACTCTTTTCAGGCCTGAGGAAAACAAAAAGGAAAGAACTCTTAAATAATCCTGACCAGTCCAGTATGAAGCATGACCACATACTGTGAGTTACACTTCACAGAAGCCAGCACCATTGAAGTACAAAATTATTCTCCTTTGACTTGCAAACCTAGATCCCTGTTTGTGAGGCAGGATGAAAGACACTGGAAGAAAGGGACTCCAAAAGAAAGGAATTCCATGAAGCACATCCCCAGCCTCTTGCTGAGCTGCCATCCTCATTAAGATTGTGTGTTCCTGTGTGCCATTACAGAGTGCCTGACAAACAACATCCACTCCAGAGTAGGCAAAACAGGAATTGGCTACTCAGAAGGCCATAATTTCACCTGTAGCTTCATTAAACATGGAGCGCAATGATGCTGATACTGACATTAATTGTTGCAAAGAAATTTAAATTATTCAAATGAAAATAAATCTGTCCTAAAAACTTGCCAGGTCCATTTTGGAAAATAATTTGACTCTTATTTTTAAGGAACATTGAGAATTGCTCAGTTATAGATGGACTCCAGGTGTACCAGTTCCACAGGTGGCACTTCAGAACTCTTGCTGAAAGATGGCACAAACATGCAGAGAAGCTCAGCATGTGTAGGACCTCCACAGCAACGCTACTTGTGCCTGCATAGCCACGTGTCAGCACTGCAGAGGTCACTAAGTAAGTCACACTTTGGAGTCATCACACAGGAACAAACATAGTTCCCCACAATGCCCTCACCCCCTTTGGAAGGTAATTTACAGCCCATAAATACAACAGAAGTTTTACTCCTCACTCCACAAGCTGCTGCTGAACATTTTTCAGGAGATGCAATTCCACCCCTCTCCTATCACAGGGATTCGGTCTGATTATCATATTAGCATTAGTCCCCCCACCCCCCAGTCGAGGAACTTCAGAGACCATCTCTGCCCCTTTTTTAGCTCCTTTTCAGTGCTTCTCCCTAAATTCTGGGAGACTCACACAAGGAAGAGATGTGAGGAGCTGAAACTATCAGATTACTCCACCAAATGCACAAACAACAAGAACACAAAACAATTCCTCGTCTCATCTCATTCCAGTTTGGTCAATACCTCCAGAAAAAAAAAGGATCAAACTGAACACTTCACAGAAAAGTGTACTGTCCTTTCAATGCCACTCTTCAATAGAATATTTTCCAAGTGAGATAAATTTCCAGCCTGCAGTAGGGACATAAAAGCTCAGCAGAGCCCAAGAAACAGAGTGCTCATTGAGAGAGGTGATCACATTACATGACCACAGAAAAGGCAAAGTCTGCATGTCAGTCCCAGCCTCAGCCTAACTGGAAAGTGCAGGGCTTTCTTAGCTTTCCTTGTGAATAATTTGTAGCCCTGCAACAGAGATGCTGAATCGCCAGAAAATTCAGCCTCTAAAGGCTAAGCAACCTTAGGAACCACATAAAGGGAGTCACAAAAAGGGAGCCAGGCAGTTCAGACACATGCTAAACGCTGCTGTCGAGAGAAGGCAGGCTGGGATAACAGAAACGAGCTGGTTACGACCAAGGGCGACAAGCAAGCAGCTACCGCGATGCATTCTCCTGGACTATCGCCTCAGTTTCTCTCTTCAAAGGCTCTGGAGGACAATGCCCCCAAACTGAGTATTTCCAACTGTATCTAATCTCAGTTCAGAGTCCCCTACTCCCCTCCCAGCACCTGCCCTGCATGCATTCCCTGGGGCTGTACAGGAAAGGTGGAAGAGAGCAGTTTGCCCCTCGTTTGGTGAATAATTGACTGACTAACAGCTAAGCACAGGAGATGGTCCCACAGACACAGATGTTAGCATTTTGACAGAGACTGCTCAGTTATGAAATAAAAAGTTTTTTAAAACTAGCCCCTACTTCACCCTCTGAGGGAGATTTTAATTGTCATGATTTTTCCTTCCTCTTCCACTCCACTCCGCAAGGAGAATGTTAACAGCTCCTACCCAGTCTGGGTGTAGCATGCCAACCAGAGCCGAGATCCCCATCAGAAGGGAAAAGGAAGACATTTTGGATTTTACCTGGGAATAAATACAACAGGACAGTTTGTGATTCTTTATAAGCTTTTGGGACTGTATTTTCCCTTCATTTGATTAATCTTCCAGTGGCTGGTATCAGTCAAGGTGTAGTCTAATCTGTGAAGTCAAGATGACCAACTCCCCAGTATGTTTCTCTAGGACAAACCTAATTTGTTTTAAATAAATTTAAATTTAAATAAATAAAAGAGTAACACCAAAATCAGTGGGACCACAGTGTCTTCTGAGGATGAGCAATAGCCAGGAAAGCTCCTTGAGATATAGCAGCGAGGAGGGCTTCTGAGTGCTGAGGGCTTTAAAACCAGCATGCAACAGAGACTGGAGCATGCCAAGACACTAGTATAATTCTTCACTGAAATGCAACTTGGCAAAATCAGTGCTCAGTGCTGCATGCCCATTGCTTCCCACTTACTGTCCAGCGAACAAGTGGTTGTGGATTAAAAAGGTAAAAACTCAAAATGGTTAGCTGATTTTTCTCATGAGTCTGAAGACTCAGTCTTGACGCTTTTCATGCGCTACAGCCAAGGACAAAGATGCTGCAGGTCAAGTGATTCCCATCACTGATGCCTGGTGCCCCAGGTATCTGTGAAAATTCACCAAACACTGCTGGAGTTCGCAGACACTTCTGCTGTTATGTGCTACAGGAAATGCTTCCTAAGAACCTCTTAGGACATTGCTTGGTTCCCAACATCCCAGCCTTCAGTTACAAAGCATGAGAAACCCAAGTGGCTTGAATTCCACGTTATTGAAAACAGTAATATGAGAGAAAAAATTAGAAAAAAAAATGCAGTCAAATCTCTACATAAAATAAAGACAGCAAATGGGATACCAGTTACTTCATTTAAAAATATTGTTAATTCTTTTAAAAAATAAAACTCATGAAACTCTTGTCCCTTGCATTTGTCTAACATCACTTGCTCTTGTATAGCAAAATACACAAAAGGAACGGGAAAAAAAAGTCTTCCAGAGCAGAAAACGGTCATTATGATGACTGATGGAAGAGAATGTACAGAATACATCAATTTTAACCACCCTAAATAAAGACACTCAGATTGTCAATTTGTTTCAGTTAAGCTTCCAGAAATGGAAGTAAAACCATGAAAACATCGCTGCAACATCAATTGTCTGAAAAAGTGAAATTCACAAATAGGAGATTTTCAAAAGCATTCAATTAAAGAAGCTGAGAGAACTCTTGTTAGAAACCCCTTTGGGTGTTACTGCTGCAAGAGACAAGATGACAGGGGAAATCACTTAATTCATTTACCGAAGTAATTTACATTTGGAGTCAGCCAGCCATGCTATGCATCAGAAAAGAGATTACTGGGAAGCAAGGAGGTAAAAAACAAAGGAATCAAGGACTGTCTCTAAATCATCCCCAGGAGACTAACAAGTAACATACCAATATTCACCAGTGATACAGAATGTAACTATAGTAAGAGAGAACCATTCCCAACACTCCTAGAGATTACTGCTTTTTACATGGAGACCAGCAAGTAAAACACTGTTCTTTATAACACCTCACCTGGATTAAGAGTCACCTCACCTGGATTGAGAGGTCAGCAGGCTACTTGTCATTAAGAAAGATGAACTCACACTGCAGATGTTGCCCCTCTATTAAATCTACCAGAATGCCCAAGAAATGAGACTGCACAGAGATCAATTTTCTAGTCAGAAAATGGGTCTGCAACAGGGAGTGGCTATTCTGTGCAAATTATTGGGCAAGAAGGGTAAATACCAGAATAATAAAAAAAACATTACGTGATTTAAGCTAAAGACAGTGTTATGAAAAGCATAAGGAGGTTAAGCTAGCCAAGGACAACATGAGTTAGATAACAGAAATTTTCCAGTTAAAAATTTTGAAACAGAACATCATTTCCTCAAGTCTTCCAAAAGTTGTCAAATTTCTTGCTTAAAGAACGAATTCCAAACTGCACTTTCACTTGAAGAACTGCTAGTTAGCTTCAACAAAAAGCTTTTGTGATCTAATTATATCCAGTTCTGCCTGACTGATAAAATGTACTTGTAACTTAAATTATAATTCATCCCCGGACACAGAGGATTACAGCTTCACTCAGGGAAAAATAACAATAAAACTCTCAAATAATGACAGTTATGAAAATCCCTACTAACCTTTGGAAATCCAACTGAAAACAGATTTGTTTGTATGTTACAAGTGCCTAGAAGTTACTATGAGGTTGAACAGCTGTACATCCTCACTTCAGCATCTTCTACTCGATCTTTGTTAGCAGCATTCCTGGTTTGGCTGCTAATGCTTTCAATCCTTTAGTTTTGGGAAAGTTAAACCACAAATGGTTCACATCAAAAAGTGAAAGCAAACATCTGAGCTGACACAGAGCAAGGGCTGCACTGCTCACTTACCTGCGTTGTGCTGGTAATTAGAACTTGGTAACTCCTCTATTCACCTTCAACACAGAGGAATCCTAATTAACCCTGTCAATACCACACAGAAAATTGCAAGAACTACAGAAGTGTCACAGAATTGTCTTCTCCCACTAATGGTTGGTCAGAAAAGAGCAGCCTTCCAGGATGCTCTGTAGGATGAACCGATACAAGCCCCATAGGACCAAAGGTAAAACTCAAGGAAAAGAAAAAGATTCAAGGATTAATGACCCCAGCATACCAAAGTCTGCCCCCTCCTAGGAACTGTAAACAGTAAAGAGATTTAATGAAGAAGACCGATGCCTCAAGTGAAAACTGAAGAGCTGTGAGGCAGCAGTCAATACCAGGAGCAGACATTTAATCCACAATTATCATTCTGGCTGGTGTATTCTGCAACACAATCACTATCATTTCAGAGGACTTTTGGTGGCAGCCTTGCATTAAGAGCACTTGATAATCCAGTGGGTATATTTTTTTGTATAGACTGAGCCCCTGATTGGAGTCTGGCTTCATTAGACTGCAGAGGTCACTAGCACAATTAATTGAATGTGAACCAATTGCAGGTATCAAATAGAAACAATGGCTAAATAACCACCAGTACAATCCAGTTAAAAATACTCAAAAAATTTCCCTCAAGCTTGTTTTGACATAATTGTTGTTACTACTGCCAGATCTGACAGCATGTTCTCTGTGTATCCCATGAAAGTTAATAGATTAAATTCAAGTGATGAGGGGAAACAAAACAGTGCTGCAATAAATCATCTTCTGCAAAATTCTGACGTTCTAAATATTTAATGTAACTACGTATTTAAGGTAGCAACCTGACTGTCTGAACCTTATTTCTTCTTAGATCTTCCACCAATTTAACTTTTATGCATTTTTAGAAAAAATTAAACATATCACTTTGTAGGGGATTGTTGGTTTGGCATTTGTAGTGTTTTTTTTTTTTTTTGTCAACATTTGCAGAGGAATTAAGACTAAAAGCAGCTGCTGACCTCAGAGCATCATGTCTGCATTAGGCAGCAAAGCGCCTTCACTGCCTGGCAGCTGTCACCCAACTCTCAGTGCTAGGTGCCCTCCACATTTACCTTCTCTGATAGCAGCACATTGTGTAGCTCTTTCTCAGAGAAATCTTTGTGCTGAGTCAGTCCACAACACCCAGCCCCAGTGTGTCTTTTTACGCATCATTCTTTGTCCAAAAAAGTTCATAATGCACCTTCCAGTTCATTGCAGCATCAGTTTCTGGACACATTATATCCAACCACCTCCTCCAGGAAACAACTTAATCCCCAGAACAAAACACTGAAACCAACCAGCACACCTGCTTCCTATCACATTTCCTAAATATTGAGTGCCCATGTCTACACTGCAATGACTCACCAGGTCGCCACTGACTTGACTTCAAACCAGACTGCCAGCAACTGAAACCCAGTTTGTCCCAGCATCCATATGGACAGGGAGACCGTGCCTCTGGAGAAAGCTGTGGTGGTGATGCCCTACTTGCTCCCTGCTTTTCCACCAGCCCAGGTACAGGATTTCTGCCTGCCAGGATTTACACTGATGCCGCTAATCAAAAGATGCCCTCACCTGGCATGAGAGTGGTTTGGCATTTCCTGATGATAAAGCCTCTGATGGCAGCTCAGGCTACCCTACCTGAATCAAGGAGCAGCTCTGCAAAGGAGACTGGAACTCACCGTCAGGATTACACAAGCAGGCAGCAATGGAAGTAAAAAATAGTCAAGATGAAAGCAAATTATTTCAGTGGCACTGCAGAGCTCCAGCACAGGCTATGTGCTGCTGCCACTGTGGTCAGCCTTGCCCCAGCTCTCCCCTCCTCTCCTTGCTGCTCCAGGATGGGGCACTCCCCCTCCACAAAATCCCACTCTGGGCTGAAGGAACTTGCCTCTACTTTGCACTACAATTTCAGAGAGACAAAAGACTCCCCCAGCCCCGTGCTTTCCTCCCCCAGAAACATGGCTCTTGCCCTGTCTATGGTTACACTTCCATGAAGCCAGGTCTTGGCAGGGCAGGCACTAGTGCAAAGGCACACAGGCCATGCTTTAATGCTGCTCTGCACAGTTCTTACACATTACTCCTGTGGTTCGTTCCTATCCTGCAAAGCTGCACAGTGCACCTTTCTTATTTACTGTGGAAATTCCTGCAAAGACAAGATAAAGGCACTGCTCACTTTGAAATCTGGTACTTTAGAAGCAATTTTGTGTCTAACTCTGTGTGTTCTTTCAGGAACTTGCATAAGTTCTAAAATTGCAGGTTGCATTTCATTAATCTTTTTTTCAAACCATCTTCATTGAAAAATAAGACCAAGTGGATTCATTTTAGCGTGAAGTAGATACCAAAATGAATTCACTGCTCAGAATATCTGCACAGCCATCTCTTACCTATTCTGGGCCCCTGCTACCTAAAGGTCACACTATACTTCTGCTTTTGTCCATGGATCACAATTATTGTACATGGTATTACCCCTCCACAAGTCCCCTTTTGTGCTGTCCATCATTACATGCCCAAATCACACAACTGAAAATGCTGACTGCACATTCCTTGCAAGCATATTACTGGACTGCATGGATAATTAGAGTATTTATAGATGTGCTGCCACCCATATATGACCCAGTACTAAAGGTCATCTGTTTTTCTTCTCAGTATAATGAAAAGATACCACACACCACCCCCCCAAAAAAAAAAGATCATTAGCTTGGTTTCAGGAAAACACTAGGACAGAAAATCAGGTTCAGTACTGGTAAGCAGCTAATCCTCATTTTCATCTGTTTAGTCACATTATGCATGGCTCCCTTGTATCGGAGGAGATACTTGACAAATACAAGGTTTTTTCTCTAAACAAATGTTTTAAGAATACTCTCCAGTTGCATTTGGAAACCCTTTCCCAAGATTTTACAACATGTAACATTAACATTATATAACTAATGTTACGTATTCAATATAAGTACTTAATTTGCTAAATAAGACTTTGATAAAACAAGGGATCAGGAGACAAGCTGGAAAGGAGACTCTTCCGTGAGACCTAGACTTAACTCTCACAAAACAGAAATCTTTCCAGATGTTTAAGAGAACTTCAAAAATACTCACTTCTTATTATAGCCAAGCTGAAAGTCTAACAGCCCATCCCCCCAACCTGCACATACATTATACTTACAGTGAAAATTGCTTACTTCTTTAATCTTTCCTCTGCACACACACACTAGTAAATCAGGATGTATCTGTGAGACAGGTGTTTCTTGAGACCAGCATTGCAAGGTACTTTTAACTCCAACAATTCATTTCTACAATATGACATGTAGCAGCAATTTCTGCTTTTTTATATGCAGATCTGCTGGCTACCATCCAGCCCTGCTAAAAAGGGACTGAAAATGAAGGCTGCTGTTTCTCCAGCTGTTTCTGCCCCTTGTATGACAAAACAGGCACGTAACTGGATGACCCTGCGTCAGGAAGGCCAAAAAGAATTAAGCAACATTGGGACAAAAACAACCAACTCAAACAAGTCCTTCTGTATAGCACTTAAAAGGCTGCAAGAAAATAAAAAAGCAAATTAGTATTCTAGCCCTGTCACAGGATTATCTACCTACTTGTTCCAAAAGATCACTAGAACATTCCAGTATTTGCTAAGGTGGAAGATATTAGAGCATATGAGAGAAGGGACTTTCAGAGGCACTGTATGGACCACTTGCCTCCCACAAAGAAATAAAATGGTCAGACCTCACCACACTGGGAGATTGTTGCCCATGGGAAGCTCACATGACTGGGCACTGACACTGGCAGACCAAGTTATGAACAAGAACAAGAGCTAGCTATGCAAGCTCCTTCCTCAGCCTAGAGGAGATAGGGAACGAAAGGTGTTAGTTCTAAATAGGACATCACTGTACAATTCCAACAATTTCAATCAACGTGCACCTGTGGCTTAACATGCTCCGTAAATGTTTAGAATGTAGTGAAGTACTGCAGGAACTACAGAAAAACTACTAGCTTAACCTCCTAATCCTACACCCTCAAAAAAAAAACACCAATCAAATTGCACCATGCAACGAAGAAATCTACTCAGTACCACTACTCTGCTGGCATTTCACAGAGAATAAAGAGAACTGAACTAATATCGGTGTAGATACAATAGCTTGCAGAATTACTGAATCACACCTGAAAAGATTCTCTTTCTCACATGACCTATAGGGTACTTGACCTGAATCCTTGAACAAGTTAGAATCCACTTGTTAAAGAGAACAACATTTCAAAAACCATCAGGATACAAAAAATCAAAAGCAGCATACAACTGCAGTGTCACATGTTTTCAAATACTAATTCAGGTATCAGGTACCTAAAAATTCAGAAGCAATGATCCTAACCACAATTAACATACTACAAATCATAGGACTTCAAGCAAAATTTGGTGTGTTCCAAAATTCTTAAATTTATATTCTGTATCATGATGCCACAGATCATATAGTAGATGAATTAAAAAGGAAAATTACTTTTGCTTGGAAGTAACACATTTTGTTGTTAGAGCTTTTTACTGTTAATACTTCATGCAATAATACATCCAGTGAAACCTAGTATGCAGAAACATAAAAGTTTAGTGGGAAAACACTGGCAGTTTTGATAGCCGAGTAAAGATACTCATTATTTGTGCCATTTTTATTGTTGCACTACATGGCAATATACAAGTCCCAGCTGAATTTCTACTTGAACCACTTCTGCTTTCCAGAAAATATTAGCGTTAAGTGTACCAACTGTGCTACCTATACGTTTTGTAATCTTATTGCTGGCTGTAAGACTCAGTCACTCAAAATTACGTATTTTATATTTTTAAATATAAACTGCACTGAACAAATGCATTCAAGGTAAGAACCTGACCTGGGTACACAAAGATTACAGAGAAGCAAGAGAAAAAATATGTTTTGTGCACATTCTGGATAAAATTACCAGTGAAAGTTAAATGTGTTACATAAGTCCAAACAGATATTCACACAGCACATTACTCAGCAGAAAGATGGACTGAAAGTCATTCATCTCTAAAGCAGTTAAAACACTGAAAAAATAATGTTATCTTAAAGGACTAGGCTACGTAATGTTAGATTCTGAAACAACTCAACTGTAAATGCTAGATCTGTGGAAACCCACGGGTACCAAAGAATTCCAGCGTCTGCATTGTACGCTTCAGAGCACCCAAGCCGAGTCGGAGGACACTGGATAAACCAAGCAACAACTGCTGCAAGCAACTGCAGCAGTGCCAAAGAACTACAGGCACAAGTGTCAAGCACTGGGCAAGTCAAGAAAACATTACACATCTTCATCCTGGTAGAACACACAGTGGTGCTGGAAGCAGCTCCATTACCCTGCATGCAATCCTCTACACTTCAGAAAACTTTGGCAGAAAGTCATTATTGGTCTACTTGCCACCGTTGCTATGTAGCACTGAAACTATATAATTCTGCCTGTTCATTACCAGAGCAAAAGCAAAGGGGCCTCAGGAATCTATTCTAGACCCTTTTGCATACACATGAATCACTTGGAACTTTCTTCCTAGCCTTACTCATAGACATCCACTAGTCTGAGTATTGCTTTGTAAGGGTTTAACTCATTACTTCCATCATACTAGACAAAATACAAAAGGGGAGGAAAATAATCTATAAACTGAGATGAGATTCCACGTATTGGCCTGCTGTGGCAGTACTTTCTCTACAGAACCAGGCAGTCTGAGATTTGCAACTTTCTACAGAGCATCCATGATTCTACAACTACAAAGTGGACTTTGAGGCATCAGGGTAAAAGCCAACTTGGGCTCACTTTTACCAGCAACTCATAGGTAACAAAAGACTTAGAAGTGCAAAGCCCGTGAGGTGCAAGTGCGGACATAAAATGCAAAAACAGTGTTCATAAATTGAAACTGACAGGTTGCTTCTCCAAACCTCTATTACTGATCTGTATTCAACTTTTTAAGAATTAGTTACATTTCTGGGAATATTACCAAGAATCTTTAGCTAATACACAGCATCAGTGCTAGTCGTACACAGAATCTCGTGCTGTTTGGTAAACCAACTTAAACAGGCTGAAGAAGGTATCTGTTCTTCCTCAGATTATTTGTGCTTCAGAAGACTGGTCAAGCTCTGTAGGTTGTAAAACTTTTCCTCATTTTTTTTCCTTTATTCTTGACCCTTTAAAAGTTCCTTTCCAACATAAATGCAGACTGTACATAGTATCTGAAACACTATTACATTAAAGCAATATAGAGAAAGATTACAGTCATTCTAACAAATACTTTTTTCTTAAGTACTGTAAAAATCTGTTATCACTCTAGCAACTATCTCACAGGGCCACTTACTGAAACACAAGATGAGGCCTGCTTGTTGCAACAACTGCTTTCAGCTCAGCAGTTTAAAGTAAAAAAATCCCAGCAAAATATTTCAACATATGGTTCAGTGTGACTAAAAAGAGATTAGGTTGAATTCTAGAATTATTTTCTTGTATGTTCACATGTACTGCTGAAATCCATAAACAAAGTATTTCAAAAGCAATCCTTTCAAGTCCATTTAAATAAACAGTGCTCAACATCAAAAATGAAACATGCCATCAACAATTTGTACAAAGGTAAAGGTGAAAAATATAATTTGATTACAAAAGAATCTGTTAACACCATCTGTACACCACAGGTAATGCTTTCTATAAGACAAATTTATCACCATCCTCATTCATTCTGAGATGTTATCTCTTAATTCATATAAAGCATGCATTTTCTGTGTACTAATTATGCAGTAATTAGTGTTTTAATAGTACTTCCTATTTTAGTGTGAGCAGTTACGATATTATACAGTGATTCAACTAAGATGAATGGGGGGGAAGCTTATGCTTGTTATTTTAAAGAAAAGGTATTTTTCTTGTCTAGCTTCAAAAGAGACAAGAAAGCTAAGTGATAAAAGCACCAGCTTAGACTCTTTTGAACATAAATTCAGGCATTTTAATAGGTATCCCAGTAAACCTACATGAGTTCCCATGTAGATTATTTATACACATTATGGCACTTGGACTCCCCCTAACAGGTATTTAGTTACCTAGGACATCTAGGCTAAAAAAGGTCTGCTAAAATGAACCATTTCTGTAAGAAAACACTTCTGTCCCAACATTCAAACCCCTTAATTTTCCTGGAAGTTGCACCAGAAGACTGTTCATATTTCACATTATTTGAATAAGTGGCCTCTGACAATGATGTCATGTTAACTTTTAAGTTTAGATCTCTAGCGATTTGTAAACACAAAGGAAAGCAATCTTGCCCACTTCCAACAAACCAAGTTGTGTCCTGCTCCTTACTAATTATAACATGGAGTACTGATACTTGTGTATCCGTTCTTTTGTCGGACTAAAGCCTTTGAAGTTATTATACACATTAAGAAAGAGGTCCAAATTTAATTAAGGGCTGCTTACAACGGTAGTTTTTTCTCCATATAAGGCATTATTCTGACATCTACTGGCCTGGTATCCAACCATACATTTTCATACACTGCATTTATTATTAGAAAGGAACATATATATTAATCCAAAGATAACAATTAAAGGAACACAAATGACATACATTTAGAACAGGCCCATGTATTTTCATATAAATTCCACAATAGTACCAGTATTTTGGTAGGTTTCTATTGCTTTCTTAACTCATCTGAACTACTGTATATTATGAGGCTTTAATACAAGCAGCTTGGGGAAGAAAGTTGGAAGGGAAAAGAAAGTTGTGACAAGTAAAAAAAAAAAATCCAAGAAGCTTTTTTTTAAAAAAAGTCTTTACTTGCAAAATTAAGCAGCATGCTATTTTGTGATTTATATTTGAATTTAAAAAGACTAATTAGACCGAAATAAAAATAAAAACCTAAAAATGGCAATTCTATAAATAATGAAAATTTTGATTTCACTAGACTTTAATGAAAAACATTTGGTAATTAAATACTTGCTACTGTTCATTACATTGATGAACTTTATTAGGGTTAAAACTATAACAAAGTTCATCCTAAAACATTTTGCAATGCAAAATTATTTTCATTCGAGGAGTGTCTCATTGAATGCTAAGAATTACAAGCAATCTTCAAAGAGCAGACACTCACATTCATAAAACTTTATACATCTTTTGGAACTAAGATATTTATACTACTAAAATCAAACATGCATCACTTCCCATACATTCTGGTATCATGATTTATATTACATTATGTAACACCATTCTTCTAAACAGCAGCAGTTTTATCATACGTTTGCTCCATTTTCTTTGGATTTCTGATCTTTATCTTCGCTCTTCACAATATCCTTTAAAAGAAAAGAGAGAGGATAACATGAATTCTAGAAGTGGTATTTCTCACGTGAACTGTAAAGTAGCATAATACTGTTCGGTGTCAACTTTAAATACTATGTGAACTGGTATCTTAAGGTTTATAACCAATTTGTATTTCCAGTATATTCCTGAAAAACTGAGGGGAATTGTGCTTCTGAAGGGAAGCACAAAAAAATATCCCCAGAAACCTCACTTTCCAGTCTAAAGGTTTGGTGGTTGCTGGGCCTTTTTTCTCCTTTTACCATCCCCCCACTCCACCTATTGGTTGGTTGGTGTTTGGTTTTTTTAAAGAGCAAGTGAAAACAGTTTTTGCAAAATCCATTATATCTGATAATAATTTACTGTAACAAGTTCTAACACACAATACTTACATTGGTCAAAGCCACCTGAAAACACTAGGCTTCAAAGACATTTTCATCTCAAACATAGAGAGAATGAGCAAGGCTATTTAACTGGGCTAAGAGCATGGCAAAATAGGGTTAGGCAGTGCCTCCAGCAGCCAGTTCTGGTGGAGCAGCAGGTCTACGTGTAGTGAAGCATGGGACTGCATAACACTGATTAGATGGCTGCAAGGTACTACCACTTTATTAAGCTACTGTGACTTACATGATGTGTCACTTGTATCCTATGGGAGGGGGTGAAATATTCTAACTTCCGTAAAGTTTCCCAGGATTTTCTGTGTGTGTGGTTTTGGTTTGGTTTTAGACCTTTTGTAGATGCTATACTGTCTTTTCAAAATAAATACAGACAGAAGTAGAAGCAAGGGTCCTTTCATAGTACCAGTTTGGCACCCAGCAGCCTTCATCAACTACTTGTCCGCCTTACTTAGTGAGCCCCCACAACATTACTAAGGAATATGCAAATATCTTTTTGTACAGGGCTAGAAATGCTCTGGAGCATTATGCAGTTAGCTTAAAACTCATTTTACTGAAATACGCCCATATAATTTGAAATTCTCAAGTTCTGCCTTGAAAAATTACTCCTAACTGATCAAATGGAAGAGCAGATTTGGACTGTTGGGGATGGACAGCACAACATTAAGATTGTTTTGAGACTTACATTAACTTTTATACATTTTTAAAAACACTTAAGTCAAGAACATGTGCTTCAAGCTTAGAAAAAACACATTTGTTATCTTTAAATAATCAGTATTGCATTGAGCATCATTATATGTTAAGATACTACTACCCTGAATTAATGTGAAGATTCCTTTTTATTCTTAAGTTTTTGTTCTGATAATCTAGTCTACATGAGGCTTGCAAAGGATAACAAATGGAATTAAATAATACTAACCTGTTTAAGAACACTCTGTATTTCATCCATAACAGTAGCTAAATTTTTGATTGTCTTATTCAGCTGACCCTCAAATTGCAAATTTTTATCATCTGAGATCTTCAAATTTTCTTGCAGTTGGCCAAGGTCCTTTTTCACTTCTTTGAGCTCCGTAGATAGACTTTTGTTAGAATTCTCCAGCTGCAGTATGGTCTTTTCATCGTAATCTTAAAAAAAAAAAAAAAAAAAAAAAAAAAAAAAAAATCACACCACACAAAAAAGTCTGTCACTTCCAATGCCATGTACTTTGCATTTTAATATTACATTTACATGCCAACACCATAACTAGTAATTTTTAGACACTAAAAACTGCACTTTATTACCATTTGATAATACTAAAATTCTGACTACAGTTTGAACGCTTACATTCCACTTGAATAAAAAACCAAAAGCATTTCAGCATGGCGACAATGGTACTCAGTAACAGTTGGCATGCAAGTTCAAAAGGCTTGGGAAATAGAAAACAGAAGCTTATGGTAAGCAAATGGCTAGGAAATGTAGATCACAAATATTATTCAAATTGGTTTATCTACTTGAAGTTCTTTTATCAATGTAAGTACCACCTTCAAAGTAATGCCCCACCTGTTTTTTCTTCTAATAACTGCAGCTTTTGTTCTATCTCTGCTCGCACTCTTTCACTCTTCTCCAGCTTCTGTAAAAGGCTCCCAACATCCACCATGGCTCCATTGTACACAATGAGGCCAACATTTTCTTCTATGGCTTTTGATTCTTGCTTTATAGTGGGTGACGGTAACAGTAATCTGTTTCCTGTATTAGATTAAGTAGCATTAGGAAATAGTAGTTCTGTCATTTTTCAGTTTTAGTGACCAACCTCAAAAATTTCTTTAAAGAAAAAATTGTTAAAAGAATAAATATAGATTCAACTTTGCTGATCTATCCTCACATTGCTCTGCCTACTGCAAAAAGGGGGGCTGTCTCCCATTATATCGTTCTACATCTTCCTTCTGCAGCAATGTTATTCAAAAAACGGGCTCTGTTCTTCCTACAGCAGTGATGCTCCTGACTGCAAAACTGCTGTGAATGAGAAATGCTGGTTCTCCTTCCTTGCTCCAAGATAAAAAGATTTTTCTTACAGATATAACAAGATGTGTTGGAAGCCAGAAATACTGTAATTTATGAATGAAAAAGGTTTATTTCTTCAAACTGGCAGGTTCCCAGCAGACATGAATTAGTTTCCTCAAGAAAGCAGGTGTCTCAGAACTCTCATTATCGTTCCCACAGAAACAATTATCTGGAAGTTTGTGGCATAAAAAAAATAATGATACTACCTAACATATCTTCCTGCAGCTCTTCAGACTCTTCTTGGTTTTCTTCATCTTTAGAAGTATCTGTTAGTCTTCTGTAAAAGCAAGATTCTCTCAGCACTACTTTATTAAGTAGCTTCTTGACCTAAAACACAGCCATGGAAAGAAATAGTGTTACTTCATATACAGACTGTAGTACCTAAGCAAGAACGTTTTAACTTGGAAAAAGAGAAATTGCCAGCTTTTTGAACCTTAACATACTGGGGCTTAAAATGAAAACAATCTGGGGGGGGAAGATACGATTTTGAGACAAAAGCTACATATAAATTATGGGCATACCAAGGGCTTCAAACTTCACCTTTTCAATCCAAGACAATTTACAAAATATTAAGCTAGTATTTCATTGTAAATATGAAGTGGCTACATAAAAATCAGGAATAAAGTATGTGAGCAAAAGCCTTCAGAAGCTAAACTGTATTCCTCCCACTTAACAGCATTCCTGTAACATTTCCAAAGAGATTTCTATTACTATACAAAACCTGAGCACGTGACAGGTGCAGTCCAAGAGTGTACAGTATCTCCTCCATGTCCTTCTCCAGAAGATATCCACAATGACTTTGATCAAAATAAACAAAAGCCATCAGAAGATCCCTATTAACAGTTACCATCTGCGTCTTGTCTTTCTCCTACAGAAAATTATGGGATCATTAGATGAAAAATAATTTTCCCATCATCTACTAAAACCACAAACTTCTCAGTTAACAAAAGTTTTCCTCAGTTCATTTTATTGTTACTTTCAGCCATGCAATTAATGTAACTAGCATTTACCTACTGAGCTCAAATATAATACAACCAAGCTATTTTGGACAAGATCTTTCAAATACTTGGACAGTAATATTTGGTAGACATACTTTCCTTTTGCTCATGCTAATATGTAAAAAAATTACCTTAACTCAACAAGCAATAGTAAGCATCCCTTCTCTCAATCATATTTTACTTAATGGTTGTTTTCAGAGTGAAAACCCCATAAACATGTAATGAACGAGCATCCAGCTCTCACAGCCACAGTAATTCTGCAGACTATGTTTCGCCATTATTCCTATTCCTACATCTCCTATTTTTCCTTGAAGAAAATAAAGAGAATTAGAAACTTGTTTTATTCTTGCATTTATAAACAAGATTTAAGCGTAACAAATCAAACATGCTGTTCCTTAGTCTGAACTGTGGAAGCAAGCTATTGGCACAAAAAGGCTTCCATTTTCCTGCAAGGAGATGTAAAAACATCACATGATTCCAAGCTTCACAACTGAAAAGCCAGTTTATCAATCAAGTTAAGCTTCTACTTTTCTTATGTAAGAATACAGCAGTTGAAAATAACAGATAAACCAATCACATCTGCTGCTGCTTATGTGCACATACAGCATTAGACCTCACATCTTTCAGAGATCAGTATCTCATATAACAAAGTTTTTCCAACAGCTTTCACCAAATGAACTTTAAAATGTGAAAGAAAGTAGGTTGTAAGCCACTTATCCAGAGCTGTCACACGTTCCCTAACTTCTACATACACTTAATGTTTCAGTCCAGAAGTGCTGAAGGAATCAAGGAGTGCAAGTAGGTCTTCTAATAAAAATAAATCTAAGCTCTAATTAGGACGCCTCTAACAAGGTTATATGTAGTTCTTAAGAAAGACATTAATTACTTTATCTTTAGATGACCTCTCTTTACAATGCCTATTTCCCTCTCTTCTGTCTTCCCGTTTGTTCATTTCCTCTTCATCCCGGTCTGTAAAACAGGAAGAAAATTCAACATACCCACAGCAAATGACTATAACCTCAAAATAGATATGTTCATTAAAAAAAAGTTCATATAAACCCCCGAAGACCTGAAATAAATATATTTCCCTGAAAAATAATTAAAAAAAAGGCATTGAAGCGAGTCCTGTCAAACTTCGATTTTTCTCTGGGTCTTATGTTAACATAAGCCATCTGTCATTTTCTTTCCCTGTGTTTCTTTCACGCACTCAGGAGAGAAGAGCTGAAACAAATGCTAACTAGGCCAAAGTAAGTGCCGCCAACATCACCATCTATTTAAGTGGTGTGCAGAAAATTACCACAATTCTCCCTAATGAGGCTTGGCAGAATCTGCATTCAGCTACAGTTAAGCCTATTAGAACAAAAATCAGTACTATTTACTCTCAAACATTTTATATCATAAAAACCGTATCAACTATATAATTAAAGGCAGTGTTCATACTCATGTCTGAGTGAGATATTACTGAACCTATGATTTAGATTCTCCAAGAAGTTACAGATCACATTGCTTACTACATGTGAATTACAAACTGCAGGAGTTTTCTTTAAAGGTAGATGGTACAGTAAAACTAAATTTACAATCAAGAAAGAAGGAGGAATACGAGAACTGCACGGATGGGTCATGACATGTAGCTCTGTACCTTATGTGCAAGTCTTTGGTGAGAATCACGGGCCAGGTTCACCTTCAAGCTCACCTTACTTGTGAGGAAAAACTTTGGAAACAACTATGTATCACACCACTTGACTAATTTTGCATGCACATTTTGAGAATCAATAGCTTTCTCCTGCACCTCCCTGGCATATTAGATTGTTCTCAGCAGCTCTGACTGAGAATGGCACAAGGAGGGATTACGGGAAGTAGCAGCACTGGCACAGGAACAGACAAGCCCAGGGCGCTCTCAGCCAGACTGTAACAGTTGTTTCGAAAACCATAGATTAGCACCTTTTTTTTTTTTTTTTTTAAGGGTGGTGCAACACTGCCAAAAATAAAACTGAAAATGCT
>JAVJGJ010000062.1:35047009-35075827 GCA_035590215.1 Microhierax caerulescens
ACCTTTTTTTTTTTTTTTTTTTAAGGCTGGTGCAACACTGCCAAAAATACAACTGAAAATGCTGGCACTGAAGTATCTAAGCAGTTCAAACCCATATCTCTAGCAAAAACTCTCCACAAAGGAAAAAAAAACCCCAAGTACAAACCAAAAAGCATACAGCATGTCTTATGCCCTTCTGAATCCCTGAGCAGGGAAAGAGAGCTATTGCTGCTCCCTGGAGTCAGGAAAGTTCCCCAGCCCCTTTCTCTGTTTCTTCAGGCAAACACAAGTCCACCCCAACAGAAATCAACTCCTCATATCCTCACGTAAAGAGCACCCCACACCACAATCTGGCCTAATAAAAACAGGATGACATTTCAGAACTGAGGAATAGGAAGGTAGGCACTTAAAAGTGGCTTGGTTTTTCAGAGGTGCTGAATACTCACATCTCCTACTGACTTCAATGGGAGTTGCGAGTGGTCTGCATTCTGAAAAAAATAAAACCACTTCTATATGCATGCCTTACTTTGAGTACCACAGCTAGTTTATATTAACTATGTTCATACAATGCCTAGCATAAAGGCACTTACATTTTAAGAAGATCTTGTCAGAATTACTAAAACAAAATCAGTCTAATAATGCAATTTTAAATTGTCTAGTTCCAGAACTGTCTACTCTCCAGCTTGAAAGAACACATTCAGTGACAATAAAAAAAAACTTTGGGAAGCCACATTCATAATTCAAGATACCTTCATCTTCATCTTCAGCATCTTCTGCCTCCATTGGATCGTATTCTTCTTGATTATTGTCATCTTCAGTTTCTTCTTCATCTTTAGAATCATCTTTCCTTTTATCTTCCCTCTGCAACGAAAATTCCTAAAAATTTAGCTAGTCAAAACTAAAAAACAGGAAAGTAAAAACCTAACTACCATTCACTCAAACTTTGCATGTTTATATTTAGTCACCTAAAAAATATATAGAAATCATGTGATGCAACTGAATGCTAGATTGAAGCATATTTAAATAAATGAATGAGTCTAAACAATTAACTAGCACTACAAGACCCGAGTTTTAAAAAGCAATAAAATTAAATTCAAATATAAACAGTTTAATATTGATCCAGACAGGAAAGTACATCATATGGGCTGGCTGCTGACCTTCTTTTCGTCTCTATCTTCTTTTTTGTCTTTATCATCTCCAGATTTTCTCCTCTTAGGTTTTGGATCATCTGTTTCGTCATCTTTTTCTTCTTTTTTTTCTTTTCTCTCATCTTTTTTGCCTTTTTTGTCTTTTTTGTCCTCCCTCTCTGGGAGAGAGATCAGTGCTTTGTAAATTCTGACACCAAAATCTCTCTGAAGCATTTCATTGAAGAGTTCTGCAAACAATGATACCTGCACATAAAGGAGAATTAAAAGAGAACTGACAAGTTTAGAAACCTTTGCACTTCTTCAGGGTATCATACAGTGACTATACAGCTATTGTAAACCACATCCCAAAGAATATTTTCTAGGTACAAAGAAATGAACTTTTTTGCCATGCTATCATAAACTTCAACAATTTAAGAATACTGCAGTTATCACACAGAATTTAAGAAAAACAAGATTAGCTAACTATAAGTAGCACAGTTAAATTACCTCAAAGGAATGTTCTTTATTATCTTCTAATCTGTAATCCAGAAGAACACTAAGAGACATAATGCTGCAGTCAAACTTCCCACTCTTTGCTGCCCAGTTAGGATGTACAATGATTGCTGGTTCATCAGGCAAGATATATCGTCTTTCTCGCCGCTGACGTTCCATTTCTTCTTGACGTTTTCTTTCTTCTTCCTAAAAAGAGGCAAAACCCCAACATAGAGCATATTCCAAAGCTGAAGTTTCAGCCTATATACTAGTTTTTAGGACCTACTGCTTTGCAAAAAGTGAAGGAAAGCCTAAGCTGCTGACTGCAACACAAGATAGACAGAAGCCACGGACCAGCATTCAACAACACATACATACATTCTACAACTACATGTCTCCACTGTCAACACTCACCTAAGAAAACTGGAAACTTGAGCCACACAAAGCAGGGCATGCAGTGTTGCTTAACGACAACAGGCTTATTCAACACTGGAAGGACTCGAGCTAGTTCATTTCAATAAATTGTATGCAAGCCAGCAGTGTCAATGCTCCTGAGGGGTCTTGTGTTTGTTTAGGGGTGTTTTTAGAGCTGTACAGTACTGTAAACTGTCTTAATCCTTACACAGAAAGAGTAAAGGCTTTATACATCATCTTCTCAAAGATACCCAACACAGCTTAAACAGTTTACTTGGCTCTTGATTATAGGAAATGCAATCTCTAGAGATAAAACTGATGCAAACTGAACAAAAGATTAAAAAAGCTAAAATACCAAGCAGCTTAACTACTGACTACCAAGAGAGAAATATTCAGGTCTTATGGGTATGGAAAAAAAAGTCATGGCAAAACTTGTGCTGTTTTAAAAAAGCAAGCACAACAACAACAAAGTTCCCTTCCCTGATCTCAGAAGGAAACAGTGGCAAGAAACCCCAAGATAGCTGAAGCTTTTCCAAGCTGTGGGAGAATGCAGCAGCTGACATAATTTGCAAGCACATGGCCCTTGCTCCCTGAACAAGGTTTATACATATACAAGATTTCAAATCATCTCATACCTCTTAGCAGGTAATAGACAAAAAGGCAGGTTCAAAAGGAACTAACAAACAATACATTCTCCAGACATTTACAGCCCCTTTCTATGGTTCAGCTTTGGCCTTACTACACAGATTTTTTTTTTTACCCTTGTGAAACAGCAAAACAGACTATGTAGTATTAAAACTACCAAATGCAAAACTGAGAAACTTCAATACACAGGAATTTTATCCAAAAGCAAAAATTAAAGCTTCATAATAAGGGGAAAACAAACCTAAGCAAACTATTAATGTGAAAAAAATGGGCTGTTTGAAACACTATAACCTTTTACAGCCTGGAACCTGCCCTCTTCTCCTGTTCTCCACAATAACTCCCTAAGGCTTCTATGTCCCTAAAAGCAAATACAACTAAGCAGCTGCTTTTCATGTAGGTTTAAATAGTTAAGGTCTTGTTAAGTGTGTTCACCTGTTCTCAAGCATAGTTTCTCTCAGGAGCGTGGCATTTATTTTTCCTTACATTTAAGGCCTGATATTAATTCAAAAACCCTTAGCATAGTTGTGTATTTCAACTGACTTTGCTGATACAAAGAAATTCAGACTTGCCAAGATTTGGTTCCAATCCAGCAGCTCAGCTTACAGCAAAAGTTCCCAGTACCGTCACAAACTACAAGATTCCAACACAACTAGGCATATTCCTGTACTTTTAATATATTAATACAAACTTTATATATAGTTATTTTACATATTTATGTGTATTTAAACCAAATATGTCCAAAACCTAACCTCTTTGTCATCTTCAGATTTCCTGTCTTCCTCCTCTTCCTCTTCTTTCTCAGACTTCTCTAGCTCCTTTTGCTCTTCTTTTTGTTCCTCTACTTTCAGCTGCTTTGTCAGTCGAGCAATCAATTGAGATTTCAGTCCTTTAGAGCTAAGGGTTCGACTTTCTAATTCTTTGCGAAGGTCATTTACCTGGTAAATAAAGGCTCTGTAAGTGATATCAACCAGTGACATTGCAAAACATCTGATTAACAGAAAAGGTGAAGTAAAAATTAAGTAAGAGCACTGAAAGTCAACTGTATTTTTTAAATCTTACCGAAAACCACTAGTATTTACTGATACATAAAACATACTACATTTAAAGTTGTATTCTCCTCAAAGAACACCTTTTTGAGGAGCTCTTCAGAGGGGCAGGGGAAGGATTTCACTACAGTTAAATGGTTTATTACTATTACTCCTTTAAAGGAATTTTTAATTATGTCTCCTGGCATACATTTTCATATACATACTGCCTTTTAAAACTAATATTAAAGTATTTTAGACCCCACATTTTTTAATGCAAGTAGATATGACCAGATTACTGCAGAACTTTCCTTTTCCAGTTAATGTATCATATATGATACCCTTTAATTGTACAAAGTTCAAAAGTTCTGAGTAGTTTCCATTAGCTGTATTTCACTTTTTAAAATCAGGAGTCACACTTGCATACTGTGATATCACATCTAATACCTACAAAATCAGCAAGGAAGTTAAAACACTACTGAAGCTTTTTGCTCAGTTAAGGGAATACACTGCTATATTTCAGGTGATGCCTTAAAAATGGAAGTGTACAATGAAATAAAATTTTAAGAAAAATGTTAGTTACCTTCATTGTTTTTGGATCCAGTTTAGACCAGTGTGTAGGTGTAGAGATCTCTTTAGCTTCCCCATCATCCTTCTCCTCTTCGTCCTGACAAATAAAATTTAGAAATTATCATTCAGAAAGCTTGAAAGCATTTCAGTTATTTTTTTAAATTCTGTTGCTGATCTGTGCAAGGTCACAACTGTTTCAGATAGTCTTCTCCTAAAGTTATTATTTAGACAAGTTCACACACACATTCTACCACTTTATAAATGATCACAGTGCCACTCAGCCAATACAAGCCAGATCTGTGGAACACAAAAGGGTGATAAGCAACACCACAAAGAATATTGGGGTTACACAGACACTGCTGGTCTCCATTAACCACAGTGTGTGATTTCCCCCCAGATTTTAAATCCCCCAAATTACTCTTTGTTCAGTCAGACCTTCCCTTATTCCAAGATGTTGATCAGCCACATGGCCTGAAATTCAGATGTTTCAGACTAGTGTTTTGTTCAATTTCAAATATCACAATTAGAACTGGCCACAAGAAAGAATTTAGAAATTTTAGAAAATGGCAAAATGTTTAAAGACAGCTATTCATAAACTGCATCTCACTCAACAACTGGTCCCAGATTCCAGCAACTACATCTATGATAAAAAATTTTCTGCGCATCATAAGCACAATTTAATTCCATTTGTGATTATCAGCATACACATTTAAAGTTAGTGAACTAGCTGAAATAAAAATAAAAACCAACATTCACTACACTGCTGAAAGCTGGTTTACCAGTCATTGTTACCAGTTATGTTCTTCCTATGTATGTATGTTGTGTAGTATGTGGTGTGCAATTTGTGCCTGTGTTCCTGTGCCTGTGAGAAGCAGAAATAGAAAAAGGGATTAGCGTTCAGTGCCTGTTCTCCATCAGCCTCCTTGCGTTCACCCTGAAGCTTCTCGACCAGCTGCTGCTTGTATCCTCGGGAGAGGGTTTCCCACTCTGAGCGGGTGGGAAGGCAATGCCAAACATCCGGGAAAAATAAAACCACTGTCTCCACATGAGCTGGAACTGTACGCCCCTTGTGGGTCTCCTCAGGGCGATGGTAGCGAATCTCTGCAAAACGGTACCTGTTGCAAGGGAAGAAGCATGTTGGAAAAAAAATTCTACAATACATTTTAAAGAGCCTAGATCACTTGTAGCACATCAAGTAAAGAAACTTTGCTGCAAGACCTTGAAGTTTATCTAAAGAAAAAAATTATGGAAGCCATATTTTCTCTTTTGTTGAATTTGTAAAATGGTATCACAATTGATAAGGAGGAAAACCAACAAAATTCTTTTCGTGTAACTTGTTGTTTAGCACACGTAAGTTTAATGTACAAATAAAAGTTGAAGCACTTCAAATTTAGCATACAATAGGCTTTCCTAGTGTTAGTAAAACTGCAATGAGTGTTAACACAGGACAAAAACTCATCAAGAGAAAATATGGCTATATAACAAACAGCTATTTATTTATAACAAAAGAACAATGAAATGGAAGTTCTCTTGACGATCTTCTCCAGCTATGTACAAAATGAAAAATATTTTCAACACACATTCATTAAAAAATTACAGCATAACGTAACAAAATAAATCCAGAATTTTTAATTAGTTCCTAATGCAGTACTCAGCAGAGTTGGCACCAATCAAGCTTATTACAAAACAGAGCATCCTTTGAGTAGTTTACCTGCACTACCAAGAGCAGCTGACAGAAAAAAAAAGGGTTTTCCATCTTAAACTCCTGGTAACAGACAAGTATTTCTACAGTGTACGTTGCTTTGCAGTACAGTACTTACCATTGTGTGCACACACTTAAGTCAATCCCTGTAAGAGCCTTGCAACAGCGAATAGCCGTCTTTATCAGCACGGAAGGGTCCTTTTCTGGATCAGGTCCATCCAGTGAAGGGGACCAGTGTCCTCCAATAGCCATAGCTTCATCTTTGCCTTTCATACCCACTAAAAACTAGACAAAAAGAGTCTTCTGAATGTTCCCCTGCTAGGGGTAAAGAGTCACTTTTCCCAAAGTGCAAAGAATATTTCATAGCACACACAAATCCGTGAGTAAACTGTCACATTATTTTGAAATCTGAAAATGAAAGTCGGTCAAGAAAGAGTTCAGTTATTTTTTTTCCACATTACTATTTCAGAAATGGAATAGGTTTAAAACATCATCACTCATTCTTGTTTGCAAGACTTTCCATCAAGTTTGTTATTTGGTACAAGTTTGTTCCTTTGCAATTAAAAGCTTTCTAGCATAAAGGACAGATACAGATTTAAATGGTGTCTTGATCCCAATACACATTTATAGGTGTTCCTGCTTAAAAGTGATAAAGCAAAGCTACCAAAGGTAAGACCACAAGAGCATTATATCTATAAATTCAAGTAACCCCCCCATTTGCTTTATAGTGATGGAGTTTAATTGGAAAACAAGTCTGTGTTATCCTGAAACACCACAGCACTTACAGATTGCTCAGTTTAACCACAGCTAAATTTCACTTAATACAATGGTTACTTAACTGTTGCTTCATTTGTATTCTCTTCACAGCTGAGCCCTTAAAAAAAAGTCTAAGTGCTTGTGAAAAAAGGCTAACCAAGTTAATTATTATATAATTAATGTAGGTTTCTCCAAATACCTATTGTTTAACTAAACTGAACAAAGCAGTAAATATGAAAGCAGTGAAGATGGAGTTCCTACAAAGTGGAAAAAGAACTGACATTTAAACTAGGTCTCTTCAGATGAAAAAAATGAAGCCATTGTTTAGCAGCCTACAAACTCCTTCCTTATTGACAGATATTCTGAAGCTCTATAACCAACCTTTACTGCCAAAAGGGTCTGGCACTGAAGCATATTTACCTTTACAAGTCTAGCAGGATGCTGAAATCCATCACGAAGTTCTTGGGGATCTTCAGCCAGAGCGCATGACTTATGATAGAGATCTTCCATACTAGGACTAGCCATCAACATCACCTGTTGTGTAAGTCAGATCAGTCTTGTGAAGGTCTCCCACTATGACTGGTAAACAATGACCACAACTTGCAAACACATACATACCAGTGCTTTTTCCTTAATGTCACAAAAAATCAGAACAAGTAAAGGTAAAATAAAATCGTAGAACTGAGTGTTAAAATGTCTGCCAAGGACCAGTTTCCCTCTGTCCCACATGGATGCAAAGTGTGATCTTATTAAAAAAAAACATCAACTGAAAGCATGTAACAGCAACATGTTTCACATGTCATCGCTATGTGCCAAATACCCTATTCCAAGAAGAACACTGAGTACATTTCTGGTTTCAGTAACTGACTCCTTCCGCTTTCTCACAATCACAGGAGAACTGACCAAGACGTTCATCTGTATCCTCATAGCATCCCATTAGCCCAGTCAAATTTAACAAGATTGCCTTCTATCCTAAACAGGTTAATATTATGAATCAGGATGCTACTCCTCAGTTACTGAATATATTTTGATGCTTAAACTTCTGAAGGAAAGCTCTTGCTCTGCATAAATAGACTGAAAAAAATAGTATGTCTGATACTTGAGTCAAGGCTTCAAAGTTTTTATACACAGAAGTTAAGTCTTCCAGATATACAGGGATTAAAGGCAATGTTGTTTCTAAAACTATCTTTAACATGAAATACTTTAAAACAGATTGACCTAGAAATCTCAGACCTATTTTAATGAAAGAGCTTTCAAATGAAAGGTTTTAAGGAAGACATTTTGACACTGAGGTCTTTTATACATCATTGCAGCATTTTTTGAATATACTGGGATTATGTGAATGTCAATCTACTTTCACCAAAATAATAAATATTGAAATGAATCTGAAAAGAAAGAATCACTAAACAGAAGAGCACAAACTGCACAGAAAGGACCCCTGAAGGAGAAAAAAAAAAAATAGAAAAAGGGGTCCATTAACTATTCAGAATGAATTGCCTAAGAAATACATTCAGAGATGTTGCAGAAGCTGGCTTTCTTTCCTATAACCACATCCATACAACTACGTACAGAAAATGGAAGAGACCATAATAGAATGGGATTTAGGGCAGCTCTAGTAACAGAAAAACAAACTGAATTTCAGTCATGACTCTTCAAGCTCTACATACTAGCTCTTCACAGAAAAGTTTAAAATGCTGTATTTTGCTCAAATCACTGCAGAGTATTTTCAGTTCAGTTATAATCACTTTTTCACCCTATAAGTAAAAAAAATTTCTAATGAATAGTCGTAATACTGGAAACCTATACAAACCTTTGCACTGTACAGATGATCAGCATCAGGTGGATCAAGGACCGCAGCATTTTTATCTATAGGATCTACTTCTCTATGCATTACGTAGAAATTACAGTAGTTCCCCAGCTGAAATGGTCTAGACATAGGAAAAGCATCCACCCATGTAAACTGAGCATCAAAGAAATCACTTGGGATATACAAGTTCTGGTAACGCCTCCTCAGCTCCATCATATCACAGCTACGGCTGAAATAAACAACAGTATTTGAAAGATACAGCAATAAAAGAATGAATAATAAACCACATAATTACAAGATATTAACTGAAAATATAACCATTGTCCATTTAATAATAGATATAAAACGTAAAGAGCAATATATTTCAGTTAAGAGTGTCACGGATCAAAGTTTAACACAAGCAACTACTAAACACTCTTCCAATTAAGGTGCCCGTATATTAGAGAACATTTATTAAACAGGGTTATAAAGGTATTTTGCAGTAGCATTCAAACATAACAAAGAACCTAGAAAAAGTTTAACATACAAGGTTCTCAGCCATTACATATTTGATCTTTCTTTAGATTTAAGATCATCATTTAACACTCACTACACACACGTGCTGACACAGCTCACAGTAACCTGTGCCCACAACTGAAGTGATACATAGGTAATCATCTGGCACTACAGACTTACCAGTCCAATGAAAACTTGGAAAACTGAACCGTGTAACGAGGAACAACACGTCGCGGTCTTCGAGGTGACCTCTCCCTCTCTCGTCTAGGTGATCTCTCTCTGGAGCGTTTTCTCTGGGGTGATCTTTCCCGGGACCTACGCCTCTCTCGTTCCCTTTCACGACTTAAAAAATACATACAAATATATTTTTGCACGCTGATAACACAAAATGATTTCTAGCACAAAAGAAGCTAGGCCTGTCAGAGATGACTCACAAAAGATGATGAGGAAGTTCCTCATAGTTTGTTTCAGTGTGCTGTCTCTTTACCAGAGACCAATTACACAATTCCTTCATTTCAGATAGGCAAGAACTCTTCGCCAACATCTAATGGTAAAGCCACTTGTGCGTATCACTGACTGACTCTGGAGCAAGAAGCTCAGCTCTGTTTGAAGACAGGTCTTTACAGAATGCTTTGATTATAGTCTAGTCTTCTACAACATACCTCCTGTCATCTTTTCGGTTTGGCATAGGGTCTCCTCCTCTGTCATTCCTCCCGGAAAATCTGGATGGTGGGTCTAATCTTCGAGCTGGCTGAGGCTGTGAAACTAGACGAACAGGGGGCTGTAACAAGCCACCTGAAAAATATTTACAAGATCAATACATAATAGGGGGCAACTATCTCCACTTTACAAACATTGCTGCTTTATAGCTGTTTCACTTGTGCATGTTTTCTAAACTTGAGTCAAATCTATTTATTGGTAAGACCCATCCCAAGAAAATCAAGACACCTATGCTTTTCTTCGCAGATGCAAACAGCCTCCAGTAAGAGAAATTGTTTTAGAAGCACCTTCTCAAGACAAAAGCTAATGTAATCCAAGTGTATGGAACTTACAGTAAATAGCTAAACCTTCTATTGGAAAAATAATTTAAGATAGGTATACTACCTATGTGCATGGAACTAAAGAAAATCTGAAATTTATTTTTGAGGCTATTCATAGGTAAAAACAGCTTCCTGAAAAATTATTCTTAAATCATTTTATTCTACCACTACATTGATTCCCCGGCACATACTTTTGCTGTCTCAAGACATTCAACCAACCGATTGTAAATGGAGCAAACACTACTAACACCAACAAACAACTAGGATTAACTAGATTGTGATAAGCATTTATGCAAGAGTTCTGCTCATGTCATAGCTTAAGAACTTCTCTCTTGCTTTTACTGTGGGTAAGAAGTCTTAATTTTATCTTCGTTATCAATCCTATTACTGATTCTTCAGCCACTCAAAGTTCAAGTCAACAACCATCATTGAGATTTGCCATGTTTGGCAGTTTTTCTTCTCTCAAGTGCCAACTTGGCTAACTGAAATAAATAAAATGCAAATACAGAATAATAGTTTTAACAATGCAGCTGTGTGAAACCTGATCTTGTTGAACACTCCACAAGATGCTGAAGAACTACACTGCCATTAATAGTTCAACTCCCCAACTTGTCTGTGAATGTGTCAGAATAAAAACTACATTGAATTTGTTTTCAGATTATGAAATCTTAATATGAACAGAAGCCCACGGGGATTTCACTAACCAGGTGATTCTTGAGCTAGTGTCTGACATACAGCTGCAGGAAGACGCATGTTCAAACAGAAAATTCTGCAGGGTCCTTGCCATATTATTTCAACTTTTACTTCAGTCTTCTAACAAAAAAATACCACCCCACACTAAGCACCAGAACGACCATGACAGACTGTGCACTGAAGGAGCACCTTTCTGCTGCGGCTGCTGAAGTAACGGCTGAGGCTGTGTCTGAAGCAAAGGTGTGATTGAAGCTGCCGATATCTGTGCCTGCAACAAGGACTGTGGCTGTGGCTGTGCCTGAACACTGAATGCAGTCTGCTGTGCAATGGGTTGAAGAACTGCTGGAGGGGTCTTCAGTAACGGCTGAGCTTGTGTCTGGTTCTAACAGCAGGAGAAAAAATGAGTTGTGAGTGAGCTTAAACCCAGAAGCAGTCAGTACAAGTTAAGACTGGGTAACCCCATATACCTGATTTGGAAGTGTCTGGATCCTCTGTGCATTCCATTTGAATGGCATATTAGGATTGTAAGTAGCTTCTACCAAAACTCTGTCACCCACCTGAGGTGTCTTTCCTTTAACAGCACTGCAAACATTACAAAAAAATGCATTGTGAGAGTCTTATTTAGCTAGTTTTATATTTGCAGGTTACATATAAAGTTGGGAGAAAACAAAGTTCATTAAAAAAGCTTGTAAAAAGAGCATCTACCCCCAACATCAGTTAAAGTACTATCTGCTTCAGCATGGAGTATGCAGTCTTTGGCCCAAAAGCAGTAGTTCCCTGAACAGTACTGAGTCAGGACAAGCAGATAGCAAGTTAGAACACATTTAATCACCCAAAAATTCTGCTATTTCCTATTATAAGGAGCTTAATACCTTCTGAGTTTCCCAGCTTTGGGCTTTGCATTAAGAAAATTCAAAAGCTCACATAAAGGAATGCAGATCTAGTGTTTATTAACTTAACTATGTGAATTCCAGTGTTGACAGAAAACAACATGTTAACTGCAGGCACTATCATTGGAGTCACAGAATTAAAACACAATAATCTAAACCTTTTATTTAGTGAGGGTATCACAGAATACATCTGCAGGCAGGTATTTACATCTTACCTAAGCTGAAAAAAGACATCTTCATCCACAAAACCAAATGTATCATGTAGTTTAGTAACCACCCCAGTGAAGACACGCTGCTTTTGTGGTTGGGTTTGCTGTTGACTTGACCGGGGTGCTGGATAAGAAACAGTTATCTGGGCTGCTGGCTGAGGAGTAGACAGGCTAAGACTGGTAGGTAGTGCAACAGCTGGCTGTAAACAAAATAAAGCAAACTATAAATCTTATAACCAGCTGACATACCTACAAGGAACAGTTTCTTTACCCATGTAGACGGGAGTTTAAAATATCTCTAAAGCAATTCTGAACAGGGATTTTCAGAAGGTGGAAGGTTTTTTGGTTTGGATTTTTTTTAGATGGCTTTTTTTTTCTACTTTGAGTGAAGACTGGCTTTGTTTATCCTTTTCTTTTAAAAAAGTCAACTTCCTCAAAATACGCACACTGTCTAGAAAAAACACAAAAAGGATGACTGTGTTATTGCTTACAGGTAACCCATACAGCGGGCCTGAAGAGGACAAAAGTTCTAATTTTGCTAGGAATACACGCTTAAGAGACTTTTCTCCATTTATATCCCAACTGTAGTTAGAAGTCAGTAAAGGTTAAGGCTAACAAACCCTTTCCTAACTCAACAATTTATGTGCTTGCCTTCTTACAAAAGGAGAACATAGTAAGATAATGAAACTAAGTAACCTATTTTTACCTTTGTATTTTAAAACATGTTTAAAAGGTTAAGTGAAAATGGAACTAGAGCAATTTGCAGTGTATTAAATGGTTGCATGTTTTAAACCTGTCAAGTTCAGCAAGGTTCTTTTTAAACCTCTCTATAGACATACTGCAATACTGTTAACACAAAGTTAAATTCCTTCTCAAAGGAGAGAAGGATTTTCCCAGGTTGTTACTTACTGCAAACAACTGAACACTTGAAGTTCAAGCGAAAAAAATTTATAACGTAATCAACACACATTCCCTTCAAAATTAAGGAAAAGTGGTTGCTATTAATTTTTAAACCAAGGCTATGCATATTTTAACATCTGGATAAAATAAACCTGTAACAATAAATTGTCCATTCATATTGGTTTATTTTACAGATTAAACTACCCAAGATGTCACAAATTTGCACTCTTATCTGTGTTTGGGGATGAAGACCAAACAATAAAACCAAACTAACCTGAGTTAAAAGGGTCTGCTGAGGTTGCTGCAACTTAAAATAAATAAAGTTATAAATTAATTTTATATGCTTAAGGAAATTGTACAATTTTACCTCCTCTTTACAAGTAAGAGTTTTTGCTTAATCTGAGTCAGTTAATAGTCCTTTGGGGTTTGGTCATTTCAGTAGTTTGCATATGCATAAAATTGCTCTCATGTGGTTAATTTTAAGATTGTATAATCCAGATTTATTCAGTAAGCAGAAATGCTGAGGGTTTTGTAACTGAAAATTAATAGCAATACTAAAAAACATTTTGGCAGCTGGTGAAGCTTAGGCCCGTAATTTCCATGTCCTTTTTATTCTTTTTCAAAATCCTGTTAAGTTCAAAGACCATAAAGAAAAACTTCAGGGAATTTTTTTGGACAGCATCTTTCCAGCAGTTAAAATACACGGCCCTGTTTAGAGCAACGTTTAGCAGGAATCGTGTACACATGGAATAGTATGTATTTTTAAATTTCCTTTTTGCATGAAGGTAGGTAGGCTTCCATTCCGATTACATCTCTCCAAGTTTATGAACTTCAAGCTCTCTTCCACTACAAAGAAGTACTACCTAGGTCCTTTAACCTCCCATACGAGGATGAATTGAGAAACAAATCCTACAAGACACACAACCAACATTATTTTAAGTTATTTGTGATGTACACAGTAAGAATCAGACAAACCTGTTGCTGTACACTATAGAGAGTCTGCTGAGGTTGTGAATATTGCTGAAACAGATAAGAGCAAAATATCTCATAAACAGGAAGTATTTTTAGCCCAATAATACCAAATACAAGTTTGCTGCTAAGCAGGTTTTAGATAGAAACTATTCACATCTAACAATTCTAATACAAAACATAACTAATAATATCAACATATTTTACTTTCTTAACAATTATTCTTAGCCTTTAAAGTAGACTGTGACACACTCTTTTCTAGCTAAAATCAGCAATTTTTGTTAAGCCTGGCACTTATACAGTATCTAGGGCACAGTATGGAATCATGCAAAATGCCATTAAGGATACATATAGCGACAGAAGATGCTGGGAACTTTAGATTCTCAGTTTTAGGTGCAGCAAAACTCCTTTTCCAAAAAGGCTTTCCATAGCTAAAGTTCAGCACTTCCATCGGCAAAATTCCCACCTTCACAGGTTAACGCAACTACTGATAGCTGTAGACCTAAAATCCCACTGTTTTTTTAACAGGTTTATACTACAATGTTCACCACTTTCCACCCTGCTTTTCTCCTGGATACTTTAGCTTTACAAAGCTACTGTTTCATATTGTTAAAGTTAACAGTCAACAGCAAACGCTCCTTTTTCTTTACCTGCTGTAATGCAGCTGCTGCAGCTGCAGCTTGCTGCTGTAAAGCAGCTGTCTGAGTTAGCTGATAGTTCGTTGGTGTTTGTGTAGTTAGGCCTGCTGCTGCCAATGCCGTCTGCTGGGTGTATATTGTAGGAGAGGCTCCAAGCAGCGACGGCTGCTGCACACCAAGAGCAGCTGAAAAGAGAACACACAGTGTAAGCACTGAGCAACTTTAAGAAGCTGAGGTTTCCGAGTGTTATACTAGACGCAATATTGCGGTGCTTCGCTCCCAAGTCAAGCTCATGAAGTAGATAAATCCAATTCCAAAATTCAAGATAAAGGATCACACCTCACTAGCTCCTCTTCCAAATTAATTTACAAATAGTACACTACAGCAGAGGCACAGAGACAGCTTGATTTCCTTCTCTTAAGCTGCTTGTGATTTTACAGCTCTAGCAGTTGTCAGCTCCATCTGCACCCACCCCCAACACATAAACACACTGTATTCTTTCTTGAACGTATTTCACGTTTTGGATGAGCTGGATGAAGACTGTTCTCTGTTCTGTAAATCAATTAATACATTTCATTCTGTCTGAGGGCAAGAGAAATCTTCACTGTAATAGCAGCTATGAAACATGTCCTCTGAAAATGCACAAGGCTTTGCTTCACTCAGTGCTGTCTTTGTCCCAGAGTGAGCTGGATTGTATAGATGTGGGGGCTGGTAAAGAAGGAACAGCCTTATAACAGGGAGTTTAATTGATCCCCACGTATAAAAGGACAAAGTCAAGCTCTTTCCAGCTCCTACTAGGAAGGCTTTGTGCTGCCCAGATTCAAACTGGAAGGAAACATTAGTTTATGTTATTGTCATATCAGCTTTTAACTCGCTGCCAAAGATTAAGCAAATCATGAAGACCTGCTATCCACATGCTACACTTTGCATGCATGTGATACTTCCAAACAAGGTATGCTTAAGCCTTATGGATGGAACCTTCAGGGACAAAGAGCCTTGCACAATGCGAATCTGATTGAAGAACTGCAAACCTGCCTGGAAACCTGCTCCCTCTTTGGCAGGAGTTTTTAAAAAAGTTATCTGCAGCTGCATGATTAAATATCACTTCATCAAGCTATCGGTCTAGTCCACATGTTTAAATAAAACCAAAAAGAAACTCAGCAGGGAAACATATTGCCAGCAAAAACAGGTCAGCCAGCCACCTTCAGAACTGAAGAACATTCAAGTTGAACCAAGTTCCTTTCTCTTCCAAAGCCATTAAAAAGGCACAATGAAATGAAGAACAGATTTACTGTACTCTACTCTTCCTGCAGTTTGTGCTCCACACTATTCTTACTAACCCAAAATGAAGCTTTCATTCCTGACCCAGAAATGCAGTGAGAGATTGCTTGTAGCCAGTGACCATCACCACAGAATACCCAAAAATGCTGTAACCAACTCAACAGATCCCCAGTAAGGTAATCCCCTCTACCATGCTGTTCTTTCCAGCAGAGTATGATCTTCAAAAAACAAGTTGATGGCACTGACCATCTTAAAATTTTGGAATGAAACATGGAAGAAATATATAAGCAACACTGAAAATAATCACCATCACTATAGCCTGTATTAAATAGCCACAGAAGCACTCCAGGAAGTAATACTATTTTAACAGTGAAATTAAGCATTCTATAGTACAGCAAAATTATATTATTTCCAGTATTACATGACTGTTTTCTCTAGAAAATTTCAACATCCAGGTTTCTTTAGAAGACAAGCAAACCAAATCTGAGGCTTCTCCCATGACAGGCCCTCCATTCCCTTGATCCTCTTGCCTCCTGCTTATTCATCAGCTCCAACTGAATGTGCATTTTTGATGATCCAGAAGGACACTTTCACCTGGAACCTCACCAACGCCTCACATAACACACCTTAAACAGACCTTTAAATCAAATGGAAGTGCTTTGTTGTTGCATCCTGGGACAACTTTCACTTTTCTTGGCTGCATTTGCTGGCTCACTCAAGGCAAACAACCAATGCATTAAGCCTTCTCTTACTTCCAGATGCTAACAGGAATTTCTGCTCAGTGCAGAAATTCACCTCATGCTATTCCCTTTGAATCTGTTTGGCAATAGCTAGCGTAGTCAATCAGTCTAAAGCTCTATTCTGATGTTCTAACACACAGGAACAGAGCTGGGAAGCCTCATCAAGCAAGTTTCACAAGTTCTCTCCTACTTTTTGTACCAAGGATACTCACAAAAATATTAACATGCTTGCTCCCAAAACCAGGTCTTGGGGTTACACCACTCTTCAGTTTCCATTATGACAACTTCCCCTCCAGCAAAACCCAAAATTATCTAAAACAACTCCCAGCCCACCCTAAGAGTCTTATCCCAATTTGTCCATTAAGAAAAAAAAAATTCTTTTTTGCCACCTCTACTGCCACATTAGGAGTACTTAGTATTAAATTGGGTATCATGTCATCTACAACACTACAGATCAACTCACTAACAAAGGGCAAAAACAAAAGACTGCTGAGATCCCCTCAAAGGATAACACCTGTAGCAACAAGTTTTTCAAAGCTGTATCTTGTTCCTACTAATTTGCCCTGAAGTATTCCAGGAGTTTGACTACCTTTCATCTATGTATTCATCTCAGTCAAACAGGCTCCAATTAAAGAGGCAACTGTGTTTGCATTCATTGTTTAAAACAAAACAAAAAAAAAAAGGGAAACAGGGGGAAAGCAACACAAAAACCCAAGAGACAGAGAACAAATCACAGACTGAGTGTCAGAAATGACATCTGACTGCCATATTATTATCACTGACAACAGGCATCCGCAGCAACAGTTTCTTAGGATTTCTAATTATCTCAGTAAGTACAGTGATGGAGATGCCTTCCTTCAAATGCAGTCTAAACAACCTCCATTCGCACCAAATACTGCATGGCACAACCATCCGACAGGCTTGGACAGAAACTGGGAGTTCTGGGCTGCAGCTCAAGTATCTTTTTAGGTAACAAATCTCTGCTGTAACAAATGCAAAGATGGTAATTAGTAGTCCCTCTTGCTGCTTCTAAATTCCAGAGACCTTTTAAGACGGGGAAACATCTTCAAAGTATGTAGCTACGTATGTCTCTTTGGTAAATGATGTAGATGTATTAGGATTACAGTAAAACAGTACCCTATGCAGGGCTTTGGATACTTTTCACAGTTGTCACAAATTGTGAGTTTGAGCCCTTACTTTTTTAAGTTTCTTCAAGCTTAACACACTTGCAATGCAAACACCGTACAACCCACTCCAGAAAAAAATCCTTGTCACCGGTACACAATAGAAACTAGGCTCAGCATATTTATCAGAGGGCATCCGTTTACAGCAAGCCAGCAAACTGTGCATCAGCTAATATTTCTTAGTGGCTCTGAGATTCACTACACGCTCGTCCTATTGTTACACTTTTCTTTAGTCACCTCATAGGGGACACCAGCAATAACAGATACTAAGCTTCCGGCATTTTTGCTTTCATCAGGTGGTGCACTGTTCCTCACTCCAATGCAATGAAGTCTTGCTATAGCAAAGATGACACCAATCAGCCAGAACGCAGCATAGCTAGGACTTTCCCTTGACTACAGGTCTATGAAAACAGGCTTCACTATGCAACCAGAAATAATAACCCTGAAAACAGTGTATGCCAAGCATTGTCATACAAACACAGCAAAGACATGTCAAAAATTAATAGCTAAGGGAATAAGAGAATTCTCCTTTGTAGATGTTTCAGGAATTTGCACATCATTATGCAAGTTAAAAGTATAAAAAGTACTAGCAAAAAGCAATCTGTGCTATCTAGGAATGTTGTAATTTTTAATTTTTTAAACTTTAATTTTCTGTAGTAGGCATGACTTAATTTATGCTTTAACAACATTTAAACACCATAGCAAGGACTTTATTCAGGTTTTGGCCATATGATGCACAAAACCACAGACAAGGAGTAAAGAAACAATTTCCCTGTGTTACAAGCAGGAGTCTCTCTTCACATGTCCATCTTTGCTGACACCTGGAATTGCCCATCTATCTTCTAATACCACAGGCACAGACAGTAATTACTAAGCTATTCCAAGGGGATCCCAGGAACTCTTCATTACATGGCATGTCACTCTACAACTACCTTAAGAGTGTCACTGCTTAACAATTAAGGGCCTTAACTCATATAGTTACCTATTCACCAGGACAGCATCCAAGTCAGCAATACAAAAAAAAAAAACCCACCACCAAAACTCCCAACCCTGAAATTACCTTTTTTGCAATTATCAAACTGATTCATAACACCACAACACTCACCACTTCTGACAACAGTTTATGAAAAAGCTATATATCATGTTGCTTGTGTTCTAAAAATCAAGGTCTCCGTCCCCAATACTCAAGCACCTTGATGCTTTGCAGAAGGAATCTGACACGGATAAAACCAGCTGGCATGCATAAATACATGTAACACCTTTGGCTAATCTGAAAATATATAAAGATTTGGTAAATGTAAAATCAGTTTATGAACACTAAGATTCACAAGGGTAAGCCAATCTCCACAACTTCTTGAGCACAGCTGCAGGTCAGCAGCATATGCTAGTCAGCATGCCTGAGCACTGACAGCATCTCTCCATCAGGCAAGCAACCCAGCTGGACAGTCATAGCTTTGTGTTGAAAGGTGCATGAAAGGTGACTACTTAGCTGCAGTCCAATAGTAAGCACTGTTCTTCAGCTATCAGCAGTGCCTGCATGCTGCAAACTGCATACTTTGCAAGAAGTACCTTATAAATCATATATCAGAACTGCCAATAAAAAAAGCAGAGGAACTATACATGTGGATACTAAAACAGGGGCTGGGCAGTAGAATCCCAGGGACTGGATTCAGTAGTACAGACAGGGAGTAAAGGACACAGACACAGTCATTGCATACTGCAGTAGCAATAGGAAAAGGACTGCGCAGGACACAAGAGCCTAAATGCCTTCAAGTGATACTGGAGAGAAGATACTACAGTGTAAACAGGGCCGCTAGGAACATGAAAGAAGGTGGAACTAGCACAGGAAGGTGGCAAAAGTGCAACCAAATGTTAAGTTTTTAAGGGCTCTCATGTTTGAGTCAGGTGTTCTTGGATTAGATTAAGAGCTAAAAATCCCTGGAGATACTGTCCTCAATGAGCAGGTGAAAAATCTATCACAGCAGCTGATGCTGACCAGCCCTATCCCAATTAAATTTTGCACTTCCTTTAAGGAGGCCCAGAAGCAGGCTGACCAAAAGCAGTCATAGGAATAAGAAAATGGGTAAGCTGGTGTGTGCTTCTAGTCCCTTGCTCCATTCCCCTCTTATCCAGGGCCCCCTTCTGGTCCCAGCTCAGCAAGGTCTAAGATGGCTGCCAGCTCCTCCCCTTCCACAGGTTTTATGCAGCCTTCCCTCTGAAACAACGTGGAGCTGACCCTCAAGCCTTCCACCAGCGTTTTTGATGCATTAGCTATCACATCAACCAACTATCAAGACTAGTCCCGCCCAGATGCTGCCATCCTTTGATCACTCAGTATCACCCAGTCAGACACAAGAACCAAAAGAAAAGTTTGCCTCTTCCATGTTCCCAATACTGACCCTTTCCAGCTGTTAAAGTTTCTTATAAAAGGAGAGTAGTGCCATTTAGATAAGGGAAGTGTGAGCTATTCAGGGAAACAGTGAAAAACCGCTGCAGGCAGCTGGTTCGGTACAGCAACAGTTCAGCTCGAGAGTGGGACGGAACCGAACGGGCAGGGAGGAAAAGGCACACTGCGACAGAGTATTGTGAAACACGTGGCAGGTGGCGTGGCAGTTCCCTGAAGGTACACTCAGACTGGACCAGCACCCAAAGGAAAAACTTGAGATGGAGGAGTAATTTTGGGAAAGGAAACTGAGTCAGGAGGAAGATCTGTTCTCTTCCCTGCCTCAGACACACGCCTCTGAAACTGGCAGACATTCCTAACTTTTGCTTAGCTCCCAGACATAAAAGCACTGACAAAGGCAGTATGACATTCAACTTCAAAACAAACTAGAGCAAGATGCGAAGGACAACTGCAAAAAACATACAACTCTTTGGAAAGACATATCTTCAACAAGGTTGCTGCCTGTGCTCACCTTCTGACATCCTGAATTCTCAAAGTACCACAGCTTTGTTGAAGCTTTTTCACACCAGACAATGAAACTAGAATATTTAGGAAACACTTTGTATTCAAGGAGAGAAAAAAGGCATCACAGAACCGGAAACACAAGCACCAAGATTCACCGTGCAGGAAGCTTCACATTCTTGGCTCAAGATCATTTATGCTATAAACCAATGTGGAACATGAAAATCTAGCCAGCTAGGTTTTTAAATACACAAGTGTGAAATTAAAGGCTTCTTATCTAAATCAAAGGAAACCCTCTATCATTATCTTTGGTTACAAGGATCCTTGAGTTCTAACTTCACATTACAAAATACATATATAACCCCTCCCCACCCAAGTAACAAATTCCAGAGACCTGTGCATTATGTGAAGTATGTCCAATATATTAATAAGGACAAAATACTTTGTAAAAATTGATTCAGGCTGCCCTGGAAATGAAACTCGGGCAGCATTTAAAAAATCTGTAATGCCTTACTAGTGCTGTTATTATTTAATTTAGAGCAACACAGTTTGGTAAAAGGTAATCTGATTTACACATCTTTGGAAAGGAGTAACTTGATATGTTGTTTACTGACTAAGAAAATAAATAAAAATTCACCAGGGGTTTTACTTATTGCCCCTAAAAAAAAAAAAAAAAGTAAAACAAAACACAAACCCCACAACCCAACAGCTAGTATTAGGCAATGATGTTTAATGTCTCTGTTGTGTGAAAAATTCCCAGTTTAAACCGTTTAAATAGAATTTAAGTAAGTTAGTATGGTGCCACTCTTAACTACATACCCAACTACGGAATCTCCAAATCGACTAGATGTCAGGGTTCAAACATCAAGTGATATGTAAACTGACCTGGCTGAGATACTGCAGTGGCTGTAAACTGAGTAGCCCAAGGGGGATTCTTCTGTCCTCCAAACTGAGCCATGGCGAAAGGCAAAATCTCCTGGGTGTCTATCTTCTATAACTGCAATCTATTAAAATAAAGCGCAGCTACAATCTTTGAAACATATACCGTTAGGCTATTTTAATTCTGGGTAAAAAAAAAAAAAAAAAAAGTAAGTATTGAAGGATTATCTTTACGCTGCTAAACCTGGTGGGCAACACGCATCCCAAGCGGGAAACACAGAAAGTTGCAGGACAAGTTATTGTGTTTTCCTAAAGGCACCAGCTCCCCCCCTTCCTAACAATGGGGTCGCGCTGATCGAACTCCGAAATTTTTTCCAGTTCCCAAGGCAGACGAAGGGGAAGGCGGCTCTGCGGAACGAAGAGCTTTCGCCTTTCATTGTTGCTCCTTCCCGAGGCCGAGGCCACGCCGCCGCTGGCGAGCGCTGCTGCGCGGGGCCCCGCACGCCGCCGGCCCCGGCTCAGCCCCCGCCCGCCGCTCCGCAGCCCCGGCGCCCCTGTAACCCTCCACGGCTCCGCATTCCACCAGTGCCCCGCACCCCCGCGGCCCGGAGCCCCTCGGCCTCCACATCCTCCAGCCGCGGCTCCACACACCCGCTGCCCCAGGATCCCCGAGACCCCGCATCGCCCAGTGCCCCGCACCCCCCCGACCCGGGTGCTCCGCATCCCCTTGCCAGAGCTCAGCACCCCTCGCCCGGGGCTCCACGGCCCCCCTGAGCGCTCACACCCTCCCGGGGCTCCCCATCCCCTGGTACCCCAGAGCCACCCTCAGGTTCCGGCATCGCTCTGGGGCTCAGCATCGCTCCGGGGCTCGGCCCTCAGACCCCCACAGCTTAGCCCCCGAGGTCGAGGAGCACCCGGAGGGAGAAGGGGCACCCCAGGTCTGGCAGAGCCCTGGCCCTGCCGAGCTGCCCCTCTGCCCACCACCTTCTCTTCAGCACGGTGCCCCTCGCAGCACGGGCAGACAAAGCCTCACAAGTTTTACAGTCAGGTTTTGTTTGCTTGATCTTTCCCTTACAGAGGTGAGATACTTGCGAGGGCTGGACCGGGGACAAGGAAAACAGCCTGAGCCTCTCCTGCCCCAGACAAAGCATCCAGAGTCCACGTGGGGTATAATCTCTACTCACTTGTTATCACTTCTAGATCCAGCAGGAACCCTTGTAACAGTAAGGAAAGGAATATGATTGTCCTGATGTGACAGAAATAAGCTTTCAAGGTCAGGAGGAAAAATGACTCAGTTAGCCAAAGTATCTGAAACCCGTGGGAAGTGCCTGGACCAGCCCAAGGCCTGTACAGCAGGTTCCCCGGACCACCCCTCCATCCCTGCAAGACACAAGCATGAAAAATGTGGCTGCACGTGCAAAAAAAGCCCTGCAAGTGAACAAGAGGAGCCAAGCAATCTGTTCTGGGAAGCCATCGGGAACGCTGGAGCTTACAGTTCAAATAAAGACACGCTGCATAAACTTAAAGCTAATTTGCAGCTCTGTTGAGTAGGTTAAAACCAAGCAAATAGATTTTACTCCTGTTTGGTTTTCCAAATTTGGGGAAGCAAAATCCTTTTGCTGGTTGTGCTCATCAGAGTTTCCAGGGCACTGTTGGGGTGGAATTAGCCCTTGCTTCAATCATCCACGGGCTCCTCTCCCTTTCTACGGAAACCTTCCTGCCTCTGTTGGCCTCGCTGACCTGCCATCAATCTCCCACGCTGCTGGAACGCCCCCTTTCTCTCTCTTCCCCTCAGTTATCATTTAATTCAGGAGAGCACGGCTGTGCATAGTTTGTGAAACAGGCCTGGCACCAAACAAAGCAGCTCTGGGCAGATTATGAGCCAAACCCTGACCCTTTCCCCTGTCTCTGCTACACACAACCACAGAGAGACGCTGCGAGTTTATTTCTTAACACTCAAGAGACTTTGTATGTCATCTCATGGGGAAAAAAGGTACCTCTAAAGAGGATTTTTATATTTAGGCTCCTGCCAGACATTTCTGGTACCCCCTGCCAGGCTCTTGGCCGTTCCTGCTGCACAAGGGCTGGCAGTGGGCAGCCTCTGCCAGGCAGGTACCAGAGCAACCCCACACCGCTCCCCATCAGCCCTGGGGCTCTCCAGCATGGACAAGTGGTGGGACATGGCTGTGGGCACAAAGCTCCACTGCTCCATCACTGGAGCAGCTGCAAGAAGCCAGGAAGTGTGGCCAGGGCTTATGTGAGCAGGGAGCAGGGGCCAGGGAGAGGTGGGGGGGGCCCTCGCCACCTCTGGGTGCAGGCTGCACATCCTCTGCGCACCGTGCCACAGACAGATGTCTCCCTGTGATGGTGGGACTCCCATCTGCAGCACAGCTGGACTGTGCAATGCTTCTGCAAAAAGTCATCCCAGCAAGAGACATTTTCACACCTCGCTGGCCTCCCTCGGCCAGCATTTCACATCCATGGAGCCGGTGACTGACCAACTGAAAGAGCCACTCTCTGTCACCATCACAACAGAGTCGGGAACTGGCAACATCCATTCACATCAGAAGCGACTCCTTGTCCTCATCTTCCACTGGGAATGCTTCCCAGTGACCGCACCAGCCCTTCCATGCGTGACTCATCACTCCCGATTGAATCCTCCTCCTCACCAAAGGCTGCTCAGCCGTTGCCTTCTCTGCAGTGTCTCTGGGCTACAGCACCAGGTGCAGCCCCTCTCTGCCCACTCAAGTCTCCCACTTCAAATTTCTTCCTAAAATTCTCCTTTGCCACCCTGGCCAGGCAAACCAGCACCATTCCCTGCCCAGCACTCTGCTCTGGCTCCAACCACCTGCTGTCTTTTGCTTTGCACCCAAACGTTTGAGTCAGGACCTGCTCTGTGTTCCACAAGCAGCGTGCCTGGAGATTCCAGACAGATAAAGCAATTGAGCAAATATGTGTCATTACCTACAGCTGTGAGCAGCAGAACCTTGTCATCTCTGGATCTGTGGGTCCCAGATTCCCAGGCCCCAGTAATGGCTAAGTGCTTGTTGAGTCTTCTGGAAGGTGGAGAGAAGCATCAGCACCATTAAATCACCTTGGGCAGTTGCAAGCTCCTCTAGAGGCCCTGGGGTAGGGAGCAGGAGGAACTTTTCCTTCTGCTAAAGCTGGTGGTGATGCTCCTGCTAAGTTCAAGCTTTGGGGTTTCCCGTGTCGGTGTACACAGAGCCCACAGCACAGCGTCTCTTTCCCAGCCCACAGCAACAATCATTTTCACTGCCTGGCATTCTTCACTGCAAGACCCCATTGGAGCACATCCCATGGGACATGTCCTCCTCTTCCATGAGCTGCTCCATGGCCTGAGCCCTCACCCCAGCCCCACTGACTGCCTACCTCTCCACTAGCTCCATCAGCTCCTGGTGAGCTGCCACTCCACACCACTGCTCCTCAGAGAAGGTCCCCTGCCCCCAGCATCTCTCCTGAGCCTGGGAGAGAGCTGTGCTACATGGTGGCAGAGCTCTGGCTAGTGGAAGCAAGGTCTGTCCCCACTGTGGGAATGCCTCATCCTGCTGCCATATGTGGGAATACAGCCTCCAGCCTCCCCTACAGCTGGGCTGCCTTTTCCCATCTGGGGGGAACTGCTGTTTACAGGGAGATAGGAAGTGTTATCCTTCCTACATGAAGTTTCTAGCCCTTCCTGTGGGCTGGCCAGGACCACATGATACAAACCTCTAATAAAAATAAGGTTAAAAGTAAGTGTCATCCATGTAACCAGAATGTCTAGAAGGTCCTCAGCTACCAGTGTGTAAACTTCAAACGCAAAGGCACACAAAGAAAAATCTTCAATGCCTCTCTAACAAAGCTGGCCACAAAATCCTCTTTTTCCTAGAAAACAGGATACGCCTGCTACAGCCTAATCTGAAGTGACGAGGCCTCCCCAAGCTGCCCTCCTAAGCACATATACTTTTATCAAGAGAAACGGGCTGCCAGCATGCAGTCAGCCAGCAACAAGCAGAGCTCCTCCACACCAGGTCCGAGCTGCTCCTTACCTCGCGGGTGAGGGATTATCATCCCTGCTCATGGGCAGCAGAGTCGCAGAGGAAGGGGTTTGCCTGTAGTCACAAGGCAGGAGCGTACCAGCGCCCAGCACCTTGGCACGCAATGCTTGCAATAATTTACTCTTGTAGCAACGTTTGTCTTGGAGCAGAGTGTGACAGGGGAAAGGGCATTAAACTGCAAGAAACTGAAATCCCTGTCTCAAAGATCTCATTTATATCAGCCTCCCTTGGGAACAGAACTAATCCCTCCAAAGTCTCAGCTGGACAATCTCCATCACACCAGCAAGCCAGGAGGAGCTGCAGCATCCCTCAGCCCATGTAGAGAGATGTTCTGCCAGGTCCACACAGCTCAAGGCAGATGCTGCAGATGGGCAGAAGACACAGCCAGAGGGAAAGGTGGTCTGGGTTTTACCCCCAGCTCAGTCACACACTCTTACCTTTTCCAGGTCTTTTTCAGGCCAGCAAGTGCAGGCAACACTACCCCGCTTCAGGAAGGTGCTCCAAGCCTGACCTTGGGATGACTGCAAAGGGGTCTGAGAGCTTTGCATGGCAAGTGGCAGCTGAGAACAGGACAGTGACACCCCGGGATTTGATCTCTGGAGACTATATAATAAGGACCCTTCCCACTCTCCAAGTGCTGAGGAAGCTTTTCAAGTTTGACAGGTGAAATGAAGCTGAAAAATGCATCTGAAGTAGGGCACATTGATCCTCTGGCTCATTTTGGACTGCACCATTTTCCTGTGCGTGTCCCTTCCCCCCATGGCTTTTCGCTGCTGCTTTGATTCCAGTGCTGCTTTGACTCCAGTATTTGTGGTGAGCAAGTGTGCATATCTGTAACTCTGAACTGCCGTCCCCAGCTTGTTCTCAGCTCTGATGAGTCGATCAAGACATGTTCTGCATGAGAATGGCCTGGCAGAGGCAGCCAGGGGGCTGATGGCTGCCAGGGGACACAGCTTGCCTGCACTGGGCAGGGACAGCCCAGGGGCTCTGCTCGGGGCGCTGGGGACAATCCTCCACCTGGCACCCCTCTAACTAATTCAGTCACCCTGCAACCTTCCCTTTTATTTGAGTAAATCCTTTTCAAAACTGCATGCAGGCAGAACCAAGCCTGCCTGCCAGTGCAGAACTGCCAGTGCCATACCGGGGTTTGGGGCACTTGCATGCCACGCTGCAGCCAAACCACCATCCCAGGAGGTGAGACTGCCCAGTTTCCTGGGGATTGTCTGAACAGGATGTTATGAGCACGTACTTCAATTTAAACTCTTCTTCTTGGATCCTGTCACTCAACTTTCACCAAGAATTTGGTTTGTTGCCTGGGAAATTGTTAAACAACCTTGTCTTCTCCCTCCCGCTGTACCTCCTGCATACTTGCACAAGCATACATGCCTGCACCGAGACCACCGTTAATCAGTTCCTAAAGCATCATCCTTGAAAGACGCAGGGAAATAGTCACATGCTGCTCCTGCACAGCTAAGGCTAATCCCAGCATACAGACCAGACAGAAAACTGCCTCGTTCCTTATTTCAATTTTTCGGCCACACAGTGCAGGTGAATGAATTTGGGTGGTTACGAAAATGTGTAATAATTGTCAACAATTATTAATTTACACTTAGGAAAATTTACATGAGGCTGTATGCAACGTTTTAAAGCCAGAGAGGAATATTGTGTCCACATGCACCACCACCCCGTGCTACCCAGTCCCGGCATCTCCCTGAATGAGTTTTACTTAAGATTAACCATCCTTCAGAGACAAGCATATCCTGTGGTTTTAGACATGCCGATGCAGACAGTTCACCACAGAACCTGATAAATTGTTCCAATGTGAAAAATCTGCACCAGGGTCAAATCCTGCAAGCAATCCACATGCAATTTTTTCACCTCAACAATCCTACTCCATGGAGGTACACAGTTGCACCCTGCATGTATGAAACAGAAAATCTCCCAGGTGGGCTAGGAGCTAGAGAAGAAAAGGAAGCCTAAATGCCATTTCCAGCCAGACCACCAGTAAGTATCTCTTAACTCATCATTAGTGGTACTTGGCTGCTTAATTCTTTGTTTATAAACCACTACTGGGATATCTTCACAATGAAAGGCACTATAAAATTTCCTACGGTCTCATTTGCAATTGGAAGTGTCAGTAATAAACCAGAAGCCCTTGTGGGCTGCTGCAGTTCTACCTTCCACATAGGCTTTTATATGCTGTCCATCTGCCAGGCAGCCAGCAAACACCTTCCCAGATAAAATAGATCAGACACATTCGCATTGATAGTGGAATAGCTGCTGGAGAGCTTATCTTCTTGCTCTTGGAAAGCTGCAAAATAGCAGCTTAAGGCAAGGGAGTGTTTAAGGATGCAATCAGCTCCATTGCCCTCTTCGGGAATACATCAGGTTTTAGTATTTCCTGGATCAAGGCCTTCCTCCAGAGCACAAGCAGAAATGAGACCAGGTAACAGAGGGTGAGAAGGTGATTTTACAACTCATCCGTGTTCCTATGTGTCTCTGAACCAAGGAGACCTGCTTATGGGTTATGACAAGAATTGGGTTAAAATGCCCCTGTGAAACCCTGACCCCTTTGAACGCAGGCACTTTCTGCCAGAGCTGATTCCCCCTTACCCAACACCGGGCCAGGGAACTGGCCGTGGGCCACAGGCCATGGGCACGGGGAGCTGCTGGGCCACAGGCCATGGGCCACCACGGGCACGGGGAGCTGCTGCGAGGTGGCCGCCCGTCCCTGCCCGGCTCAGTCCTGGCAGCCGCAGCCCGAGGGGGGAACCGCACCCCAGCTTCAGGTCCTCAGTGGAATTTTCAGGAAAAAAAACACATTCACCCCATCAACTGTTTTTCAAACAATTTCTTTGAGGTTTTTGTACAGAAAACCAACTTAGGCTATTCAGCCGACAGCCAGGTGAGATTCAAGCCTCCGCACAGAGGGTACCCACAGCTCTCCCCCTTTCTGCCCACAGCTGGGGCTCCAGGCTTAGCAGCAACCACACGTTTTACCTTCCATGGAAGTGATCAAGTACATAAAATTAAAACGTGTGGCTAAAAATCTCTAGGACGGAGATCTCAGCGGAAGGAAGAGTAAGCATACTGCCACGAGTGCACAGACTCGCAGGGCAGCGCTCATTTTGGGGTGCTGCCGACTACCCGGGGTAGGAAAGCAAGAGCCTGTCCCGGACCGTCCCACCAGAGTCACCTGCACTCCGGGACCGCGCACCGGTGCCCGAAGACGAGCTGGGGGCGAGCCCAGCCGCGTTCCCCCCTGCCCACCCAGGTGCAGCCTGCAGCCTGCGTGGCCTCGGGGCCCGTGGCACAGCCCCCCGGCGAGCCCCGCCGTGGGCAACCGGCCCCCCGCCCCGCCGGTCCCCCGCCAGCCAGCGGCTCCCCCAGCGCCGTGGGGCTGCGCCGTGGGCCGGCCGGGCC
>JAVJGJ010000062.1:35079810-35147000 GCA_035590215.1 Microhierax caerulescens
CGCCCCGGCAACCCCACCCCCCCCCCCCCCCCCCTTTTAAGGTTGGTAGGTGTTCATAGCTGTAGTTTAGCCTTAGTTGAGTATCTGGCACTACTCCTGGTGCTGACAGATTAGGTAGTGCAGAGGGACTAAGGCATACTTTCACAGAGGAACCCCAGTGAACTCCATTAAAAGTACCAAGAACTAATTATCTAAGCTTTAAAGGTCTTCAGGGGTTTACAGAGTGATTTAAAGGTAGAACACACTTCTCATACTCCACAGCTGCATTGTGTATGATACAATTAATATACACCACAGCTGCATCATGTGTGATACAATTTGGAAGCACATCCCAATATATTTCACAAAAAGGTTTTTAATTGTCACTGTGATGACTAAAGGGGATATGACAAGGGATGTATATATAACAAGGCTGGCTCAGTTCCAAAGAGGTTCTAACAGAAAACTGAAGCAACCCCCACCCTAATATAGCCGTGCCCAAAGTTGAAGTTAATTTTGAACAAATTAAAATATTTAGAGAAACTACCATTTTTAGAAAAATATTTGACATCAGTTTAAAAATTATGTAGAAAAATTAGTCTGTTAGTAGGACAGCGCTGCCCACAGTGATAGCTGGACTGGAAAGGAGAAGGCTCTTATGATGGAAGTGATGAAAGTCTTTTCTTACAGGGCTGCTGTAGTGCAGGCAGCGGTGCAGAGGGGATGCATGCTATTAAATGCGGCCTTGCTGTTACCTGAACTGTAGTTGTTGGCTGCAGTTATGGCATCAGTCCTTCTGTAGCCTCTGTGGTTACATTGGGGTGGGGGGAAAAGCAGCTTAAGTGACATATAACAATCTTCAGCTAAAGATTTTGGAACACAGACTAGATTCAAGAGAGAGGCATATATCTGTAAAAATAACACAAGGAAGCTCTTAACAAATTTCTGCTCGTAACTTAGAGGATATTCTGAGGTAAATAGAAGAGTGAACAGATTGTCACTGGTGCCAAGATGAAATGTAACCTAAATAGTGTCTTGGTGCCCTGGTAATGGGGCAACTTACCACTAGTGAGGACTCTACTGAATACATTTCTATTTCAGTTCTGAGCTCAGATCCCTATGCAGGGTCTGTGTTGTTTACAGCTATTCTTCTGCCAATCCCATGAAAGCTTAGCTTTCATTCAGTTGAACTGCTGCTTGGGCACAGTAATTTTATATAAGCAACTAAACATTTTTTCCTAATCAAGTGTGAAATATTTTTTCTTCTGAATTGTTCCATTTGACACTTCAAAATTCAAAAAAATACATTCTTATGATTAAAAAGGTGTATTAGAAGGAAGCTCTTTTGAAAATTGTTTTAGATTATCATAGTTAATGCTGAAAATTCAGAGAAACTTACTTCTTGCAAAAGGGAGAAATTTTTTGGAAACTGTAGCCATCTCTTAAGAGTAAGGTAATTCTTAACTAAAATCAGACAGAGTTGGTTTCAAATTTTATGAATTTTTGTTTTACTTAACCATTTAATTTTAATCAGAAGTACTTAGCAAAGTCTTGTCTCTAATGTTGGTTGAAGGAGAAAATATTATGGTATTGGTTTAAAGTAGAGGCTTCCTGTCTAGGGATAGGGAGAGCTATCATGTTTGACTCATGGAAGAAAAAAAAGAGGCATAATTCATGTTGACCAGGGAGCACAGGAATAGCTGCCCTGCATGAAGGCATAAGTTTTAAGGATTCCTTTCTTCTTGCCCAAACTGACTTGTATTAGATTGCTTTAGGAAGGCCCTGTTTTTCTAGGTGTATCAGATCTGATTGTGTATATGAGAAAGCATTTCTCATCTATCTCCTTATAATCTTGGGGTAATCAAGCTATGTGAAAGACTGGTTAATGCACTTCTATAGGCAGGCAATAATGAAGAGCAATTAGAAGAAAAATTCTGACCACCTTTACAATTTTAGCTCTGTTGCTTGAAAAGCAGATCTGAGAGCTGAAAACTTGTTTCCCTTCCACTGCTGCCTGCAGTATTTAGCTTCTTCCCATTGGAGAGCACCAGCCTCTGATCTGAAGGATGGACAGGCATAATTCCCAGTGCAGTACAGCTGAGCATAGAGATTCAGAGATTTAACTTGCTGTGGAACACATGGGGTGTGATTTACAGGAGGAGCTGGGAACATCTAGATAACTTCTATGTGCAATAACAGCCCCAAGTAATGCCTCCTTCAGTGGGAGACAGCAAAGGAGAATGACTAAAGCTCTAATTTCCACTCTGCTTTGCTCAGATGCAGTAGATACTACATATAAAGGGAATACTTGCCTGTAGTCTTTGGGGAGATCCAGAGCCTCTGGCACTGGAAAGGCTTGCTGGTGAGCACTCTACAGTAAAGCAGTTTTTTCTCTTTTGGACTACATAGCTCGTCAGATCTCACAAAAGCTACAGCTTAAGGAGGGTTGCTAAGCCAGTGTCACACCTAGGCACTTACAGCTTCTTACCATCATCACAGAACAAGATAATTTACAACAGCCCGATGAATTTCACTCTTAAAATTTGTAGCAGCTGTAACCCAGATGAATCCTGACAAGGCTTTCTGCTGTTGTGGCAGTGAAATAGGGTCTACTGCAGAGGTATTTGCTTGATGAAGCACAGGATTAGTACTTCATTTCCCTGAAGGGGTTTCTCAACTGAAGAGAGCCAAGTCGTAACTATGCAGAAACAGAAGTCTACATGTAAAAAAAAAGTCTACATGTAAAACACAAGAAACTGAACTGCTGACTTCTTATACCACAGAAAGCAAGTTTTACTGTTCTGAGTTGAAAAATAAGGCTAAGTCATGATGCCTCTGGCAGCAATTCGGGACTACTTCAGAATCCAACAGCGGAAGAGAGTTACCCCGTTATGTTATGAATGAATGGAGATGTACACATGGTATAGTGGGGATTTTAAGTAATTGTTGGCCCCATGTAAAAAGACATTGACATTTTCAAGAAATCAACTGCCAAGAATTTTGTGTAAGTGATGTGTATCATAAAAGGAAAAGAGTATCCACAAGTAAGCAGACTGGACAGGGAATTAGAAGCCCATCTTAGGAGTTGTACTCTAGCCGATGGTTATTGAAACAGGTGGGTTTAAATTTCCACATTTTAAATATTTTTCCAGTGTGTCTTAGATTAAAAACACAGATGGGTACTGCTGGTAATTATTTTATTGCAGACTATCTAGGCTGTTTCTTGAACCAAAACACTGAAGCACTATCTTGCAGGTGTTTAAATTCCATTTGAATATGATGCTCATTCTGATGTAGAGAATTCACCCAAGGTCCAATATTCTGATGAACACCCCTTTTGAAGATGTAAACTATTGTTATATAGTAATATTTAACAACAGTAATCAGCATTAGCAGCATTCAACAGCAAACCCTGACATTCTTTGATGCTTACCAGGTATTAGAGTACTGCAGGAAACTTAACTGTAGCACTAGCAAAAGCTTTTCCTGCAGTTTAAACTATTGTTAACAATTAATGCCATTTTAAAAGGTATTGTAATTTAAGGCCGTAACATCTTAAGAATGTAAAAGCAACCAACTGTGTTACATCAATATTTATTACCTGTGTGATCTATATAAGAAATCCAACATATGAGAAAGCACTGAAGCCACCTCCAGGTGTTGAGCTCTGCAAGACAAACTCACATTTGGGAACCATTCAGGGATGCCAGAGTAGGTAAATTTGGTTTAGTTTTGTTCCCACAAGCTACAGGTGAAGCTGTGTTCTACAACCTCTGTGTATAATATGCTCCATAATGTTTGAAGAAGTGTAGCTCTGACTGGGAACACACTACCCTGGTGGGAATGCCAGGGGAGGCAATATGCAGTTGGCTGGGAGTATGTGAAAGGGAGCTGGAAAATGTTTCTCATTAATGTCTCTTCCTCACTAACAATGTTCTTGGGTCTGCTCCAAAGTCTTTCAAGCACCATTTAGAATCCACATGTCTTCTTAGACACCTGTGCCGTAGGTCACATACTCTAGTATCAAACCGTGGGATGCATAGCTCTATTGAAAGATTTGATAGTACAATTCAGAGGAGGCCTGGGGCAAGTTGGGAGATGTTGCTATAAAATAAAATAATCCCAGTAATGACTGTCCTCTAAATGAGCAGCAGATTACATAGGAGGGTAAAGGTTTCCTGTTGGATTATGGCATGCAGCTCCCAGGAACTAGATGCACTATATCACATAATGTAGTTTATTTCTAGGGAATTATTGAAGCTTGAGGACAGCAGTGTTTTTCTGCCCTCTAGGAGATTTCAGTGATCTGGAAGATTATTCTCACATCAACTTCTTCTACTGCACTTACTGGAGAAGGTAAAGAAGCAAATAGAAACATTCAGAATTGTACTGCTACTTTTCTTCAGATCTAAACAATGGGAATTCTGCCTGGTATTGTTGTTCTGCACTAACATGTCACATAATAAAGCAGACTAGTGCTGAGGTCTGTTTTGTCTTGAGAAATAAAACCCCATACCCTCTGATTTGAAGCAAATAAAATGTGGTCTGTTTCCACTGGATGCTCTGCCAGACAGAGCCAGTAGGAAAAAAGACGCTGTGTAGACATGTTCATAAACTGGTTTGTCCTTTTTAGTCTGATCATGAAGTTCAGAATTTTCTGGCAGCTTCTCTTGCTGTACAGCTCTGCCTGGGATGGGTCAGTCCTGCATGAAGCAGAGGCAGACAATGACAGGGACCAAATTTATGCCCATCCCTTTCCAGTGCAGAAATCCTGCTGACTTGGGTGAATCCACTGTAGTCCCGTAGGGCTGAGTTAATTTGTAAGTATATTTCCACACGTAAAAATGGTTATTGACATTAAAATGTTAAGAGCAAAATTTCTGCAGGGAAAATGGCTCATAAAATGAAAATCCCTCCATTAGCAATCATTTTTTTACTCTTTCTTTAACAAGATGTTTTACCAACTATAGGGTAAATGATGTAAATATACAGAATCTAAAGACTAGTATTTTTATTAAGAGTAACTCCTTGCTATTGCCAGGACATCTTTGATGAGGTTCTCAGCACCCTCAGAAACACTGCAGTACTAGTCTACTTCTAGCTTTAGAATGAGTAATTTTTTAATTCCTTGTTCAAAACATCTAGCCAGGTAATGGTTTTAAATGGGACATTCATGTAGCATTATATGCTGTATTACGATGCAGGGCATTAACGTAACTGTAAGTTGTACATTACAGGCTCTTCTGGCCTAAATTTTTAGTCTTTACATACTTCAGCATGACTTTGTTTTGGTTTGTATTGGGAAAAATGTCTTCCTTTTGTTTCTCAAAGCGTTTTGGAAGAAATCCATGAAAAATGCAGGAAAGAAAAATTAGAAGACTAAGTGCAAAATAGAAGTATAAAATTTATTTAAAACCACCCACAAAGTTCTGTGTAATCAGGAATGATACAATTTGTAATAGTCTTTTTAAAAACTCATGACAAGATTTAAAATATATTTTCAATTACAGTATTCATTTAGCCTTATTCAGTTAGGACAATTAAAAAAAAAAAAAAAAAAAGAAAGTTTACGTTCTAAACAGATGAGACACACAAGGAAAATAGAACAGACAATTTCCACAACAACAATTTTTACATGTATGTTTCAATACTAGTATCAACATTTCAATGCATCTTGCTACATAAACATGAAATCATGTACAACAACTGCTTGCACCAAAAAACATAGCTTAATTAGATCTTTCAAGTAACATGCAGTCACAACTCACAAGTCTTCAAGTACTGCTGGTAAGGGTTCCCTTGTCTGCAAAGAAGATTTTAAGGTTCAGTTTCTCAGCTAGTGTAACTCTCCACAGCTCCACCAGCCTCATGAAGCTATGCTGTTATACTAGGAAAGAATCAGGCCCAAATGAGTTTTGAGAATAGAAGTAATTTTTGTACTTTCTCCTGTAAATACTGTGACATAATGAAGTGCTTTTTCTTTCTGATTTTTTTCTCCCTGTACATCGTCTTTTGTTTAAAAAAGTTAATTTTATATTCCAGATCTAAATACAGTAGGTTGGTAACTGGAAATAATCCAAACCCTCAAATTCAAAGTTGAAAAATAAATATCAATGCATCCCAAAGAAAGAAAAAGAAAGAGAGAAAAGGAGAGAAGGAAAGAAAAAAATGCTGACACACACACCCCCCCCCATACTACTAATCTTTTTAATTTTGCAAAGCAGGAGAGAATTCATTAGCCATAGCATTTCAGTACACTCTGTCCTTACACATTCATGTTCTTTTTTACGACAGCAAATTCTGAACAGTATTTATGAGCTGGTATGATATTTGATATTGTCACATTATAAAGAGCTGTCTCTTCCAAACTGAACAAATAATTGTAGAATAATTAATTGTTAAAGACTGAAATCTTTGAATGTTTGTATTAGTTAGAACTGTCTTTCTTACAGTGGTACTGGGATATCACATTTGTTTTTCTTGCCTACAGTTATTTTTTCATTTTGAGGACAAGAGATTCATGAAGTTCAGACACTGTCTTTTGATTTGCATGGATTAGACTGGCATTCACAAAGTTAGCATGGAATCTGTTCTCATTAGGCTCTACAGTACCACTGCAGTTTAGAAACTTAAGAATGAGAATACATTTTCTTTTCCTCGTATTTTTTTTTTAAATAGAAGTCTGCATTGCCTTGCATTTCAGAACTACAATGTAGCAGGGCTCGATGCTTACATAAAGCTTCCACTGGCACCAAGGGAAGCTCTCTCTGCATGACTCAAGCACACAGGGCAGTGCCAACGGTTACACTGTGGAGTGTCACCAGTTAGGGCAGTCAGAAAATGCTGGCTTTTAGCTCTGTGTCTAAAAAACACACCCAGTGTGACAACAACACACAATACTGCACACCCTGCCTGTTCGGTCTTAAGTCAGAGAAGAATGGAGTTCAGTAGATTGTCACTACCCCATTTTGTATAATCAAGTAAAAAAGATCAAGTTATGATAAAGGGGAGCAAGTATTTTAAGAAAAACTACCAAAGCTCAGAAATAGTAGTATTGACAATTCTGTGAGATTTCTGGCCAGGCTGCTACGTATTGGTACAAATCTTTTACCACTGTCTGCAGACAATGCTGAGGAAAGGACAGCCAATGCAAGTGCATACTTAAAACCTGATAAAAACCAAGCCAGTTTATTTTCAACCTGTATTTCTAACTAAGAACAATCTGGATGTTACTGGCCAGTATGTGCACAATGGGGATATCATTAAATTGATTTCACATGATTGTACAAATCAGTCATTTGGTAACGGTTTTGATTTATACTACTGACCTTTGTATAAAATTATCATTATCAGTGTAACGGGATACTCTGAAGGATGCAAGCTAAATGGACATCCATTTAAGGCCCTTTTATCCTTTTAATGTGATGCAAAGGACAGTAGTATAAATGAGAATCAGGGCCTTCATTCTTATTTTAAGATGACTCCCGAACCCTAGACCTTTTCCATTACAATATTAAAAATACAGACATACGTGTAAAATATTGACCAGGTCACAAAACTTTCCACAACAGTATTAAAATGTTCTGTGGCAACAACTGCAATACCAAACATCAAACTAGCAGTTCCCTTGGCCCACTGCAACAGCACTTCTTTGGAATACAATTCATCTGCTCTAACTGGTAGTTTTGTAGATTAACTGCCAAATCTGTCCTCCTTACGTATGTAGGTTTTTTGAGGTCTGTATCTCAATCCTCTGACTTTATGAGGAAAGCTAGTAAGGTGTGCAAAGTGTTAAAACCAGTATTGTTAATTGGTCATATCAAACAGAGCAAGTCACCTTCACATCACGTTATTTAGCACCCCAGTCTTGCATTCACTGTAAGTATGCTGTGGGAAGATTCTAGCATCTTAATATAAGTATGTGTGGAAAAAATACATATATAATCAGTAGACGACGAGAAAAATACACTGTCGAGGGAAGAATTAAGGATACAGCACCAAGAATCACCTTGTATCTTTTAAAACTGAAGTTACAAGTATGTGTACAGTTAAACACTGCAAACAATGTTGGGATGATGAACTGGGGAACTGGACTGAAAAAAGTCCTAAAGTCTTTATATCTTGGAAAGAGGAAAACAGTGATGCCGACGCCCCTATATGCTTTAATAAAAGACATGAACTACTTAAATTGGTTGAGCTCAATCAATTCCACTTGCTGCTACAGAGGAAGAACATCCTTTTTCCTAGCAGTCCTATGTTGGTTAAGGCATTTAACTTACGCAGTACTTGGGTTTCTCACAAGGACTGTGACTGTTCTAACCAGATGTAAAGAAACACTTCTGCTCTTGTAATTGTGCAGTGTCTGCAGCATCTGTCTTATGTCAAGATTTGAGCAGAGCTGGTAGACTAAGTCAGAAGAAAAGAGGGCATTCCATAGAGGTGCTAGCAACAGAAGCAAAAATTGTATTCTGAGAAGGGATGGTTTTTCCTTCCCAGGGAGTGAGCAGTTTTCTAATCTTGCAAATTCTCTTTTGTTTGGCTAATTACGCCTATAGGAACAGAGGGTAACAACTACATCAAGAAATATGAAAATTAACTGGAAAATTGATTATTTGATTTAAAATGTAAGAAAACACCGATTGTGACAGATAATGAATTGTTCCTGTTTCTTGGAATGAAAAAAAAAAAAGTCTAACTGCAATATTCTAGGCTCCCTATGACAGAACATGCAGTAAAACCCCCAAAAGCCTAGAACTGTCCTACACAGAATAAAAGATGACTGAAGGAAACAGATTTTGGAAGAGTCATAAGAACAGACTCTTACAATATTCCTGAGATGAAGACAGGCTGATTTACATACAAAGCAGCAACAGTGTCCACGGGGAACTGGCTGGCAGCTATACCGCTAATGCCGAGTACTGAAGCAAATCTGCAGAGGGATAGGAAGAACTTCAGGAGCAGCTACAAGCATTTAAAGCAGTGTTGAGCAGCAGGTTATAGTGTGATCTAGCACTGACTGTGAAAATAACTAACCACAAGAGATAGTCCATAAAGAGACCAGGGAGTGAGAAGAGTGGCTATAGTATTTGATGTCATCTGTACAATAGTAAGCATTACCTACTACTCATCAACATTAGTCAAATTAGGTGTTCTTCAGGGAGACAACACAGCATTATATAGAAGTCAGTCTTCGTAATTTAGTCAAGTATGTAAATGACAGTATTAAAAAGTTTTGCTCACTCCTCTAAAATAGCCAAAGAAGTTTTAATAGGGAAGTAATAAAGTAAACACAAAATATATTTTCAACCACTCTTTAGAAGAGGTGATCCATATGTCAGCTGGTGCCTGATTAGATACTACTATTAGAAATCCTTGGTCTCTGAGAAAAGCTCAAGTATAAAAATCTTTCCTTTTTGTACGTACAATTTTGCAGCAGCATACTGGAGCTGCATGCAGACAACTTGGGAAAACTGGCTAAACATCAGGTAATTCCAGAAGACACTGAAGCCAGTTTCTGTACTGTTCCACTAAGCAGCCACATCCTCAGGACTTTTCACACTGGCTACTCTTTTAAGATTACAGGAGAACATAAACGTGTCACAGACTAAATAAAAAAAGCATATGAATTTAGTTAGATGTACCAAAACAAGTGTCAATATAAAGAAGTACTCTGGCAACTACAACATCTGTAAGGAGAAGTCTGTCTCACAAGGCAGCGGTACCGTCACAGTTTTGCCTGCAACGTACTCACGCTGTGCACCCCACTAGCTTTCTACATTCTATAGTTTGATCATGAGAAGGAGCAGCAGACTGGTGGTGACGGCAGTGCTTGCCATCTTGTTCATCTACACAGATTAAGGAAAGGGTGACCAACTCTCTCCCTCCTCTTTGTTTTTTATTCCCCTTAAACCAGTATACACAGGCAGTGGACAAAGGGGAGATTACTGTCTCCAGAGGAACTGTGGAAAGATGAATTTGTACATCTATCCACAGCTGCGTGACATGGCAACACACCCTTACTGCTTTGAAACAGTGCTGTAACGGACACTGCAGGGCTGCACCGTGGTGTCACAATCATCAATGGCAACTTTCTCTACAGTCTGAATTTTATGGAAAGATACACCCTAAACACTTGCTCTTGAAGGTCAGATCAACACCTGATAAAATTAAGAAGCAAGCCAGAATTTCCAAATGTGATTGGACTGATTCTCATCTCTAATTGTTTAACTTAAGATCAAATCATAGACAGCATCATAGGTCACAGTTGGGCAGACACCTTTCACTCAAGAAATAAACCACCATTTTATGGAAGATGTGTCATAAAAACCCTAAGCTGAATTTTAGTGACCACAACAGACCTGAAAGAGTTTGCTCTCTCTGCCTGAATGTAATTGCTGGTAACATATACAAAGTGTGGAAGTGGACATGCAGTTTAGTTTTTCGAGTATCTGAGGGCAAAGTTATTTCCTCCTGTTAACCTAGAATTACCAGTTTTCTACAGAAAAAAAGGAGAAAATTCCTATAAGTGTAAATGGATTACAAAGCTGATGACTGCTTGATAAGAAGAGCTAATATCAACATGAGAGAAATTTCATGGGATGTGAAAAGGCAAGACTGTATGTTTTAAATACAAAACCATGAAGATGCAGTTTTACTAGCATGCTTCTGCATTATATCTCTCTCATTGAATAACTTATCAGATAAGAAAAATCAAAAAAGCTGTCAAAAGCATAAGCCTGAAGGTGGTCCGAAAAAGACCTGCCTGCCTGTCTGAAATTTGAAGTGAAGGTTATTATGTCTCCCTATAGACCCTGAATCATTTTTCTTGCTACAAAAAATAAAACCTCTGTTTAACCAGAATTGCAACATGTACACCGAATCTCTCTCCATTTGCCCTTGCAAAACCTGTTAATTGTGGTAGGGCCACAAGTGTCTGAGTCAGCACAGACTTTGGTCAACTGTAAGAAAATTGCATGAAAGCTTGATGAATGAGCACATTGCAGTCAATGGGGCTGCAGCAACATAAACAGGACCCAAATTTAACCCACCGAATTTAGCATAATACTGCAATGACGTTAAAAAGGTCTTTAAAAAGCCCCAAACAGTTGTGTGTTACAAGTAATCTTAAGTACTAAAGTAGTTGTCATTTACCCATGCTTAATATAAAATGTTGCTTAAGATACTACAGTTATTTCCTGTTCTAAGTATAAAGAAGCACTGTCATTGGTAAGAGGACTTTTAACAGCAGTTATTCCTAAGTAAAGGTTAGCTTATAAAGTCTACGGACTTTGTTTTATGAAACAAAGTAAATCTGAATACAGCCATTACAGGTAGAAAGCCACAAGTATTTGTAAGTTCTTAAAAAGCTTTCTGGATCTTGTGGCTAAAATATTTATAGGAATAATTTATTCTATTTTCTGTAATACAATAGCATGTTACAAATCAGTAAGCACAGAGAAACTGCATGAATAAACATGATGGAGTTAGGGCATGAGTGCAGTAACTCCAACAGGGACTCAAGGAGTCAAACAGAACCGACTCCTGCAGAAAGCACTCCTCCGCCTCCAGAGCGAAGGGAGAGTGGTGGTACTGGCCCCAGCGGAGAAAAGGATGACACACATTCCTTCTGGGCAGCCAGAGGTGTCCCATGTTGGATCATGACAGTTTTTGCTAGCATCCTGTGAAAAAGGATCAGAAGACAACCATACACCACCACCAGCCCACACCTGAATCCATTTTCTGTTTTTTCATCCACAGCACAGTGCCAGATGTTGGAAACCAAGTAAAATATGCAGGTCTGACTTAGCCAACTACCTTAATTTTATATCCAGCTCCTGATTTGGCCGTCCTGGAAGGCCTTTGTTAAGGGGTAAGAGCAAGTTATAAGTGGTGGTGTGGGCTGCAAAGGAAAGCAATAGACCCACAGAGCTGCAAATTTTAAGAGACAAATACTGATATAAAACGACAACCTTACCCAAAACAACATAAGTTGTGTACAAGACTGATAAATATTCTGAAATGTTACAATAAATAGCACACAGTTGTAAAAACAGTAAATAGTTGCATTTTCTATACCGCAGTACAGCAACAGAAAATATTAGCTTGTCAAATCACAACCTGCTGTGTGGCACAGCAGGAAATGAAAGCGGCCAGCTGACTGGCCTGTTAGGTACATGTTCAAAAAGTAGTTATGTGATAAGACAGTCAAGGAAAGAGCACCGCAAATGGTATTTTATTGTATAAATGATATATTTTCCTCATGTAAATAATCTTAATAAAGTAGTAACTGTGAGTTTTAGCACCTATCAGTAAATAGCATTAACTATTCTGTGAAGATAACCTTTTCTCTGTTAAAATTGCCATTTCAAAAAAGGTAGACCTGGACTTACTGAAAGTCTGTTGGTGCAGTCACTTGGGCAGTGACTTGCCAGGGGCTATTTTTGGAGGTATCCTGGTAGATTCACCTTTCAGTTTCTCACTTCTTTGAGGAAAGCTGCTGGTTTTTCAATTGAAATTTTTATCATGAAGTTTCCAATCATACGTAATTAAACGTGGGCATTTACAGGGGAAGACTCAAGTAAAAATGATCCACTTTAATGATCTGAACATTTTAAAAAGGTAAAGAGATGGCTCCGTAACTTATTTTTTGTAGTAAAATGGTTACTCATATGGGAGTGCTAAATGAGAAATCATTTTTTCCATTTGTGTTATAGAAACTAAAGTGACCTGCCCTAATCTTTTCTGTAAATGATGGATCGTGGTGGCGGACAAGGGTTTTCAGATAGCAAATACATGAATATAACAGCTCGGGAACGTACAGTACTACATACTGTATGGACAGCTGGAATTCTTGCTAGTTCAGCTCACCAAAAATATACAAGTTTTAAAATGGAAATCTAAGGCACACAAAATACCATAATGATTTGATGTATACCGTATATTACATAGTCAATAAGCATAAAACTGCTGGTACAAAATGATGGCGTAATATTGTTTTTGTTTTATTATTTACAATCCCTTCATATCCTCTATTCGAACTAATATTAAGCTTTGAACTAAAATTTGCAGCATACCCGGTTTTTACAAATTTTACTTAAAATAGGTAAGATACAAAGAATGGGTTCAATTCATCCATCCTCTGCCATCAACATTTTTGTTAATTTTGACAGGAGTCTGTAGAATTGAACCCAGGGTTGTTACATAGTGATTGCTACTTCAGACCTTGCTCCTGCAAACGCTACATGTGTAATACATTTATACAGGAGAACAGTCTCATTGATCTACAGCCACATTTAAGTATTTGTAGCACCAAGGTCCTAACTGGCACTATGTGTTAAAAATACAATTTATGTACTTTCTCGTACCGAAACTGTAAATATAGCGCTTACAGTTCAATGTTTCAAGGAAAAAGCACCTTGTCTAGGTTTTAAATAAAGCAGATCTAGATATTTCATATTCCTCTGTTACAGCACCACTACATTATAATATTATCAAGTATATTATTAGTATATTTTCGCACTGGAAAACTCTGACCTCGTTATACCTACAGGTTACCCAGCCGGGGAGGACTCCAAGGCAGAATTAAAGTACAGCTTCGTCTCTGGGGCCTGATCCTGCAGCTCTCAGTCACAAGAGGAGTCCTGGCTTGAGAGGTCCTCCTGGCTCTGACTGGGCAGGTATGGCTACGCAGAGCGGTTCTCATGGAAGAAGTTGCAGGATGAGGTCAGTCCTTAGCTAACATTGTCATTTGGTAATTTGTTTAAATAAATAAGTTTAAAAAAGAAATACACAGGAGAGGAGAATCAGAAAGAAGGGTGGGATGCTACAGTATTTAAAAGCAATGGGAGTGTCTTCTTCCTCTGGTTTAGCAAATACTTGTTCCATGATATGTCACTTTTTCAACAGAATCGGAGAATGTAGATTTTGTATGTTTGGAAGGAAGACTACAATCCTTCCTCCATAAAATGCATAAATTACTTCAGAAATTTACAAAACATTTTTGTAAAAAAACTGAACTTTGAAAGCTGGTAAATATTACAGATAGGTTATCCTTAATGAAAAATTTGCTGTTAAATATTAGAAATTTCATACTTTTCCAACATTTCCTTTGTACTTTCCCAAAAAAATGTGTGTTTTTTTTTTTTCCAGAATAGAATAAGGCAACTCTAGGGGGTATTTTTTTTTTTTTTTATCCCAAAACAATCCTACCCCTGAGGCATTAGGAACATTTGGTTGTCATGTTAACTTATAATGCTCCAAACGAATGAGACTTACGCACTTATTGCTCAAAGAAATCGTAAGAAATGCTGCCTTTAAAAAGAACAAATAATATTCCTAACTCCCAGTAACAACACATATATTGACAAGACGTCTCCTAATTTCATGTTTGTACACTCTCTTGAAAATAATAAAATGTTTCTGTACTTTATAACTGTTGTTTATATGCAACATAAAATCTTCCATGAAAAAGGGCAAGTCTAAGAACAATCACATATGCTATTAGCATACATACTACAGCTGTAACAATATGGAACTCTACACAGCAAGAATAAAATTATTTCTTCTGTAGAGTATGCACAAACCATAGACAATATGATCCTTATACTATACTATTTCAAGTTAATTTTAAAAATAGAAAGTGCTTTTAAAATATATATTTACAGCTTAAAAACAACTTCCAGCCATCATTACTGATAACTTCATTTCATACATAATGACAAATCTAGAGAAAAAATTTCATTGGTTTTCTAAAAGATTTATCTGTAATTTGGACTATATAGCAATGGTTGGAAGTTGTTAAAGCAATGGCACCATGAAGTAATAATTCAGCTTATTTATTTTTAACTGTTTGATGTGGTTAAGCACCAAGAGCTGTGTAGAGCTATTACTGTATAACTTGATTTAACGCCATAAACTGTGAACCTGTTAAAATCCCTATAAATGATTTTTGTAGTAAACAGACTTGATTTAAAGCACCAAAATATAAATTCCTACAGGTAATAAACTGAATGATTCAATCAAGGTTAATAACCTAAACAAAATCTTTTTTAGAATGTATTAAAACTATACAACTTTTTTTTTTTTTGCTTAAAATGTGCTTGAGCACCACCAAATGTTAAAGTCACAGTTTAAGAAGAACCCCCCCCCCGTTTTTTTTACCTCAGCCTTAAAATGGTTGAGATGAGAAAATAGTAAACGACACGAGACTTGTTCTTTAACAGCACCTTAAAGAAACACTGTGTAACACTGCACCAAGAGGAGGCATTTGATACTAAAACCTATGCCCAATGGTTGTAAGGCCCTGCAACTCGTGTAAGGGCATAAGAAGATACTGTTATTACGTTATCCTTAGTTACTGTTAATGCTCTGCGTGATGGAATTTGGTTGAACTCATTGTCTTCATAAAAAATATCTCTGTTTTCACTTGTTTGCTTTGTTTTCCTGCTGCTAGAGTTTAGTTCAGTATTCTCTGTTCCTAATCTTTCTGCTTCTTTTTCTTTCTCTTTTGCCCTCTCAGCCATCTTTGCTTCCCACATGGCTAAACCATGTTTTGGCTCATTTAAATTTTTGTGTTGGTAGAAAACTAAAGATATTCTGGTGGGATGATTGCGGTTGGGTTTTTTAATAGGTGTGGTAGCATGGAGTTCACGTCTCGCACATTCAATTAAGATAGAACCATGAGAAGGTGCCACAGCAACCCCGCCAATGTCATCATCCAAAAAATTGTGCTCACTGTCTGACCACAGTTCCTCAGCTTTTTCTTCAGAATCAGTCGGTTGTCCCAGTGCACTGTTTTGCTTTTCATCAACACAGTCAAAATCACACATCTGTTCTCGATGGGAGCTGCCCTTTTCCATTGGGCATCCATGGGAACAGTCAGCTTCGTTTCCGACTACATCCTTTGCCGGAGATCTTAGCGGTACTGACAAATCACAAGAGCTGATCATCTGTGAAGAAGGAGAATTGTCTAACTGAAGCTGACAATTCTGTTTGTCTCGCTGACGTTCAAGTATAGTGGGCAGGGGGTCTTTATGGGCAGGGGGGCCTGGAGCAGTGACGTCTGGAAGAATCGGTGGCACACCATTCATCTTATCATTCAGCAAAATTCCAGTATAATCTTTGACAGACACATCAAAGTTCTTACAATTAACATAAGATGTCACGTGAGGTTGTTTGCTACTGCATTCAAAATACCCGTAGGGAACTGAAAAATCTTGTTGAATATTAGTCACTGCTGTTATGCCAGGCTTATGTGCTAAAGATGAATAAGGATGTAAACTATCCACCTTAAAAGGGGAGGAAGCCGTATACTGTTTTAATAAAGAGCAATTTTTAGTAGTGTTTGAAGTATGTTTCATGGCATAGAGGTGATCGGAAGTCTCCGTTTTTATTCCAGGTTTTAAAGCCTCTGTTTTGTTCCCTAAAAAAAATGCACACCAAAGTGTAAGTACTTTTTCTCACTTTAGGAATACAATACACCTTTTATAATGTTTTCATACTTGCTTTCTAATACGAAAGACATACATGACAACTACAGAATTTTTGAAACTGTTATTTTTAGCTTTTTTGGAATATCTCTGTGACCGTAAGTACATACATAATAACCTTGCTGAATTATCTACTTGACCTTTTCCAGTCAGGCTGTTGGTATATAAAATAGAAAGCTATTTCCCAGAGGGACGAATAAAATAAACCGATAAAATGAAATAAGCACTCAGTCGCAATTCACCCAGCCCAGTTCCACACAAGTGCTTCCCAGCAGCTGACTGCTGGCCTTCAGCACCGCCCAGGCTAGCAGGAAGCACTATATTCAAGTTTTTACATAATTAATGAAATTTAGTCTGCCTGAAATTAAGCCTGTGAAACAGTCAAAATTCTTGGCTGCCTTAACCCCATAATATTGTGATCAAAGGAAAAAGGGTGTTTATCAATCCTGTCCATTGCAGCAAAAAAGTTACTGAATTACAATGAATTGTGCGCTACCAAGGAATTCCTCAGAATTTTTTTTTAAAAATAAAAACTTTCTGGCAACATACTCCAGGTAAATTCATTCTTACAAAACTGCACCATGTGATCTGGCTGTCTTCCATCTAATCGCCACAAATTAATTATTTCAGATCTTTGTGGAGACATGCTTGTTCCAATTTATGTCAGCTCCCTAATCAATTTCTAATCTTGGCACCCTGCAGTTGTGGTAGTTTGTGGAACAGTCTCCTCAAAAAGATTCATTCCCATCACAGGCAAGTTCAATCCAGAGTCCACTGGAGTAATGGGAAAGAATTCTATGGACTTGGATGGGCTTTGCATCATGACCTGAAATTGCTTTACATGTGTTTTGCCGGCAGACTGGCACCCCACAGAGCTTCTGCATATTCTCATAAAAAAACACCTCTGTCAGCATTTCTTCTTTGTTCCATAAATACATAGAATCTTTAATTGCTTCACTGACATAGAAGAACTATTTTTTTTTCTATTCTGTCATCTAATGATTTATAAATAATGATGAATTAAAAAACATTCTTTCGATAGGAATGCAAAAAAGGCAAAGTGGGATAAATTATGGACACAATAGTATGCAAGTACTGAAGTTGTGGAGGGACATAAGGAAACAGTACCAATCCTTTAAAAACCTTTTAATGAAATCAAAGCATTTAATTTAAGACGGCCTCCGTACACCAAGGCCTTCCTCCATAAGATTTGGAACACAGCATCTTGAGAACTGCACTTTCCATAATCTCTGAAGAGAGACCTGCATTCCCTGAAAATAAGTTCTAACAACCCACAGCACACTCAAAATGGCCATGGCTCCAGCAAATTTGCCATTTCTTGCCAGGAGCTCACAGAGATTAAGAGAAGTTATTTCAAATATATGAGCAGAGGGAAATTAGTAACGGTTCAGGTAGGGTGGCATTGCTCCCCAGGAACAGAGTTCAAACAGAGCCTGCTGCACCTCCACTGTTGGCTGAAGTGGCCACTACTCTGCTGCGGCCAGCTGAGAAACCGTCTCTTAAGTTGGTGGTTCCTCTCCTGCTCTGTCCAGTGTGGGCCAAGAAGCATTTGACAGTATTTATGGAGATAAAAAGAACCTACCTGTCTGTAAAGTTTATTACTCCAGAATAACATAGTTAAGTGACAGGACTATACAAGGAAGGATGTAAGGCCTGTATCTTTAATGCATACTTCATAATAGGATTTCAAAGGCTCAACATTAGCACAGATGTAAAAATTAATAGTTCTGCTGCTTGCTGTTGGCAAAAGGCGCATGAGAAGTGCACCGTATTTAATATGCAGCAGTTCTACAAAGGACTGGCACCGCCGAGATTCAAACCAAGTCTTCACATACGCATGCGCTACCAAGCCGACACAGTCTGTCTTCAGCAATCAGAAGGTCCTCCTCACCACCTCTGCTGCCAGGTGAAGACAGTAAAGAGGACTAGTGAGTCCTCTTATCTCTTTTTAATCTCCAGTTCTCCATGTGGTGAAGACGTGCAGGTTAGCAGGGTCTCTCAAGCTTTCCAGCTGGGGGATACTGCAGTGGCTCTGAAATGACGGTCAGGTCCCTTTGAAAAGGACATACTACACCTGTGTAACAAGCAGTACGGGCCTTGTGACTCCTTCATCATCCTCCTAGGCTACTCCAGAGAGTGATAAGCCTCACATGGCTGAAAACATGACGGTATAGACCATGGTTATCTTATGTTGTCTAATTGCATTTTCTCTGTATTATTTTTAATATTTAAAAAGCCAAACCAATATTCTAAACTCTTGTCCTTGTTAGTGAATAGAGTACTGTACATACACCATTTAGTCATACCTTTTCCTTTACAGCTGAAGTGTAGCTAAGTGTTCTTTTGTTCTTACATTAGGAGAATGTTTTACATTTAAATGGTGTGACCAGAATTGAATGCCACTACTAATATGAAGTGATCCTGATTTAAATAATCATTTCCTCTAGTTTACCATGACTGCCGGATAATCCAATTTCAACTCCTTCGTTTCACAGGCCTTTTGATTTTGTTTTCCTATTAAGCCTAACAATCTCAGCTAGATGAAAGTTTTTCACTCCTCAGGACTAAAATGATACCTGCCACTGGCAGAATGGACAGAACCAATCAATGACTGATCCCCTATAACCCCCCAAAACCTGTACACACAAGTACAACACTGTAGTATTCTAAATCCATATTTACAGATCTTTGCATTTTACTGTGGGTTAGGGGCAGGCCAGCAGCGGTGTGCTGAGGTCTTTACCCAGCTGTTGTCCTGTACAACTAAACAAATAAATGATGTGCATAAATGCTTTTATCTCCTGCAGAGCACAACACCTTACGCTTTGCAAACCTGAACTTCCTCTGCCACTGCTGCCCAGTTACCGAAGCCTCTTCGGCACTGTTCACATGGCCAAATGCAGCGATATGCACCATTGGCAACATTTCAGGATTGCAGTGTTGATACCTATTTTGAGGGATTCCACTATCAAAACTTCCATGACAAAACCTGCAGTTTGATGATAGAAATAATTATTTTGGTTTTATTTTTCCATCTCCCAACAACTTTCTCACTCATAAGAGTATTTTTTCCTTGCTCTGTGACTTATTTTTATTGGCAGCCCTTGTAAATTACTTTACCAAAATACTTTAAGTCAAATGAAGTGAGTATCTTGGTTGTTTACACAGTTACTATATCGTTTTTGCATGTTCAAGGAACAAAATTCTGTGTTCCCAAAGCATACGGCAAAACTCCACATAGTGTACCATTTGTTAAACGCATGGGTTTCGGACACCAAAATCATGGCTATTTGTAACGACAATGTCACATTCAGGTAGACAGTTCGTAACTCTGTTTCAGTGTTTCCAAACAAAGTTCCGGTGAGATCAGACAATTTCAGAATTCCTTCCCAAACAAGAGCCCTCTAATGCTTCCACGACTTCCCATCCACCCTGAGCACAATGGAAGTTATGAATCATTGCTTCAAAGTTACTGTTGGACGTCATCCTCAGCCTGAGGAGTCCTTTAATGTTTTTTTCAAAGCCTGCATTGTGTCTCCCAAACTTGCATGTGGATTAACTGAACGTCTGTGATTTCCTAGGGGTGTCAGTAATACTGTTTTGCTTGTCCTTATTCCATCTTGCTATATGCAATGTTTATTGGTTGCCCTGACTCCTCTACTGAGGAAAAGCAGGGTACAGAGTACAAATGACGAAAAATGTGTCAAATGGATTTTTTAAAAAATTTCATCCCCCCACCCCCAAATGCAGGCGTTCTTCTAAACGCATTTAACTGTTACTCCTCCCCTTAACTCTACTACATATATCTGGATGTCTTTTATGAAATAAAATTACAGCAGATTGGCTAATTTTCCTCTCTTCTTCTAAAAGGTAGATATGCTATGTTTTAATTAGTTTTATTTATTTTTTCCCCTCTAATGACAGAATCTAAGTCTGTGGCTATCTCCACTTCTTCATTCTTTTCTGCTTCTCTGTACTGCAAAGTCCCCTGGAATACTCTATGCTCCAAGGTACTGGCCCACAACCCGACCCCAGGTACAACAGCGTAAATCAAAAGCACCTCCGCACAGCTCAGACAAGTCACCGTTCTGTGTTGCACAAACACATGCTACAGCAGGGGACTCTGCCCACAGCAGTCGCCTTGTAACAGAACAAGCACGGCATACCTCTCACCTAGCTGCTGACAGATTCCACCTCTCTGGCCCTTGCTAAAAATATTTCAACGAACCATTTCAGTAGCACTGTCTTATTTGATAAAACCTGGGTGGCTTTTTGCAGCAGTATCCATACCATTGACAGAAAATTATCATCAGTTTCTAAGAAAGCCATTGTCTTTCATAGGAAGTGGGTAACACAGTTCTTGTACTTTCAAATGACAAAAATTCCTATCAGTTATTTAGATAAAACATTCCTACAACAGCATTTCAAGATTATTCTACTGCCATTATTTATTAAAATATAGGAACTTGGAAATATTTCACTGGTGCTCACACACCACCACAAACTTATTTTGGGGCAATGACCTGGTTTTTCTCCTGTGCCAGGAGAGAATATTGACTACAGTGACTGCTCATTAGCCCCTAAAATGCAGGTAATTTTGTAAAAGCAAGTACTAAGGAGCATTTCCTTCCCCTCAGATGGGGGATAAGAGGCAACACAGTATCAGGAGAGACTCACAGAATGTAATAAGCACCACTCACCTAAACAATGCAAAGCGTTGCCAAGATTTTCTGGGGCTTCAGTTTTAAGCTTTACTGGTGTTGAATATTTTTTATCCATTAATGGCTGCTTTTCAGTCGGGGCCCTCCTTGTGTCTGGTTTCTTTTTCTTTGTAGCTCTGAGAGGCTCAGCTAACATTCGTACTTCCCTGGGAAAAGCTGTGAGCACCTGTATGGCTCCGGCTTTTATCTTAGCTTCCAGTCCCTCTTCGGTGCCGAATTCATCTGTTTGTGAAATTTTGTAAAGAGGTAACACATGGAGCTGTTCATCACTTGGAATCACCCCCACTCTCCGGTTATCTTCCTTCGTTAATGTACAGACCTGGCAAGAACAGAAACATTTACAAATACAACCCCATGTATAAAATACACAAGTTATTTAAATATGTAAGCAGTCATCCTAGACTTCATTGTTTTCTTATCTTTTATGACCTGAATGCTATGGGGTTTTCCAGTGAAAACATCTTACAAATATTTTGTTTGATTTACGATAACGCAGACAAATCATTGGTACTTGAAGAATAATATCAAGGCACACATCTTGGACAGGAAAAATGAAACTTTGGCTCAACTTACACTATCCACAAATATATGCCAACCTTGGTAAACAGTTTGAGCTGTGAATTCCTATGCATTCAGATTTTTTTTTTAATTTTTTTTATACATACTCAATGTTCAGACTAATTTTTAAGGACTAAAAACTATGAAAAAAATTACTATCTTTTAGATTGAACAAGAAGTTTCTATGACATGGAACAGTTTTTGTTTTGGCTGGCAAATGAGAGGAAAAGCCACAAACATTTACTCTACTGCTCTATGTTTTTAGCAAATCTCAGCTCTAACTCCCTCCCTCTCTTTATACACACTTTCTTAAATCAGCACCCTTCCCCTGCGCTCCCTGCCTGCTGCAATGGAGTCATGAGACCCAGCAAATGTTTGGTTTCTCTTAGGCCACTGACCTACTTTCTCCTATTAGATTATGTGTTGCTGAGATACTGGAGCCAAGAGGAGAATGCTGGTTACATCCAGCTTGATAAGGGCACATCAGAAACGTGGATAAATATTCATCCTGCAACAGTTTTCTTATGATAATTGATTTTGCCAAATCACTGCTGAACATTTGCAGTACTTACAATTTTCAGCACTTTAAAATTCTGGCTATTAATACTACTAACCCTTCACTTTGAAAGCAGCGCTAAACCCAGCGGTACGCTTTCCGGTTTCACTCTGTGCTTTCCAAGGGATGGCAACAATTTTACATGTATGAACAAGTGGGCAAACAGTCACGCCATTTATAGATTTATCAGTTACATTCATAAGAGACTACTGTTTTTCACAACAGACTACATTGCTGGAAAGCTATGCATCGATATCATGGCTTGCTTAAGCTTCTATTTCACAGGGAGTTACTAACGACACACATACAGGAATATGCACGCCATCCAAGGATAAGATGATACTCCCTAAATGGTAATGCTATCATTCCATCATTGTGTAGGCTGAATGTGATACCCATCATAAACAGTTAATAGAGTTTCCCAGAATCTTGTCTAACATTCCATGGGAAGAAGAATAATATTTGTTATTATTATTTAGAGGGAGGGGAAAACCAAACATACTTCTTTTCATTTTGCAGCACAGCTTTCGCACAAAGGCATCGCACAATTACTTCCAAAACAATAAAATCACAGAATCACAAACTAAAAATCCGTAATACTAAGGTGGCAGTTAGGGCTTTATAAATAGCTATAGGCAAAGCTTGACAGTTGCAGAGCAGCAAAAGGAGAAACTTTGAGGGGTGGAGACAAAGGAGAAGAGCTTTTCAGGTGGCATTTTGAAAGGATCAAGAGAAGGGCTCTTAAGAAGGCAAAGTGAAGGGGCAATTAGAAGCTGATGAGTAGCATTTACTGATGTGCTTGCTCCATGCGTACTTACCTCCACTGGGCAGCCTCTGGACTATTGAGGAAGATTTAGAAAAAACAACAAGTTGTTCCATGAGCAGCAAATGGCGCCTGGTTTCCTATGGACTTCTCCGTCCCCACACTCCCACATACCCCACCCCAGCACAGCCATCCCTGCTCCCTTCCGCGCCCCGCCACCACCTCCGCTGGGCACCAGCCAGCGGGAACAGGGCCCAGCTGAGGCTGGGTGCCTCCTGGCTGCTGTGCCAGCAGAAGCATGCCGATAAACCTGGCCTCTGAGAACCATGCCGTGTCCCTTGATGGAGGGGACAACCTGGACCCGTCTCCTTCACTCAACAGGGAAATTTCACAACTTGGAATAACAGTTAAAATCTCCAAAGACAATTCGGTTTCCACAAAGGTCAATAAAATCTGGTTGAAATTTGGCAAGTTTCCAAATCAGTCAGGAACAGTGAAAGAGAATAGGACATACAGAGAGTACAATCACATATGACTCGTGTTCTTAGAAAGCCCAGCACATCCCTCCCCTTCTAAATTAAAAAGTAAAGCAATGATAAAACAAGTTTGGAGGGGCCTAGCTCCCTCTTTCTCGTAAGAAACAGGGTGATTCTCACTTGTCTTTTAAAAAGATACTCTGTCCAACCCATGTCTGGACCCAGGCACTAGTCTGAAAAATGGCCGTATCTTGAAGATTCAATCTACAATCTTGCTTACTTTGGAAACAGAGACCCTCATCCAATTTACAGTTCTAAATTTTCATGTATTTTACCGCACACTTGCACGGAAAACTGATCTCATACATTTATTAGATTTATTATTTTCCATAAAGATTTACTCTTAAAGATGTATTAATTGTATTTCATCTGACTTACATTAGCTTTACATTTCCACAGTTCTTGGCCCAGGGGTGAGCATACAAGCAGAGACAAAAAAAATCAAAGCTTGTACTGGTTGGAGGAAAACCTATTTTAAGCAAAAATGAGTATGTGTCACTATCACAAAGCCCACACAGCTAAAGAACTGTTTTGAGGAACTAAAGATGAGGGCTGCAGGATACTGGCAGAACTACGTTGAAAGTATCATCAGCTCCAACACACACACTATATTAAATACTGAGTTAGAATACATAACATTAAGAAATCAGTGTATATTCAGAATTGTGTTAAAAACCTGATGACCAGTATGCCTACAGCCTAAATACCATGACAGCAAATCTAATGTATATAAAATTTCAAGGTCAGTGTCCTCCATAGTATATTTTAAGATAAAAGGAAGGACACAGTGGCAAGCAGGTACTGAGAAGTTAACATTATGGGGAAACCAGCTACAGATCAAGGCCCTACAAAGAAGCTAGCCGTTTACAGCTGGAGTAATTCACCAAATGAGCAACATATATTTCAACAGCCACTCTAATATTCCCATCTGCGCAAAACACTCTAAAATTCTAAAAACTTAAGAAACTTAAGCTATTGCTGAGAAGTTAAAAGCAATAGATTCCATCAGTACTGATACTGTGCTGCAGACCGACCAAAATTAAACCTGAACATGAGAATATCATCGACTCTGTTACAAAGTCCAGTTACACAGTGAAGCTGCATACCCTGCTACTCTAAATACTTTTTCCAGAACACGCAGCTAAATCATCCAGAATGCTCAACAGCCAAAGGAAATGTTGGCCCAGTGGTTTGTTTAGCTTTCCAGTGTGCTTGGTGATCAAAACCATTACCTATTCTGGGCTTAATGATGTCATGGTAGAACTTGCATGTTTGTAAAACTTTGTTTCTTTTAAACTTGAAATGCACCCGTGAACTCAATAAAATTCCCTCCACAGATCTCCAGAGAAACATCTGTAGCCACGCAGCTCCCAATGCATTATTCTGGGACTCTTCGATCTGCCTTTGTCCTCTTGAACTTCACATGTAGAAATGATGTAGCCTTTTCCACTGTGTCGTAAGAACAGATGTTTTGAGTACAAGTTTCAGCAGAGCAGTCCAACAGACCTAAACTTGAAAAATATAATCAAGTTTCCTATCCTCATCTTCCCGTGGCAGATGGAAAGCAGAGGGGGTGACATTTGGGACTGAGGTGCTGCTGCATCATCACTTACCATTACAAATAGGAACAACGTTGATTTTCCTTTAGAGCTGAGACAGACTGTGTGTTTTATTGGCCTGTTACACCCTGGATAAGCCTGTGTAAGTCTGAGAGTCAGAGAAGGGAACCCCAAACGTATTTTCCTCTTGGCCACTATATACACACACACAAGTACCACCAGTCAGCATTTCTGTACTGTATGCTGCAAGACAGCTATGGTGCGCACGCCACTGTACAGTGATCTTCTAACGCTTCTCCATTTTCACAGTATAAAAAACAGTAATAAAAATCCTTCCTCTACAGCTCTGTGGGGCTTATCTTTTCTCCTATTTGGTATACTCTGAACCACCAGTAGTTTAAGCATCTAGGACTTCTGCAGCTCACAAAGCAAGCTGTGGGCATGGCCCAGAATATATCTAACCACGCACAGACACATTCTGTTACATATTGCAAAGGCTTCCACCTATATGCAATGACTTGATGAGCTGTAACTACAGAAATACAGTAAATTATTGGAAGAGCAGAGGGTTTTTTTTTGTAAAAATAAATCAGGAATAGTTTGTTGATGGATTCCTGATTAGCACTGCTGCTGCTGCTGCTGCTAATACATTTTATATTGTAGCTGCCCTTGAAGCACAGATTTATCTTCCTCCCCTTCTTCCACAGTGCCTGCTACAGACTGTGTGGCACCAATGATTACACATAATTGCAGCTGGTTTCCCTCCTTCCTCAAAATCAGCAAAAAGGGCAACATGCCCCATAGGATAAGAAACACTCATATACATTCTATAGATCTAGTGAAGTCTTTATTCACCATTTTGTTCCAGTGATTTAAATGGATTAAATGGATTCACATGGCTATGCAGAACATGATCCTTTGCAGCTAATCCAACAAACAGAAATACTTTTGTTTCACAGGCTCCATTAATAACTATAAAGCTTTTATCTGTGTGTTGCTCATTTAGCTTCATATCCACAAGGAACACTGCACCTAACACTGCAGTTGTAAACGTACATCAGTGGTCCTTAGGAGAATGCTAGATGACAAAAGGAGTCTGAGTAAAAATCGACGGTATATTTATTGACTTAAAGGTTCTTTAAAAACTCAATTCGTAGGCAGAAATTACTTTTGCTTCTTTCAGATAAAAATGTTACGTTTACACCTCTGTAGAATTAAGTGTGTTCATTATACTACAAAGCAAACAGAGAATGTTTTTAGCTTTTCTACCAAAAAGCAGCTCTGCTAAATTCAGGGCATGATTCTGCTAGCCAGGAAAGATGTTCAGCAAATCAAATCTCCCATGGTGAACCTCGATTTGTATAAGTTAAGATGTACTATTCTATCTTTTATCTACAGAAGACATTTCCCAGACTTTTCCCCCCATTGCTAACAAAAATGACAGCCTCATTTATTTTCAGAGTCACATACAAATAACACAGCCAATCATCAAAACATGTATACCCAGAAAAACACAAGGAATGCTTTTCTGAAATTCCGGCAGAGACAGAGCAAGGGAATTATTATTGGCAGCTCATTAGATAATACATTAAGTATTCAGTAAACTCTCATGCTTATCATTAAACTCATCTAAGTGCATTGCTGAACTCATGTCTGTGTCTGGTTTAAATAATTTAAATAGATTCTGGTTTTCCTTTCCTTTTTGTGCACTGTGCAGCATTCCTTTCATATCTGTGGTAAGAGTGATTCACCAATAACTGAAGGGAGAGAATGAGGTGGTGTCACACACCGCAAGTAGCAGTGATAGAGCTGGCAACGTTCACAAATACCAACTTAGAAGGTATTAATTTTAACCTTTTTAGTCTAGAGGAACTTTAGATCTTATAAATGAAGATTTAGTGTTGGAATAAGGAGGAAGGGAAGAATTGTCTTACCAACACTAATGAGATGCAAGATGACAAGTACACTTTGGACAGGCTTTAAACTGTAAGGCGCGACTACCATATAAAAAATCAAATAAAATACAAGAGAAAAATGGGTTATGGATGTTTGAGGTTTGTAAGGCAGTGCAAATTGTTTTCATTATGTTTATTACTATGTTATCAGAAAGCAATCATCTATATGAAAACCGTCCCCTCAGATGTATGAGTCGCACACAGTATGTTTTACAGACGAAATATGTCATAGTTATGTAAACGACTCCTCCAGCATTGTTACCAATTATTTGTAAGAAATCATAATGCATTTTAAACCAAGTAGGTAGCCAAAGCAGCTTCTGGAACTGAACGGGAATGCAGGTGGTGATGAGACAGAAGCTAGAATCACACGTAGCAATTTGTTTTTGTGTTCTCACCACTGGTTTTCCTATCTTATTACCAGACTTGGTTATAATTTTGATCATCATCAAACTGATCTAGATTGAAGAAAGCCAGCATGTCCTATCACCATTTGCAAAACAGTGATGTTTTTTGCTTTAGGCTTCCAATACGTACCTCTGTAACTATATAGCTAGATAGAATGAATAGACAGCAAACTCTGTATGTCCTATCAATCACACCCCTATGTACTCACTGTAAAGGCTGTATATAGATCATTAGGTAACTGAACTCTAATTACCTTGCAAATGCCCCAGATCAAGTATATAAATTGAGCATTAATACGTGCAACTATTTCCTGTTTATATATAGCCCCTTGTTGCAAGTATATTAAAGAGAGAACATACCTAAATAAAGAGACTATCAGCTATGCACTAGTTATTTGTATGAGTGAGCTGTCTGATGAAAATTGGATTCTAAGGCCTAGTTTTCAGCAGTTACAGTGATTTGATAATGTCCTTCAAGGCTTACAAAGTTTGGCAGAACTTGATAATAGAACGACTGTGATAAGTTCTGGCCTATACAGCAACCTTACACAGGTCATAATTTTCCGTGCTGCTTAAGATTTGGAATTACTTGCAAACACACTATGTACAATCCATAGAAATAAAGTATCAACACCAGCAAGGATAATCTGAAGCTGAAATAACATCAGATGATTACAGGTAAATACATTTGTAGAACCATTCCCTGGTACATTCGTCAAAAAAAATGGGCTAATTGTCTGTCCCTCCAGCTGCTTCTGGCCACAACTTACAACTTCTCTGGGATCCAATGTGGTGGAATGAATAGCAGACTCAGTTTCTATTTAATTTGTCTTTAAATTAAGAGGCAATATAGCACTTAACAATGTAGTATTATTTTCAGAATGCCTGAATTAAATTTAGTTTAAAAGTATATTATGCAACTTGTCATGAAAAGGAAGCCTCATTTTCAAATCTGGGATCTTTAAAACGTTTGAATTCCTACGCTTCAGAAGATGTGAACTGACTGTACCTACACATGATCTTACTCTCACACACATAGCATCTTACTAATAGTTTGCAAAGTATGGTTCCGGCATTTTCTTATAGATTATCTGCATGCAAGTGGCATTCAATGCTAGGGCAAAACAGTCTATTCAGGACCACCCTTCCTGGTGAATTCTGAGACCTGCTTCTGTCCTTTAAATAACGGACATTCGCCCAACATACAAGCACACAACACTGAACAGCTGTACCAGTCATTTCGTTGCTGTTACATACAAACGCCAAATGTTAAGTATGTGTGCGAATACAACATTTTATTAATTCACAGCAACATAATAATACAATTTTCATTCCAAATTCTAAAAAAGACCCTTTCTAGTGTAGACAGAGATTTTAGATATAATTTTTTTCCAGATACGCATCCCTTGATAGAGAAATTATTCTTGAGTGTACCTCCACTGATGTACAAAAAGTCATCTTAGCGATTTAGGAGCCCTGCAATGCTTTGAATACTAAAAACCACATTGCCAGTTTTTATCTTTTCTCTTACGAGCTTGGCTTTCTTCAAGACTGTGGTCTCAACTTCTGAAAGACCACTTAACTGAGCAGTTCCTCAATGTTGTTTTTTTTTCCCCCAGCAATTCAGCAAGGTATTTGGCACAACTACACACCAAAAAACCCACACTTGTGGGTTTTCCTTTCATACTGAGATTTAAAGATCATAAAAGTCACCTGACTCCACCATGACATGATACTCTCTATTTTTGGACTAGTAATTACACTAACATGAAGCCTGGTAAGTGCACAGTGCCAGTTGAAGTTAATTTGATGAGAACTGAGCTTTGGGGAGGTAAGTTAATGATGAATTAGTTTGATTTAGCTCTTACTCTACAGCTCTTCCCATCATACGGCTCCTTGTTTAGGTAATTATTTGCCTTTGAACACAAAACCTCTGCTGTGAATAGCTTATCTGTCCTATGGCCAGTGCTCTCCGAAGGACCTGGCTGTCTTAAAAGAATTAAGGTATTTTGTAGGAGGGATCACTCCCATACCTTTCGTGATCTGTTCTGTAATAAGACGAAATTACATCATCTGTAGACCAGTATTAAATATATGCAAATAATATGGGAATTTATAAATGGCAACACACAGTTAATTTCATAATACCTTAAAAAAAACAAACCAACCTTCATGCAAATGTACCCACTAAATCAAGCAGCATTTTAAAACACACAGTAATCACGACAGTAAATAGTACAAATGAGAAAATCCTGTGTACGTACCACAGTGCTTCCATTGTGCATGTTATGTGTATCCTTATGGGCATGGGCACAGAAATCTATGCAAGCTGTTACACCAGAGAAAGGCCTACCGTCCTTAGATCCAAGCCGGCAGTCTGGGCCCATGTGTTCATTCTCCACCTAAAAGTAAAATAAACTACAGGTACTTGGGACTGAAAGTGAGCGGCTTGGAACCCCATGAGCCACAGCTGCACTTGGGACTGAACAATGCAGCCAGTAAGAACAATCGGAAGGCACGTATTTCCTATGAAACGTGTGACACTTATGACTGGTTGTCAACAAGATAATCAGCTTCACCAGAGTCAAAATGCCTTTAAAGAATAAAAACTTTTATCCACAGTATTATCTCTGAGCCATTTACATGTGCACAGCTCAGGGCATAACTTAACCATCAGTTTGAATAAAAAAGGTGCATTATTTTAAAACTAGCCAAATGAAGCAACTGCTGTAAATAAGCAATGGGATCCACCACATCTGTGAGGTCTGTGGCTTCTATTGACAAACATACTCGGAAGTTTCATCTTGTTTTTAAACTATCCTGTCTGTTCAGAGCTACAGCTACACCAGCTGAATGTCACAGACCTACCTGGTTTTGGAAAGCTTCAGGAGCAAGCTTTTTATAAACCGGAGCCAAATCAGTAGCTAAAGTTTGCAAATTATTTTCAAGAAGTTCCTCCTGCAGAGAAAGATGACATTTAGAGTGCTGTAATTTGCTTTTTAAGACTCTAATCCAGATCAGAGATGCCTAACAAGTCAGTCTGTATTTTACAGTTTATTAATCTGACTTCTTTTCTGCTGCCCTTTGTCACTAACCAGAAAAAAGTTCACTATTGCATGACTAAAATACCAAAATCATTACATGTAAGTCAACCAAGTAACAATGGAGGACATCTGCTAAGGCAAAGAAACCCAACACACACAGAACCAATTTCTGCATCATTTCCCCCGTCTGATATGTGGACTGTCGAAGAGTGAGGTATGTTTCACACAAAATAGAGAAGTAACATCCAGAAGAGAAAAATTACACCACATGCTGAGTAGAGATGGAACCCCAGGTGTTCTTTCAGTGTTTTGCTTATGGGGCCTTAATTTATGTTGTCACAGCCCTGCTAAAAGAAGCCTAGGTTTCCACCACCTTTCGCTTTTAATTGTATGAGTAACTCCCAGTAGCATTTAACATTAATTTTATCTCTTAGGGGAAAAGGTACATTTCTAACATTGCAACAGAACTCTTATCAGGAACATTTGTTAAATACTTTGTTCTTCGGAGGTGCAGAACTCAGGACTTTATGGAAATGTGTATCTACTAGATTTGGAAGTAATACTCCTTTCCTTGGGCTAAGCCACGTAAACATGGAACCAGCTGCTAGGTGGGCTTCTACGGCAGTGTAACATTTAAGCGCTTACTTCTAGAAACAATCCATATGTTCTTTTCCTAAATTTTTGCTTTTCCAGGAAAATCACTGACCAACTGCGAAAGAAAAAGGTGGTGATACACTGCCTACTTTGTTTCCCTCCAAGGGCCAGGCTTTGAGAGACAATCGCAGCTTCAGTTTTGCATACTGTATAGTGACAAAAAAGCAACAGTTTATTTTATTTTGTTTTAAAAAAACAAGAACAAAAAAATTTCCAAACCCAAAACTCCGTTATCACCATATACTGCAAACACAAATGTATATAAACATAAGGATACTTTCACATTTTTCAATGTGATTTTACATTACAAATTGATACTGTATTTTTAACTCATACAGTTTATCAACAGTTGATTGGTACCGCAAGTTTTTCTGAACTGCATTGAAGGTAACACATCCTTAATTATCTATCCTACATACTATTCTTACCTAGGTATATTACACCCTTAACCTCATCTCACTCCATCCAGTGCCTCAAATGATCCAAATCTTTCTGGACTTCAAACTATCTTCTTAATTTGCTATACCTCCTAGCTTTATGTCATCTGCAAAATCATCAATATCCAATATTTAGCTAAAAGAAGTATGTGCTAAAAAAATTAATGACAAAACCAAATTAAGAGAAAAATTATTTACCAGTAATTTCACTTCTTTGAAGTGCACTGACAACCTGCATGCACACTGCACCTGCTCCAGCACCACTGTCACCAAGAGCTGGAGGCTTTTGCACAGTAGTAGCCTAAGGGTGCATGTGCTCCCCTCGCAGGCACACCTGTCAGCTGTGCCACCCTCATCCCCTCTCAGCTGCAGGATACAAAGAGGTTTTAAAACAACTTCCATGGAAAAGGGAAAGCTGCTATAAATGCTGCTGTGCTTCAGTAAGTGCACAAGTGGAGCTCAGGGTGGCCATTTGGCAGACTCAAGAGGAAGCGGTAACACCAGCACAGCTTGCAGCTCACAGAGCATATTACCATCAAAGACAGATCTATTTGAGCTGTCTCGCAAGAGATCTGGCACAGCCTAATATTTCAATAGGCAGCACATATGAAGGTTGCCACCTTTGTTGATTCACCAGCCAATGTTATTAAAAACATCAGAAACCTACAGAGAAAACACATGCACAGAATGCTCCATGCCTAGCATTACATGGGGGAAGAACCCAGGATCGCAGAGAATGGAAAAGGACAAAGGAGGAGGAACAGGACTTCTAAGATGAAAGAGTCCCTAATAAATACATTTTTCTGTAAATGAAAATTTCTAGAACAAATTCCTTCTAGAGACAAGCAGGGCAGTTTTCAGCTTGTACTGCCATTGCCTCAGTTGTGTATTCAGTGAGAAGGGCTGAATGACTGAGTGCACTTTATTCTGTTTAGGCAGAAGTCCCCCCCTTTAAGCCCTAATGAAGTCTGTGAATACCCACAATGCGAGTGGACAGCACAACTCTGAGGAAACTGAAGGGTTTGCATTCACACACATATGCATAAAAGATGCTTCATCAAAAACTCAGGACCTGGGAAGAATATTTAGCTCCAGTGAAACAACCAACTTCACTCTCTTCCAAGAAACAATTAACATTTCAACCTCAAAAAAAGCAAGAATACCTCCGCTACTGTCAGAACTCCAACCAACTAGGTATTTTCTGTAGCTGGTAGCAGTGGAGTTCAGAGTGGAGTCAGAAACTGAGAAAAATTATGGGCAGGGTGACCCAAACATAGCGCTAGGTAACTGACTGCCCTGTAGTATATGTCTCTTCCAAGCATGCCAGGTGTGCTAGTAAAGCCATGACGCTTTTATCTGGGAGTTCCACAGGGAAGTGGGGTTACAGCCTTCTACAGTCAGAACAAAAGGCACTGCTGAGTTACCCTGAGGAACATATGTTCATGAGGCAGTGGTTATCAGTTTATAACACCTGATTTCTTTTTCATGAAATTATTTCCATTGTAAAAAACATTTGGTTGGTTTTGGTTTTAGAGGTTTTTACTTCACATAATCCATCACCATGTTTTCTGTGCTGTCTCAGCTTCATGTCATCACTGACACTCATAAGCAGCAATTACAGTATCATTTCACTGTATCATATCTTAGTGTGTTCATTCCTTCAAGAATGTTTGTAAAACATGCTGTTCACAGAAAAACCAGTTTATTCTAGGTGGCAGACAGAAGACCAGGTTGTCAGCGGGTCAGCCAGCAGTGTGAAAGCAGTGCAACCCAAGGTACAAAATTTTCCATGGCAAAAGGACTAAATCTATGAGGTGCAGGCTTTGGTGCTTAGAGTAAAATTTTAGCTGTATTTTATACATTTCATACAGAGTTATACATTGGAGCTAAATATGCATACAGAAAAGCATTTAAGGGTAATTTTAGGTTATTTTAATACATAGTAAGTGACACTAAGTTTTCATACAGTGGTAAAACTTATAAATTCTACAGTTACAAAACAGCTGGGTGCCTGTGTGACAAGTTATGCATACATGTGTGAAAGAAAAGGGTGGACATCCGTAGATACCATTTCTAGTCCTGAAAATCATCGGAATAAATATCTGGAGGGAAAAAAAAAAATGAAAGAAATAAATCTTACTTGCTTAGGGTCATCCGTGAGAAGCCTAAATTTCCTGGGGTTTTTGCTTCTGGCAAACTTACAGCCATTGAAATACATACTCCATGAACAGCCAAATGAGAATGACGCTCCACAAGTTTCTGGATCAAGTCCTTGACATGCACAAGTACGACTATGAAAGGAAATAAAGACACACCAAGTTGGCCGGTAACACAGCTCTTTTATCTTTTTCCTTCTTTTTTGCTTGTTTTTTTAAGTCAACGCTATTTGCTATTTCTTTTATAATACATAGCATAAACCCACAGGAGTTTATGAAATATATTTAACCAGATACCTTTTTTTAATGAAATATTCATGTGTAGAGGACTGACTTTTTTCCCCATAAAGACAGTCTCAACTCCCCAAAGCCCCAGTTCTGGGAAATACATACATACATACAATTCTGGGAAATAAATATGTAACAATCAGTTACAGCTATATAGATATACCCACACTACTTCGATTTTGACTTTTCCAGTTGAATAAAATTTTTAACTCATAAAATACCACTGCTACTAAAGTCCACCCCTAAATCCACAGTTACTTTGTTACATGTGACACTACCACTGGCTCCAAACTGATCCAACTTTCACAGTCTAACAACTCCACTCAGCCTGACCCTTTTAAAACATAAGCATTAGATTCAGGTCACTGTACAGCTATTAGTGTCTGTTAAACACAAGCTAGACAAAAATCAGCACAAAGGCAGCACTGCTACAGAGCCTCAGCTGCAATATATTATCTAGTCAATTAAACTGAAGTCCTCTCAGAGACACAGAGAGAAAGATCCTAATCCTGAGTGTTCAGTCTGTCACTTATTTAAACAAATCACATATCACCTTCTTAGCAGCTCGTTAGCATGGCCATGTATGCAAAGGGCAACACTGCCCCAGTCATTGCCATCCCCTTCCCTGACTCACTTAGAGCCTGGTCTCTAGGAAAAGCCAGGAACTGTTTTTTACTATGACACCTAGTGGTTTGTAATTTTAAATGAGCTTTTTTATATTTATTTTATTAGTCAAACTATTGAATTCTCAAGTTACTTACTGCAGAACATTCAACAAGCAACACAACAATCATTCACTATTAAATAACTTACTCTTCATTTAACGCACATCTACGGCTGGTGGGACAGCCGTATTTTCTGAGACTCTGTGTCAGTTCCTTGTACAGCGTATCAGCCAGGAGATGCGGGATCCCTTCCCAGGCCAGTATGAGAATCACGATGACGGCAGTTTGGCAGTGGTGTCCTGCACGCTGACGTACCAAGCACAGCAACTTTTCTTCATCACTACTTCTTCGTATCACCTGGAAGAATCATTTTATTTATTCTTTGATAAGTGTAGGAAACTCATAATGTGCTGCTCTTCTCTGGGACATATAAGGCCTGGAAGAGTAAGAAGTACTGCTGCCCAAAGAGTGTCCGTCAGCAAGAGGGACTGGGACAGCATCACACACCCATCTCTGGAGTAGAACATGATTCTGCATTGCCTTTTTACCTGTAGAAGAAATAGCAGTACATTTCACAGGAGGAGCAATATTTTAGACATTCTACATAAACAACAAAGAAGATGCATTAAAGGAAAATAACCACTAGAAGGAAATAATAACCCCGAGAAAACATATCTACTAAGAACCTAACAGTTACCTTGAAAATAATAGAGAACATACTGCCAAAACCCAGAACGCAGGTACCTAGCAGCGCACCACAGAAGCACGTGCAGGTGTCTGTTAGGATGGTTACCACAGTTATGTATCAGTACACAAAGTGGTTCCCCCCTTGCAAAGTAACGTTAGAAGAAAGCGATGAGAATAAACTGTGTTCTTGGTGAAGGAAGCAATGAGATTTTTCAGAACATATCCCTAGGCAACCTACATTAAAGTTCTTAGCAGAGTGCTGAAGTTTTTACTAAACTGCATGATACACAAAGGAATCTTTGTCAACCTTACCCATATAACACAAAGACTAATACAATATGGGACAGTACAATATATCAATGAATAAAAAGGATTTTTTTAAAAATATTGAAGAACCAGACAGTCCTACTTTCACATAGTTAAGTTTATCACAATCTGAAACAAGAGCTGAATTTTAAAATGAAAAACCACAATAAAGCTAAATAGTATTAGAACATAATCTTTGAAAATATGTTTATTTTTCCAATGTGTTTTAGCCAGCATAGCCTGTACAAGGCCTCCAACAAAGCTGTCAAGATCCCAGTGTTAAGCTTCAAACACATTAGGCCTGGACCTCTCTTGGGCAGCAGAGGCTAAATCTTCCTCCTCGGCTCCGTCGCACATGGATAGGGACCAGCAGGCCGCTCCTTACTGCGTGCAGATGGCAGCTAAGGCTCTGCCAGCCCCGCAGCAATACACTTGCTCAGAGCAAGCAGTCGGTCACCTCGGCCCTCCACCCAGCGCTTCCTCTCCAGCAGCAGACCTCCCATAGGTATGGCACTAGTAACGGACTATAAAAGCAGGAAGACAATGATGTTTCACCTACTCTTTGGAAACCTCCGAATACCTAAGCTTTCATGCAGATTCCCTACTGGACTGATGTCAAAGCTTCTTTGTTGCCAGAAGTGCTGCTGTCATTTATGTGTGACCCCCAGCCTGATCAGCTCTGATTAAATTATTTGAACTCATTAAAAGTGGGGACCAAAGTACGCTTGCAATTAACCTGCAAATGAAAAAGTCTGCAATAGATGAACAGTTTCAGAAGGAATCTGTGCCGGCTTAGCAGGAAGAAGCAACCTTAAAGTTAATTTGTGTCTTCTAAAGTTAATCGTGCAGTCTTACAATCAGCTTTAAACTTCATGAGAAACCAAGCAAAGGCATCTGAGGTACCCTTGCTCAAAAGGAGTCTTGGTTGTGACTGACCAACGAGTACAGTATTTTTTACAAAGAAAGAAAAATAATGCAACTCATTTACATTTGAGTGGGGTTTACAGAAAATCTATTATGGCTGATATACAATACAGTTATTCACATCAGTGTGAGTTTTACATTCCTGAGGCAGCACAGTTCCTTCAAGGAGGAGAGAAATTTAGGGTTTTTTTACTCAGCACAAAGGGTGATGCTTTTACTTTTTTGTTTGTCTGGGGGTTTGTTTTGTCTCTGGACTTTGTAACTTCAATAAAGTTATCTGGTACCTTATAGTTTCTCAATACGACATCAGGTTGCCTTTTTTGAATTCTCATATAGTTCTAAAGTGGAAATACACAGTCCAGGAAAAATGACAGGCAGACAGGAAGGAAATTTATAGTTAAACATAGCTGGAATTTGCTCCATTATGCATACAGTGGAAAATGCAGTATTCTTATTGGACCCAAAAACATTTTACAATCCATCATCTTTCAGGCCACAAAGGTAGTGAATTGATTTGCCAGCTGTCTGAATTTAATTTCCGTGGCTCTTAAGAGGTTACATGGTATGCTCATCTGCCTACAGGTGGAATGCTCCCATCCTTTTGTTACCAGAGGTAAGGCACTTTTCTCACCAGTCTGTTACAGGCTTAGAAGAACACAACTTGCACCAGAACAATTACGGGTCCTCTGGGCCTGCAGACAGAGCTGCAGCCACCGTGCTTTTCCTGCTATGAACTGGTGACACCCCTGTCAGACATGCTGCAGCTGACATTCTCAAGCAGGAACAGAGCCTCTCCTCTGTGATAACAATATATCCACAGCAAAGTCAATATACAGAAAAGCACATTTGAGCAAGACAACCACAAACCATGAAATAAATCCAGCCAGCTGAAACACCATGTCATTCTTAAGGATTTAATGTTTTTTTCTAGTGGGGAAGGAGCCACTGCAGTTGCAGTAGTTTGACTTGGTGACTTCTTAGTTATATTAACACTGATGTAACTCTCTTATTGCTAGGTGTATACTGTATTCTAAGTGTATGTGTATATACACGCATATGTACCTATATAAAGCAAAAGTAAAACTGCATTTTTGTTAATAGTGAATATCTGAGTAATCCAATCCAAAATATGACTACAAGCTGTGTAGTGCTGGTCAAGATTTTGCCTGATGTGCTTCCAGATCTGATTTCTTACTGTTTTTTTAAGTAAAAGAGATGGTAAGGCTTTAGTTGACGGATCATTTCTTGACTTACTTTTTAGCTGTCTCCACTTTATTTCTTTATTTCTATTCCAGTTTCTGCAGCTTGAAATTACTGGGGATGATTCCAAGATCTTTTCACCCTTAAACATCTCCTAACCATACAGCGTTTTAACCACCTGCCCCCCCCCCAGCCCCTTTACTTTATGGAAACATCACACTTGTTAAATTTATACAACAGCAACACCATCTTAGTGGTGTCACCAGAAGAGTAGCATAAATAAAATCTCAGCCTACACTTTAATTTATTCTTTTCAGTGTGCATTTGACAGTGTCCTCCTCAATAAGGCAAATACTGTCACTGCCGCAGATAATACAATAATAATGCAATTTATTAATCAATTCTTCATGCAATAATTTTAAATGTGTATTTGCTATTGTTTGCAAACATAATTCCCAGTGTACTTATTGCTTACCTATGAAACACTGAGATGCCAGATATTGTTAATTATGCAACAAATACAGCAAGTCCCTGAATGTTTCCTCAGACTATAAGCAATGCACAGATCAGCTGGCAAATCCTGCGTCCAAAAGCTGTTGGTATTACTCATGATTTCTGCAATGCAGTTAACAACAGTGATAAAGCAAATAATTTAATACTTCAGTTTGTTTAATTTTGGTCCCTAATACATTTGAGAGGAATGAAAAATTAAACATTTCTTAAGTGGTGGAACTTTAAAGCTCCGTTTTTAAAATGGCAGAACAAAAACATTTTCCCCTGCAATTACTTTTCCACACAAACTAACCGTGTGGAAGTGTGGACTTCTTAGTGAGTCACATAGAAAAATAATCAACAAAATAGACTTGTCATAAGTCTGTATAACACTTAAATGTAAGCAGCAATAGGAAAGAGGAAATGGCCTAAAGTTGCACCAGGGGAGGTTTAGATCTGACATTAGGAAAAATTCTTCACCAAAAGTATTGTCAAGCACCGGAACAGGCTGCCCAGGGAAGCAGAAGAGTCACCATCCCTGGAGGCATTTAAGAGGTGTGCAGATGTGGTGCTTAGGGACATGGTTTAGTGGTGGACTCAACTGTGCTGGGTTAATGGTTGGACTCTGTGATTTTAAAAGGTTTTTTCCAACAGAAACAATTCTATAGTCACCTTTCTGCAGGTATGTAGGGCCAGATTATCCCTGAACTTGTTTTAGCAAGCACTAGCTGTCATCAGTACAAAGTATCCATCAAAAGATTCCCACATTAACAATGAATCATCCGTTCCACACTGCTGGAAAGCAACAGACCTAACGAACTCACCCACAATGCTTGATCAATAATTACCGGCCCCATTCTGCACTCACAACAACTGGGTGTGACGTTATGTGTTACTCATTCCGTCACCTGTTTGCTAACATAACCATGTCTAGGACAAACGGAAAAACTGAAATGGGACACTCCTCCTTCCAAAGAGCTGTCTTATGCACACACATATTCGGACACAAAATAGCACAAGTATCATCCTTGCAGGTTGCTGAGTTGGGCAGGATGCCGCTGTATTCTGACAGTTTTCACAAACCAAGTTGTGTACATCCCTCACGTGCTGTAGTCAGGCACTCACCCCTACCACTCTCTGTACTATGCCTGTTCTGCATTATTATGGCTCTCTGCGTGTCCTAGTTTATGTGTACATCTAAAGGAAGGCAGCAGTTAGTTCAAGTAATCTATTACCTAGCCCAGATATTTGCAAATGGCAGGACGTGGGAATAAGAGCAGGCCTTCAAAGTGAGCCACAGCCAGCCAGCAAGGACAGAAATACAATCAAGAGCGATTATGGCAACATACCGCAGCTAAACCTCTGTTTCTACAAATCACAAAAGGTAAAAGTTTACTCAATTTTCTTCAGAGAAAGCATGAGCCAAAAGCTAAAGTGTATTTATTGAAGAACCACAGAGCAGAATTTGCTCCAGCAATTCAGCAACAAGTTATAAGATAAACATGAGGAAAAGTTAGTTTTTTCACTCCTTCACATATAAGGACAGTGAAGAGACAGAAAGGCATGCTAAGATTAAAGAATACAGGAACAGGACAAGGTTAGGAGCGGACTGTCCAGCCTTATCCTGACCCTGAGAGTGACTAACAGCAGTTGCCTAGAGATGAGGAGTAAGAAAGGCCCTCGGATGCGGAGATGCTTCTCAACAACCACAAGGCACTTTCCAGGCACCTGCCAGCAGCCTGGAAGCTTGGAAGATAATGGTCTCTCCCAGCTTTTGAAGGATTTGCTTTTTGACCATCTGTCTACTCACTTCTAAATCTATGCAGCATTCTACCCACTACACTCCTGGGCAAAGTTCAGTTCCAGACTATGTGAAAGAAAAAAACCAATACCTTTTCTTCAGGGTGAGCTCGCCCCTGCTAGTGCGCTCCAGTTTTGATACAGGGTGACTGTGAATAACAGGCGGCTATTCAGCTCTTCGTGCCACCAAAGCCTTTAGAGCTCCTTCTCCCCTTCCCTCTGTGCCAGGCCGATGGGTCTGTACCTCTACCTGCCTCTGCTAGTTCTGCTGTGCTTTCTTGAGTTGAGGGACCAGAACTGGACAGTGTTCAAGACTGGGGTGCACCATGCTTTCTCACACAGGCGTAATTATGGTTTTTTAATGTTTTATGTTTTCTTTGTTCCTCCCCAGTAATTCTCACCACTTTCTTTCGCTGTTTTCACCACTGCTGAACACTGAAGCTGATCTGTAATGAACTGTTTATCCCAAGCAGTAACACACAACCTAGTGCCCATCACTGTATATGAATATAGAACATTCTGCTTTTTGTGTAACTGTATTTATCAAGTGAGTTTTATCTATCACTTTAGCGGCCATTCGTTCTGGATCACAAGTCCCTCCTGCTCTTCCATGAAATGTGTCCCTCCTCATTATCTTGAAAAACTTCATATTGTCAGCAGTTTGTCACCTCAGTGTCTCCCACTTTTTTCAAATAATTTCTGAGTGTATTGAACAGCTATCGATAAAACCTGCTGCAGCTGTCCAAACGCTGAAGTTCTACTTATTTGAATTATTTCTTTTAGATTGTTGAAGCAACTGTCTCAACCCTTGGCAGGAGCTCTAGAACAAGGAATAAGTACACTGTGAATAAAAATTACTTGATGTCCTTAAACATAAGCCAGTCTATCTAAATTAGCACGTACATGACTTATGCAAGTAGCTAAGGGGCAGACTACAGAAGCTCAGCATACCAGATGCTGAATTACCACATGGATGAGAAATTACTTTCCAATTTAGGAACACCAGAATAGTTTTGTTAACTTTAACATGACATAAACCAGACACCACTAGCAAATTTTAATTGCCAGTTAAATACACAGCTATAAATTACTGGGTGAAATGAAAATAATGGAACCAACAAAAAGGTCCTTTTTAGGTTTATTTCATCTCCATGTGGTTCCACTGCAATAATCCCTCCAGTCCATTCTGAATTTCTTCAGTAAAACAGGGTATCAGTAGCTGATTTTAAAGTGAGAACATAGCTCAACTGTTCACTGTGATTTCCTGAAATAGGCAGCTCAGGACACTCTGGCTCCATGTCCTCCAACCTGCAGATTTTACCTCCGCACAAAGTCCACGTATGGAGTCTCCTCTACACAGGACAAGATTCTCTGCTAAGCTACAATTCCATAATAACCTACAGCAGTGCAAAATGAAAGCATGGTGCTGTTAAAACCTGCTGCTTTTCTAGCAGGTGATTCTGTGTAACGGACAGCAAGAGGAACATTCTTTGCCACAGAAGCAAGTCTGCCCTCCCTTTTTCCTAATTCACTCCTACACACTCATTAAACGACATTAAACTCTCTTCTTACTGGAAAATGTTATATCCTCATTCTCAGCACGTCTAAGAGATATTAAAATGGAAATAAGTTCCACTTCCATAAATTCTCTCTTCTCAAGTACTAGCAGACTGCATCAAGAGTTAGCACAGAACAGTCAATGTCCATCACAATACTACGAAGTTACTTAGCTATTCTTAATAGGAATATCAGTGAAGTGTGGTATCTCCAGTTATCTGCAGATGGGTTTTTTCAGGTTGCTGCTGGGAGCAGTATTGTAGTGTTTACAAATGAGCAGATTGCAGTATATATAGGTTAAATGATTCTTCTACAATCATACAACCAACACTGCAGAAACAAGGACAGAATTCCAGTCTCAATTCCCAGCGTCCTCTTATGCTTCTTACTCCCTCAGAATTCCCTTTCTGCCATGTTTCAGGCAATGGTAAACTGCACCTCTTATGATGCGGATGACAGTAAGAATCTACTCTCTCTGTTTGTTCAGGTATCCCATTTGTTTTAATTAAAGTAATGATAACAGCAACTTAAATGCTTGCTCTTTTGTAATACTTAGTTAAGGTAAACATAGCTTTTTTGTTTAATGTTTACTCTGTTAAAATATTTGCGTTCTTCTTTATATTAAACAATATTGAAACTTTTCTTTACTTCAGAAACCATGTAAAAGAACCTGATAATTTTGATTGTCAATGCATTGCAGCACTTAACAAAAAATGGCTTTACTTTGGATAACACTACAAACATTTTTGCCCAAAATAAACTCCTCTAATTCTGTATTTAGCAGGTGTGCCTCCCAGCAAACAGTGAAAATAGTGCTTGCACAGCTACAGTACCTGCTACACACACTAACTGAATGTATTACATGATTATAGCAATAAAGTGATGCTCTAATACAACGTTGTCCAAAAAAGTGAACAAAACTCCCGCCAACCACCCTCCCCGTGTGCCAAAATTAATTTCCTTCCAGAATTCTCCTATGGAGAACATCATTGAAACATTGACACAGTTTAATAAATGAAAGAAAAGTTTTAAGTACAGTAAGCCGTTTAAAGCAGAATGGAGCTGCACATTCACTTAAACCTGTGGCCAGAAGACAGTCAGTCCAGGAGGATTTGCTTTAAAGCCCTTTTCAAATATATTTCAAAAATTCCCTACTCTGCCATGTTCCAAAAAGAACAACAGCTTCACTATCCCCGAGCTAGCAGTGCCGTACCAGGCCTCCTGACCATTTTACTGCCAGGTGGGGTACAGAAAATAAGCATCAGAGAGTCTGCTTACAGGTGCCTGACCTCCTGATAAAGTGGTCCTCTGACAGCTCGGCTGATTAGAAATGGTACAGCACAGTACCCTGCTCATTTGTCAGTTTGTTTTCCCTAATAAATTAGACATCTCTTCTAATGCTAACAGTAACTTACATGTAGAGAGCCTAGAAGCTAGAATAACTTCTCAGTTTTCTTGCTTTTTCAATTTCCAATTTCAGTCACTTTCTCAAGTCAAGCTAAACTATAAAACTGAAAAAGTATCTCTGCATCTGCAGAAGAATCTGTTGTTATCAAGGCTCATACAGCAGCCAACAAATTGTAGTTTTTGGCATTTAGCCACAAATTTCTATCAGTTCAATGATCTATAAAATCTTGGTTATAACAGTGGGTTATCTAAGCATTACTTTTACATAAAATTAATTTCAGTGGCTTATATCAGGTTCAGGTCCGTACAGAACTAACTTCAAATTTAACTATATTTTAAGTAATCAGGTTTTTTACCCATTTTTAATCCATCCCTATTTTTTTATTATTTATATATCTTAATAATATACAACAACACTGTAACACTACAGAAAAGTTAATAAAGATCTGTCAAGTTATAAACATAAAGCCCAAGAAAGGCAGACAGTACAGAAATGAAAAAGTTTGAGAAACTACTTGCAAAAGGTAGAAAAGCCCCATAATACCGTATGTTCAAACAAATCAGGGCCACCAGCATGCTAACAGAATCTGAAGGGTCAACAGATCATCCAAGGAGGAGGGGTGGGGAAAACACTCAGAGAAGATAACGCTCAAGATGACAAACACACTTCTGCTGTGTTAGCAAACAAGTTGTTTGGGAAGATTCCTATGTCAGAAGCCTTCTTCACAGGGGATGATTGAGGATTTTTCTTCCCTGCAGTTAAAGCTCTGACAAAAGTGATTACAGGACAAAACAAAAACAACAAAATAAAAATTAAAACCAAAAAACCATGTCCCCCACCAAACAGTAGCAATTTGCTAAGTTCAAATAATACCCACCAAAGCAACTCAAGGATGAAACAACTAAGGTATTAAATGCGATGTACACTGTTTTGATTTATAATACATTAGTATCCAAGGGCCTGAGGATTACCAAGAGGATACCACTTATAAAAAGACCATAGAAGAAATATGTTGATTCAGTGATCCCACTAGCCTGGTATCTCTGTGGGGCAAAGCCATGATCACACAGGGAAGTATGAGGTACAGGAAAAAGTAAAATAAACTTTTCTGAAGTTACAGCTCAGTCATACTGCAGCTCTTTCTAGATTTCCAAAAGCCATTGAGTAAGGTTCCTTAGTAAAGGCTCTTAAAAAAAACCCTCATGTGTCTTGGGATAAATCAAAAGACCACACATCAATAACTGGTGAGAAGACACGAAACAAAGGCTGGTATGTCTCCGATGGGAGCTCTGTAGAGCTGTGTTCAAGCCTGTGCTCTTCAGCATATTTGTTAAGGGTAAATAAAAGGATGACAACATTTGTTGATGACACTAAGCAATTCAGAGTAGTGAAGACAAGCACAATCTGCAAACAAATGAAGGAGGAGCTCATACTGCTGAGCGGGCAGTAAAATGGCAGATAAAACTCACTGTAGATGTGCGTATTTAATGCACATGGTGAAAACAATTCTATTTTTAGATAAAGATGGACTCCAAGCTGGCCATTACCATGCAGGAATGAGTATCTGGCATAATGATAGAAAGCGCTATGAAAATGTCGAATCACTGCTCTGCAACAGAGAAACAGCACAAACAACTGCTAGGAATTACTGAGAATAGAGCACAAGCCTGAAAATATTATGCCAGCATTTTAACTCCTAGCATAACAGAACAGGAAGGAAAAGGAAAAATACAGATGGCAACATTTATGAAAGGCAACTGAACATGAAGTCACTGCCTCCAGCTTAGGGAACCACAGAGCTGTGAATTACTGGAAATCAAGTGAGTCTTCTGGGAGGCAGCTGCCCTGCTCTTTTTGCTTTTTACCTTTATGCTGTCGGTCAGTGCCAGAGACGGGATATCGGCAAAAAAAACCTCCAACCTGACCCAGACATTTTAATTGCTTCTTATCTCTTGTCTTTATTCAGGGCTGGAGCCTTAAAAATTATATTGCAACTCTGAATAAAGACAACAGAAAGCAATGATAGCTTAGCTGATCCAAGCCAACGACCACTGAAACCAGAAGGAACCCACAGGAAATGGGTTTAATCAAGAAAACATTAAGACCTGCAGCTGACCCCCTCTGAAGTCAGTGACAGGTATCTTTGACTTCAGTGCAGCAGGGTAAAGCCTACAGTGAGTTACTCATGAACAACTATTCATAAACCATTTCACATCAATTGAGGTAACTGTAATTTACCATCAGACATACCGAGAAGAGGAAAAAAACAAACAACCACCCCACAACCATGGGACCAACATGTGTCAAGTCACTTATCGCTGGATGGTTATAGGGGATTCCCAGTAACATGAAACTTTTTATTATATGAACGGGTTACTAAGAACAACAGGCCAGTAATTTCAGTACTTCAAAGGTTTTCTTTCTTTAACTTATTACGAAGTATGATGAACTCAGACAAATCAAAAAAGCAAAAGAAATCCAAACAGAAAAGAGTACATTTATCCTGTGATATATGTCACAGAATGCTAAGTTATTTTCTAATCATACAGCTATCACCTACACAGATATCCACACATTTGAAATCTCTGCCGAAACTCTATTAACTCTGTTTTGACACAAAAATGAGACTATACAATTTGATGCAAAAAACCAAGAGGTCGAGCAGTCGCCTTGCCACTGCATGTAGTGAAAACAATAGCAAGCCTACCTTCACTGCACACAGTTTAGTTCATGTGGGTGTTGGTCTAATGCTTACACACACAGCTACCACAAGGTCTCAAGCCCTAGGTAGTATTTACTAATAGTATTTAGGTTTAACTAATAGGAGCATTCTTGTCCACATCCAGAGGGACAAAGTATCACCCTGAAATATAATATATTAAAAAAAATACAAGAAAGACAGATATTCATTTCTTCTCAAAAGAAGAGTGAAAGAGAAAAGATTCTGCTAGTTTGTGATAACCTGAAATATAAAGAAGAAAACATCAGCTCCTTTTGGGGAGTCTGTTTCAGTAAGTGTTTAACACACCAGACATATCTGGAGCCACTTAAGCAAAACCAGTTTAGAAGGGAATCAGTATTATGAAATGCAGTCGCTAACATAAGAATGTTAGTAAGGTATCTTAGAAAGCCTCCTTTAATCTTAAAATGTTTCTAATGAACCAGTTAGACAAAATTATCTAGTAGTAATAGGGAAAATTAACTGGGAGATCAACAGATATATTCAGGCTTTTCTTATCATATTTACTTCAGCAAAGGTTCATAGTAGTGCTCTCACCAGCAAGTCTCAGGAGCCCTAAGGGCAATAGCCTGTCCATCTGCAAAGCAGAAATTACTCTGTCCCAAAGTACACTGTAAATGAGTAAGTGAAAGTCTCTGTGCAGCTGACAGAACCTTGTGACTACAATTATCAGAGACCACTGCAAACTGCACAGGATGAAACAGTTCTATAGAGGAGATTGCAGTGATTTCCTTCCCTCTCTTGTACTGAACAGTCACACAGTAACAGCAGACTCGGAAAAACACTGCACCCTCTTTAGGTCTGAACTTGCACACAAAAAAAGTCACTGCTGCATAAAACAAGATTGGAACTTCAGTTAAATGAAAGCTTACTCTTGCTAACACTTTACATACAGAAATGTCAAAATCTACTAACTGGAGAGCAGGTCCCTACACCTTAACACAGCCTTTACTGTATGCATCCGAGTGCTTTCTGACTGTCACGATGCACACACGTTGGACACCTACAGCCATGCAGATATACAACGAAATGTATCATTTCTGCTTTACATAAAGGACAGTATGTTGATACTGGCAACAGAAAAATCAAAGTTAAGAGTTAGTTTTAAATGCCTTCTTCCTTTCAAAGGTTCACAAGTATTTCTGAGGTAAGATTTTTAACTCCTGTCCTCTGTTAAAACTGAGTGGTTTATTTAGTTGAAACACTGAGAAAAAAACACACATTCCTTTCTTTTGGGAATTGGGAATCTTCAGTTGTTTATGAAATTAGTTTCACCATCTTTTTTTCCTGGATGACGATTTGTTACTAAATATTATCTAAAGCAACATGCACGTATGGATTTCTTTCTGAACAATAGTTTATCTATCTAGTATGGAAATCACACTTTGACTGTTCCAAACATAAGCAGTAAATATTTAGCATGCGATACCATTCACACATAATATGTAATAACCTTATTTTTGTCATGTAGTCACAAACATAAGTCTACCAATTGTACGGTTAACTTCATCCTTTTTTCAATCAAGTCTGATATTCCTAAATACATCAATAACATTTTTTTCTTTTAACAGCCAAGTTACTTTGTTTTTTCCAAAGCTCAGTTACAAAATTTCCAGTCTACTTTTTACCTCCCTCTGTCGTTTCAGCAAAGATTAAGGACAATCAAATCTTGCCAAGCTCTCTCCTGGAGCTTGTATCTGTTACCTCATTTCCTGGTTCCTATGAAGCAATGTGAGACAAGACTTTGGTGAAAACTATCACCATAACATTTACATTTCCAAATACTGACTTCAGTTTCTCAAAAATAGTAATGAACTCCATGGCATATGAGATTGAACTTCCTCATCCATCATACTGTCTTTTCTTCAGGTGTTGATAAACTAAGAATGGTTTTAAAAAACGTTACTTGACAGTTTTCCAACTCTCCCAAGCAACCATCCCTTCTTTTCTCTCTTTCACACTTTCCAATAACGTATTTCACTAGAGACTCCAACTTTTGGTCATTGTCAGAGTCTTCTTACCCTTAATTTCGTCATCTTCGTCATCTGCTACCTCTGTTAAGCACCTCTCTTTCACACTCATTCAAACCACTATGCAACACACAGCACCACATCTTAAAAAAAAAAATTGTTTTCTTTAGCTTCATCATTTACACAGACTGTAGATCAATTAAATGAAGAACGAAATCTTCATTAAAGATCAGAATATATTTAAGCTCAAGGACTACACATCACTTGATATTTAAAAGCCACACAAAATTATTTTACTGCTGTAACATAAAAACTTACCCACTTTGCTATTGGACACCCCTGAGAGCTTTTTCCTTCTTTTCCTGTATAAACCACTACCTCTATTCTTACAGCGCTTCCTTTTGCTCCATACCTGTATTAAAAAAAGTTTATGAGTAAAACAAACTACTGTAGATCAGTTTAAAACAGGAAACATTTTCAATAAAACAAGAATAACAAATTAGCTTTACTGAGAATGTTAGAAAACCAAAGTCTTTATAATGTCAAAAAATACTTTTAAATTTAAAAGCCTATTTGCAAGAGTGATTTTTGACATCTCTCTTCTGATAACAAGCTTCTGCCACTGAGGAAACATTGTCTGGGGAAGAAATGTTATCTGCATAGAAGTCTTGGTGCACTTAATCACTAACGTGACCTTTCTGTCCAGTTTGCCACAGCTTCCTCACATGTAGGACACTAGAAAAACTAATTCTATCAGCTGCTAATCTCTGTCATTCCTATTTATTTCAATGGCACCTAAAATCATGCTGCATTTGAAATTTAACCCTAAAGTTGCAAGAGCTCAGGAAAGACAGATGAGTTTGGAACTGAAATACTAATGCTCACCTCATGCACATCTGAACAGGAAAACATTTAACAAACAAGTACTGCAAGTTTAGAGAAAGAAAGCTAAACATAGCACCTGATTTCTCATAGACAGTCAAAAATACTGTGAGTATTAAATGCTGAATTTTCCTCACCTGTTCTCCATAATTTCTCTCACAGCAGCAACACTTGGTCCTGTCCCAAGGTGTGTGTAATATGGGCCTTCATCTTTCTCTATAATTTGCTCTGTAAGCAGGTTGAGAAAACTAAGTTGGCACATATGAAATTTATTTACACCATTACAAGTAAGCTTAGAAATGGTTTACAGAAACATCTTCCAAAATAAATTACAATACAGAACACTTGTCCCTGAAATGTAATGAATAAAGAATACGGCAGATTTTTCTCCTCAGAGGCATCAACATTATTTTATACTTATTTCCTACTATTAATCTGCTAGTATTTTTTATGTTATAAAGTATTCCTAATTATAGTAACATTTTGCTTTCCTTACAAATTGCCATTACAGGAGCTGGCATGTATTGACTATATAAGCTTCCCAATATCCTTGTTGGTAGGAAAACATTATTAATTTCTCTCAGACAAAGGCGAATGGGGGGTGGGGAGGGAGAGAGAATTAACTGATAGTCATATACTACTGAACAGAAAACATAATCCAAGCCTCTTAACTAGTACTTTGTTGATTCAGAACATTAAAGCAAAGATGAAACAATCTGCCTGTGTACAATTTGTTGTTAAGCTTCTGACTTGTTTTTCCATCTGTGTGCTTTGATAGTCTGAAAACACATCATGTCTAACACCACCAATCAAGCTATATTTGCAAAATCCTCAATATTGAGGCCTGACATCTTGCCGTGCAATGCAAATTATTACATGTGTGGCCTCACCTGAACTCCACCTTACCTCTCCTCTCCGTGATGAGAGGCATCTAGTAGACTTTGGCACGGACTCTTACGGCAAACTGACATCAGTCATCAGGACTATGACAGTAACAAGACTGTCCACAGACTGTCCACAGCTATGCCCTGCTGCTTATTTAACAGCGTTTAGGCAACAATTACAAGATACTGGGAAATGTTTGCCCAGCCCATCTGGCAAAAACTAGTTCTAGACCATAAAAATCAGAAGCTGATATAATGCAAGTAGATTGACATGCAGCACAAGTCAGCAATGACAAAACAACAAATAGAAAAACTCCTTTTCCTCCTGGGTTTAAATTTAAGCAGAGAATTTAAACCTGCCAGTTGCAATACCAAAAATACTCAATTCTGCTGTGCTTTGCAGACCCAAAGAACCCCAGGCAAAAGTTACAGAAAGGGGAAAAAAATAACTTCTTCCCATTTCCTAATGGTGAAACACTGGTCCTTTTGCAACAGCTGAGTAACTGTCAAGTACAACTTCCTCACATTAGAGGAATTAACATGAACACACCTACATCTGAAAGGTACAGGCAAAAGTTAGCAAAAAAGACTTACCAACACAGTCACAAGTTGGCAATTCAGATTGTCCTTTTTTTGTAGGTGTATCTATTAAATTTTTTGTAGGGGTATCAAGAAACTTCATAGGTGATTCCAGGAAACTGCTGAGTGTGTTTTTTGCTGGAGAACATCCTGAATCACCTGTGCTTTGTGGGTGGTCAGTACCCAAACTGGTCGACGTCAAAACAGTCACTTCGCCCGCACACTCCATATTCCTGAGAGCTTCAGCAGAACCTGGTACCTGGGCCCCACCACAGGGAACAGGCAGCACCGGCGACTTCAGATCTACTTGTTCTACAGCACCCTGCTGAACATAGGTTTTGTCTTCACTATGCATTTCGTTAGCTCTCAGGTTAGACTGATTAAAAGTTTGAGGCAAAGGATGTGTCTGACTGACATTCGCTGTTTGCTGTACCTGAGAATTACTTTTTTCTGTAAACATCTGTAGGTTTTCACTTGGTCTGTTCAATAAGGATGCAGTTTTCAATTGTGAAACAGCCAGAGGATTACGGGAGGACAGGTCGCCATGTTGGTTACGTGCAACAACTTCATTTTTTAGTGGGTCAATGCCAAGTGGGTCACCAGAACCTGCAGTTTTGATTTGCTCATTCATGACTTCACAGCCAAACAATCTGTCTTTTTTTTTCTCTTGCGGTACCTCAGGTAAACATCTATGGAATTTTATCTGTGTTTGCGGGAGAAATAATCTAGTTTTCTCTTGTGATGCTAAAGTATTTTGATTCAGTGCTCTCTGTACTTTGGTTCTTGGAGATTTTTTTTCAGGCGGAGCTATTCTGGAGTCCTGGGGCATAGTTTGACCAAGCTTGTGTAGTTTTGATGATATCCAAATGTCCTGTAACTCGCTATGCTGGCAAGACAACAGCTCTAGCTGGCTTTGATTATTTTGTTGATAGCGTGCTTCTTGAGACTTCTTTTTGTGTCTTGGTTTCCATGGTACAGCATTTCCTTTTTTATTTGTTGGCTGTTTTTGCTTTAACAGTAAGGAACTGTAATTATGCCTAAAAAACACAGATTCTTTTTTCTGCAACACATCTTGGTTGTACTTTGGCTGCCTCTCATGTGATATTAGATTAAGCAGCGATGTCTTTATGTCATTTTTCTGCTCTGGATTAGTCTGGTTTGATTCAATTAGCGCCGCAAGTTGAGTTAGTTGTGTAGCTACATCCTCTTCATCCTGGCTGTGAATTCCTCCTTCTTTAATCAAAGAACTAGTTTCCAAGTTCAAATCATTAGAGGTTGGCTTTTGCTCTAACTGACCAAGAGTTTCCAAGTTGTTATTTGTTTGCTGAACATTACATGAAGCATTGCAATACTGTGCAAGGGTGACTGGATGATGAGCATAATTTTTCTTGGTAGTATATCCTGAAAATGATTTTGCATTAGATGTTAAGTCAGATAAAGTTTTGGTATCTCTTGAGGATAACTGTAATTTAAACATCTCACCAGCCAGATTGGCAGGTTTATCACGCAATTCAGGGACTGAACTTTGGCCATTGTATAACACTGCCTTATTAGGGAGCTGCTTCTGCGAGTGAGCACAGTGAGCCAAGAGCTGTTGCTCATTCTGTAAGTAAGTGTCTTTGATTTCTTTTAATGCAGAAGATGTGAAGGAGGATGAGATATCCCTTTCATAACTATGGAGGAAGTTGGAAGTTGTCTCTTCTGTACATTCAGTACTTTCAGTTTTAGCTGGTGAAGTTGTTTCTAAAGGGGCTTCGGATAACTGTGTTAAAGCTTCAATAGCTACAACCTGCTCTACAGTTAAATTTCTGGTTTTAATCAGGGACAAGAAAGTTGGCTGGAGTGAAGAATCCTCATGCTGTATCTCTGCATTAGGTACTTTAAAGCCATCCTTCCCTACATGTACTTCCTCTTCAGGCAGCGGAGGACAACACAAGCTTTCTTGCAGATCCAAAGTGGAACCCGTCTGCAAACCCAACTTATCAGAACCCTCAAAGATGCTACAAGTGCAGTTTTCCTCTTTCATTAAAAAATTTCCTTGTTTTTCTGGGTGAACACAGCCAATGCCAGTTGTCAGAGTGTTTACTAAGTTATTCAGATTGCTACCCTTCATCCATTGCACATGGGAGCTGTTTGTCAAATCTGTCCTTTCCTCTATTTTCAGCGAAGCAACTGCTGGTGGTGGCGAATAATGTAGAGTTTTTATGCCATTTCTGATGGTCTGTGCAAATGATTTTTTTGGCTCAGCTAATGGACTGGGAGAGACTGCTCTTTCACTGCCTTCAGCATTTTTCAAGTGTTCACTGCCTGTCACAGTTCCATGGATATCTCCGTTGACATGGACACCAAAAGACGGCTTCTCGTTATGTGCCCACTTCTCTGCTTCTAAGCCTGTCATTCTTTCTCTCTCCTTAGACTGCACATTTTCAATGGGTACTGTTTGGTTTGTTTTCACCCTGTATTTTTCACCATGACCACATATACTGCATTCCATGAGTTCTGGTCTGCGGCCATTTACTGGTTTGTTTTCTAAATTCGCCTATAAAATAGTAATAGAAAATTTTGATGTAACAGCTGTTCAAAAGCATTAAAAATAAGAAGCATAAGATTTACAGCAATTAAACACTACTTTGACACAAATGAGAAATATCCTCGTTAAGCATAGGCACAGACACTGAGGGAAAAAAAAACAGGAAGTCATTAAAAACCCCTGAAGCCTAAAGACCCTATCCATATTTATAGCCATTTTCCCCGCACTGTTGGAGGGGGCAGATGAAGAAAGTGTGTGCATGTGGTGGTGGTGGTAGACTAAAGAAATGGATGAACAGAGAAAGGATGTTAGCATTTAGAATCACATCTAAGGATTCAATATTTAATGAATTTCCATAAGCAGATGAAAGCCTCCCTTGAGTTCAAAGCAGGACTGAAAACTAAAGGCTTGTACCACAGAAAGTACACAGAAAGTGTAGTAGTGATTTGGTATAATTATACCAATTTGGCTAAACCAATAAACTGATACACTTGTCTGGACATCCTAGCAAGAATGGCTGGTTTTCAGGCTTAGTTTCAAGTCCTTAAAAAAAAAAAAAAATAAAAATCACAAAAGCTAAGCTGGATAGTAAGCCAAGTAACATTAGCTCACTTGAAAGTTACCCTGTGAATACTGTGTTTAGCATCTGTATTTAGATAGTAACTTCCAGGTTTGTGAACAGTCTCTCAAATAAGCTATCCTTGACAGTATTTCAGTAAACTCTAAATTCTAATATTTGACTAAATATATTCTTTATCTTCACTGGTGTTATACAATTTGTGTGGTTGAAGCAGTAGAGTCAGAATACTATGTCCTAGAAATAATATGTATATGAACCTTAATATAGTATTATGGATATGAAGTAAGGAGTTATGCAATTCAAGTTTAAAAAAAAAAAAGGTAGGAATTCAAGCAGAAACAGCAAAGGAAAAAGTAATTTTTATTATGTTATTTTTCTTTATATATTTATATTAAATTGTCTTTAAAAAAAATTCAGTCACAATAAACAATGCTGGTACTTAATATTATTGTAACATCTAAGAATTATTTAAATAACCTGTAGCCTTAAGCCCTATTTAACAAGAAAACCAGTAATGCTTTTCAAATCAGATATAAGCAACACAACTGGTTAATTAATCATAACTCAACACAGTACTTCTTAGTAGTTCAATTTAGCATAAAGCATTCAGTTAAATCAGACATGGGTTTGTGGCGATACCAACTAAAGTGCATGGACTTCTCTGAGGAAGTAACAAATGCAAAGTATATTTATGATTAATCATAACTATCAAGATGGAATTGCCAAGAACCTCCAGGCAAAACAAGGCATATGGACCCAGCTCCATCTGGAGCCCAGTGTTCACCTCACAACTGATTCCCAATTGATAAAAAACTTTAAACTGGGAATCCATAGCATGCCTTAGATATTATAAGAGGCATCTTAAATCCTCATGGAAATGGTATGTAAAAACATGTCCAGCAGCTATGCAGCTATGTCAAAGCTATGAAAATTACAGTAAGAAGGACACCTTATTTAATGCTTCTTCATTACACAGAGATGCTGACTAATGGTCTACCAGCCTGAACTCCTCTGGATCCTGATGATTTTCAATCAATTGTACACAGACCCAGGGGATCACTGAGCAATTTCTAAGAGCTCCACAAAAGTGGTTAAGCAGCTTTATTGTTAGCAGGGCTAAATGCATTACACAGGCCTCTGCAACCATATCAGAAAATGTTTTAAGGGTCCACCATGGAAAGGTAAAACCCCACAATTCTGTATTTGTGCAAAAATTGAATTTCAATTACTTTGATTTCATAAAGATCTAGGATATGAAATTGCTGGGGTTTTCTTCAGCAAAAGTAATCTAACTTCTCCATTGGTCCAAAATTTGTCCCAACCACGTAAAAGTGTTATCAGTAATTTAATTAGATAATTAGGAGGCTAAGGAGATAGAAGCAAACAGATTAAAGTAATACCCCAGCATTTGTACATTTTCAACGCAACACTGTATTTTTGTATTGCCTTCATTTTTAGAGGGTATCATTCACTACATTAACAAAAAAGTTAAAAAATCTAAGTCTGGCAAATGGAGAGCAATGAGAGATGGGGGAAAGGAGAAGGGTTCATTCATGATCAGCAGAGATTAGATTGACACAGAGTCCACTGACAGCACTAGAAGTGCAAAAATGTCATCACACTTCTCTCAACTGTGTTGTTCCTCAATAAAATACTTCATTTGACCAAAAAGCACTGCTACGCTCAAAAATACTCAGAATATTCCCTAATCTGCTAGTAGTGCACAGGTGCAGTGCTGAATCTCCATAAGACCCCAGTGATTCCAGCAGTAAAGTGGGATTACTTTTTAAATAAAATTATTCCTCATACATCATAATTTCCACTAACATTACTGGAAGCTGCCCACATGCAATGAGAAAGAAAAAAGAACCAGATGAATCATATCATTGCACAATTTGGTTCATATTTTTCCACAAAAAAAAATAAATATTATCACAGAATTGGATATTTTTTTTAAATCAAACTCTCTTTCTTTTGAGCACTATGTTGCTTTCTTCTCTTGTTACTGAACTGCAACAAATCCTAAAAAATACCTTTTTCTTTCCTCTCTTACCAGACTTTCCATGTGAAGTTATTGTCTCCCAATATAAAAAGAAATGCAGGTAAACTACCAGGGGCAGAGCCCATTTGATTCCTCTCCTCAATGTAAGCCTGGCAGACAAAAAGCAATAGCTCAGCAGAAACCTTTTGCAACTAAACAACCTAGGAGCAATCTATCTTCAAGTTCTGCATCAGGACTCAAAAAAACTGTAGTGAAAACTACAGACAAGGATACCACAATTCCAAGCAACAGTCTCAAAATTCATGGAAGTTAAGCACATAAGTCTGATCCGATTGATTTCTAAATCTTTTACACAAGTGTAATGAAAAGCTGAAGAATAAACCAGATCAATAAAAGTAATTTCTCTTCCTCATTAAGGAGAGCACTACTCTATCTGGAAACATAAAACACAAATAAATCATGCTCAAGCTCAGACTCCGCAGTAGTTAGCGCTAATAGGACAGGAACCACAGAGTACAGTCTGCTGTAGTCATTGCTGTATTAAACTTCAACCAGACATTATCTCTGATATATACACACAAAAAAATGCACTCTGTGAGGTAATGCTTCCAGCACACACGAAAAGGCAGTTACAGCAAATCACTTCACCATTCTGAAAAGGGTCTGACTTTGATATTAACCTTTAACACAAGATGCCTCTGAGGCAGTGCAGAGTCCACCAATTCACAATCAAAATACAATACTAAAGCTACACCGAAGACATTTCCACATCATCTGTGCAACAGAGAGAAGGCTGTCAGTTTATGCCTCATTTCAAACCTCTATAGGTTGTAACAACACATATTGTACTAAAGGACACAAGCAGAAACAATTACTCCCATAAACCAGAAATAACAGATGATGATCAAGTACTGATAAAACGGCTCTACGAGCAAGTCATGACAAGTTAAATGATAACCACTGCCAAGTCTCCCTAACTAGCCCTCCCTGTGAGAGCAGGGACTGGCCAGGTCCCTGTGAGAACACAATACCCAACAAATCAAAAAATACTTGCACCTCCTAGCTTGTGCCAATAACCAAGACGAACTGAAAGGCAGTTCTTCCAAGGTCACAACATTCATCAACATAAAAGGACAAGAGGGTGAGAAGTGCTTACACTTTGCATCTCTCTTCCATTACAGTACAATGGGTAAGTTTGGATCCTGATGCAGTGTCTGCAGCCACGTAGCCAGCCCCACATGCCCATCCATGTTGGCACAGAGCTGGCAGCTCCTCAGAGCTCAAATACAGCAACAGAAGTTTTCTTTCAGAAAAACTGTTTGGAAGAACACCCAAACATACCTCATCTAACATTTGAACGGACTGTTTTACTCATGGTCCAACTGTCAGATGTCACTGCTTCAAGAGGTAAGAAAGCACCAGCCAGCTGACCACCGGCAAGGACTCTCCTATACAATTTATTCCTACTCCCTAGTGTTTGCTCGCCAGGACATTCAGTGGAATGCAAGACTTGCACTGTACAGGACCTACATACAAGGATAAGGAGGTAAGATATCGACAGGAGAGAGGATAGGGAGACAAACAGCACAGATGTGGAGAAACACTTGCTTATGCTGAGTGCTATGTAGAAAGACATGCACTGCTTAGAACTGAGATTAATGTAAGGTGGAAAGCTGTGGAAGGTATAGGCCACCTTCTAAATACAGCCAAGTTTTTTTTGCATTCCAAAATAAATGCAGACACAATAATACACTTAAGGATAAACTATTTAGGACCACGCTGCTTCATGTTTTAGTACCGTAATGCAGACAACAGCAATGGGCTGTAAATTGCTGCCCAAGGCTGCAGCCTGAGCAGGGTTTCCAAGCAGGCAACCAGCAGAGAGAGAGCAGCTGAGTAGGGGCCAAGCTGCAAGCAGGGGCACATTCCCATGACTCTCACCAGAGGCATAATACAATTAGCACCACACTTTTTTAACAACCATGAACATGAAACAGTCTCTTAGTACACCGCACTTCTACAGAGGCTCAGGTAAGGCACATTTTCTGTAGGTCTTTGTGCAAAGAAACACATTTGGACCCTTTATTAATGTAACACAGCCTTCATATACAAGATGTTTTGTTCCTCAAGAGAAAAATGTTCACAGATGGCACTAAGGGACAGGACAGGTAATATTTAGAAGCTACTGCAATCAAAGAGAACAACCTCTACTCTTGGCAAAATGACACAGACAAGTTTTAGCAGACAGGCTGGTTTACACGGAATCTCAGGGGAACAAGAGATTCTGCAATTCTGCAGAAAGCAACCTGACGTGGGGCAGGACATCCAGGCTTTCCTGGAGGGATCCCCCTCACTCCCAACTCCCATGCCCCTGAGTATCAAAATCCACCCGAAGCCACCAACTTCAGTACCACAGCAGGCACCATGTCAAATTGGATCTTAGATCAGCTGGAAAGTCTGCTCTAGTTGATAGTGTATTTTTTTTATATCCGTAACCACAACAGCAAAGAACATTCTCCAAGATACAGCTTAACTCTCTCCTTCTCAGTTTCATCTCCATTTTATCTACATCTGTATCCTCTTTGCAATGGTTTTCAAACACCAGGCAGCTTCCCCACCAGCAAAGTTCCTTATCTTGTCTTTCCATAAGGAATTAGTACATTATTGCCTTAAAGTCTTTATATCTTTGTTGTCTTCATTTTCTCTCTTACACCATTACAACAGTCCTCCTGCCCATGTTGTGTAACAACTTCAGTGAGACCACTTACAAAGAAGATCTACAGTATCAGACCCTATAAGGATACACTTACTCGCAAAATAAAAACCTACAGGATACTGCTTCTGGCTCTAAATGCTTCAAATGGCCCCAGAGAAATGCATTTATTAGATTACTACTTGGAAATAGGCGCTCTCAGCCACAAACTCAAATTATTGTTTCTGTCAACTCTGAAGCTCTAGGTTGTGAAAGCTATAAACAGAAGCAAGAAAGAAAATACAGAGTGAAGGACACCCCATTCTCCTACACAGGCACCCAAGAAGTGGATATGTTAAGAAAGAAAAAAAAACCCAAACATCACAGTACTTTTTCTGCCACAGAAGGAAACGCAAACAAGGCATCGGGCTTGGTGGATTTTGTTTTGTTTGGTTTTGGTTTGTTTTTTACTGGTGTTTTGAATTACTCAATCATTTGTCTTCAGCACTGAAACCGTGCACTCAAAGAGACACTGGCAGCTCTGGAAAATACAGCACTCAATTAAGCCACAAAAGAAAAACAATATAATCAGCAGCAATATGTATTCCCTAATACAACCTTCCCCTAATGTGCTCTAGCTCAAAAGCAGAGATGAAAGAAATTCAGTTTTCAAATTTAGCCATGCTAGCTGATGTCTCTTGCAGTCTACTCATTTATGAAACCATCACCACAGCATTAAGAAAGTACTGCCTGGCCCTTAACTGTAAGTGGAGAATCATCACAGTGTTTGCAACAGGGTCTTCAGGGAACACATCACAGCTATAGATAACATTTTTAGCAATAATCTGGAAAAACATTGAAATGGATACTGATAGAAAAATATCAAATAATTAAAAGATCAGACATGATGCTTCCTAAATTAACTGGCAAGCCAGCTGCAAGCACACATTTCAGTATAGCTAAAGGTAAAGTTGTGTATCTAGCAACAGAGACATGAAGCTATATTTACAAAATGCAGGAACTGTAGAAACTCCTGCTGCAACTTCATGGCCAAAAGGATTAGGGAGATTCCTGGGTGTATAAATAACAACATAATGAGGGAAAGACAGGTTACTTTCTATCCTGTACTTGGCACTTTTGCACCTGCTATATATAAATATGTAATAAATAATAAATAAATAAATGTGGGCTAAAGCATCCAAGTTCTACCATACCCAATTCAAGCAAGACATTGATATGCTGGAGAGGGCTTGGAGGACCATGAGAATGACAAAGAATTGAAACGTCTTGAAGTGAAAGCCTCAAGTTCATTCTACTCACTCTACAATTTACCAAAAGAAAAGAAAATTGGAAAGCCACAAACTGCAGCTAAGCCTATGTGGAAAAGAGAGCTGATAACAGAAGACTCCTTGTTCTAGCAGACAAAAGTATAACAAGAGTCAATGACTTTAACTTAAGGCCAGAGAAGTCTGGCCTTGAACTATGGCACGCATTTTTGCAGAGGGACAGAAAAATGGTAAAGAATCTTTCAAGCATCTTGTTAGGTGTTTTGATGCACTTTTCATCCATGGGAATTTTCAAATTCAAGTTCTTTGTGCTATTTTTACAAGAATGCTTAACCCAAATAAATTTGATAGTCTTACAACCCAACTTCTTAGCACAAGAACAAGTGATCACAACCACCTTGTCTAGGTTTACCGTATGTGAACCAAACTAATACAAGTTAATAGTTTTCCTTTAGTTTCAGTTCAGAAAAGGATCTGAACCACTAAGGTAAAGTAACATAACATTCCACTTCCTATGATGTAACCAGGAAGATAGGTAGCTCCTTAATCTAGAACCCAATTTTAGTGCCTAACCATCTGTTGTACAACCAATCATATTATTTAACGTTGCTACATGCTGGTAGCTGCTCTCAGACCAGATCTACTGAGGACATACAACACCTTAAGTTAACAATGCCAGCCAGCCCTCACACACATAAATTGTTTTCCCCTCACTCTGAAATATCAGCACAAGTCCCAAATACACATTGCAATAAGTTCACACACAGGTTTGCTCCAAATTTAAACATCTATATTATGGCTATATCCTAGCCTGGTTTTAAATCTGATGGGACGTCACAAGACTAAAAGGAATAATACTCTTTAGCAATAGAAAAGTCGGTGACAAGTAGGTGTCAGAAGAACAGCTAATGGTAATTCAGATAAAAGAAAGAAAAAATAGTCATGCTGATCACTTAAGCCACCAAGCTACCCGGCTGCAGCACTATTCCAGACTTTGCATCTATTTCTTGGTTATTCTCATAATGAAAAAAGCCTAAAAAATGGTAAACGATGTTTCTCTTCTGTCTCAGTCAGAGCTAGTACAACTATGGTTTTAAATAAAGATCTAAACGGAATTTACATTGTACTAACTTCCACTTTCTCTTTACAGGAATACCAACTTTCACGCACATACTGAAATAATAGCAATGTTGTTCTGGAGCAGCACTGCAACAGTGGTGTCGGTGTTGCAGAATTCAGGCAGTGATCATCTGTCACAGAGGTAAATGCTTTATATTAAGTACACAGAAATTTTTCCTGTATTCACAAGTTCAGCAAAATCTTTATTTTAAGAAAATTAAACAGAGCCCAGTTTTATTACACAGCATCAATGAATAATATTACAATACCAGACAACACCAACAAAACACCAAGAAAGAAATTCAGAGTCAAGCACAAAGACACAAACCACTCTATTTTAAGTCAGCCTTGAATAGTACTAATATCGTAAAAGGCTTAATATTAAAGCTATTAGGACAAGCACAGCCAAATATATTCAGTACTCTAATTTTACATAAGTTAATGATAAGTCACTACTGTTATTTCCCTACATGAAATTCCCGTTTCCTTTTTTCTTGACATTGGCTAAGTTTCATGTATTTGACATTTTAAAAGGAATCACCTTTACAAGAATGAATGGATTCTTCTTACCTCCCAGATGAAACCCTGTAATTAGGAATTTATTTTAGTAGGAATTAAACCTTTTGGTCTCTGCATAGGCAAGGCTGCTACTAATGTCAATGGGAAAGTTTGCTGTAGTAGTATCTGCAATACTCTACATATTTAGATCTACATATTATACATATACAATACTATATTTAGTAACACTAACCACAAAAATTTTAGTGTAACATCACAAAGAAAAAAAAAGTCACAGAAGTGAAAATCTGCTGTGCTCAAGGAAGTTTGGGGCTTCTCACTCCTTTTCTCCCACATCAGTTACTAAAAACAATTAACTTCCTTAGCAACATATCAGAGTCTAAACAACTAGTGCCCATTTTCAAAGCACTTTCTAGGTATTACTATCTATAAACGTATAGACAAACAGCAAACTGACAACTGATCTCTGGGATTTGCAAAGCCATCTCATTTATTTCAATGCCTACATTATATACAGCATCTACAAGTATTCAATAAAGCTCAAAATTCAGTAGTGACTACAAATAACATCAACAGAACAACATATCTGGAATAGGAAACCAACATTTATTTTGTAATGCTGTAACTTAATTAAGAACATCTAAACAATGTTATCAATGTTCCTATTCAACATCTACACAGGTACATTTTCCTTTCTTCCCATAAACCATGTTACTTTTACTTTATGACATTTTTTATAACACTTTCTACCTTTTAAAGAAGCTCCGCCTCTGAACCCACTAAAGTGGAAGACCCAGCACTGCACTAACACACATAGTGACAGACAGTCAAGATCTACAAATAAGTAGTGATTGAAAATGTGTAAAAACCCTCCAAAACCACTATAATCACTAGGTCAGCCTGGCCTTACTCACCACTTCACAGCCACATTGTGCCTCTGCCTCCACTATTCCCTGAAAAGTCACACTATCCTCACAACTGCTCCGCTACAGCAACAAATGAGTTAAAAGACAAAACCCTACTCCTCCCAGCCTCCTCTCAAAGGACAGTGTCCCTTTCTTCCCTCAGCACTCTGAGGACTTGGGTTGTGGGGACAAAGAGTAGCAGGGCAGCCAAGCAATCAGTCCTGACAAGGAGGTGGATGGCAGAGGGAGCAGCGGAGGGGGGCAGCAAGGGAAGGACAGTACCTCTGCATCCTACCCAGCTCGTTCTGCACCACAGGAAAAAGTCCACAAGGGACAAGCTTCAACCTCCCCCCAGAAACTGGCTGGAACAATTAAGGATTAGAAAATTACTAGAGTAAGATTAATAATTTACAGACCACTTACAAAGGCCTTCTTTGTCAGGACTCCATTCATGGAATGTCTACATACATGAGTAGTCTTAGCAGTGCTGTACAAACAAAATATGGAAGTGCTTCTTCATATGTTCACGAGTGCATTCACCTGAAATGCTGGAAAGGCTGCATTTGTACAAGTGTGCTATTAAATTACAATCATAATCATGCCTGCTCACATCGTGAGGTGCATGAGCCTATCAAGAGGAAAAAATAAAAAGCCCATTCAGACAAGCACATCCAGCTTGAAAAACATCAAAATTAGAACATTTCTTTCACAAATGATACTGAGACTGTTTTAAATAAAGTTAACAGCTAAATTACTTATTTTTAAAATAAAAATTAACTAATTTGTGTAGGCCACTGAAGTATGCTCTCCCTACCAATAAAAAGGAAAGAAGAAAGAAATAAGCAGACACTTTCAACCAGTACTTAAAGCAATTTTAATTAGTATTTACTGAAGGAATATGTTCCAAGGTGATAACCTCCCTTTAAAAAAACCACAAAGAATAAGATAAGTATTTGCTGGACAACATCCTTTCCAACTCATATTACACCATTCTGTTCTCTTCCTTTGTAAAATTCCACTGCAGTACAATTCCATCCATTGACTTGCTCATATCTTATTTTAAAGGGGGAAAAAAGTAATAAAATCTAATTTCTTCCAGCTAAATACTCTAGCCGATATGCACTAAAACTATACACCATAATTTAGAATAAATGTTTAAAATCAGTTAAATTTATGCTCACTCAAAGCATTATCATGAACATTAACAGTTACTTTCCTTAACTCTTGTATGAGCCTCACAAAAAAACTGCATCATAAAAAGGGCAACAGCAGGTCTGCCAAACCAATTTCGTATTTTAAAGTTGGTTTTGATAAGAAAAACTACGCTTAGTACATGTGGAAGAGAAAAAATAAGAGTGCTCAAGTATGTGTTTGTAGTTTTGATGGAAATTAAACTTTTGCTGGTTCCTAATACGATTTTTATAAACAAACCAAAAGTTCTAGATACTGAGTCATCTCTGGCTTTTGACTTGGCTTAAACCAAACAGATTTTACAGAGCTTAGCAGGCATCATTTGCACTTTTCTGGCCCACACGATTACCATTATAGTGTTTATGCATAAACATGCAAACAGAATCAGTCAGAGAACAAAGAATGTGCATGCAGTTATAATAGTCACTTCGCGCTGCATATATTATTCTGGGTCTCTCCCACAGTTTCTTCCCTTGGTTTTGTTTTTAAACCTCCATCAACACAGCAAACATCTGCAGCCATCCAAATGGCAGCCTTGGCTCCACAGAACCTAGTAGAAAGACCACAGCCTGTACTTTTTCATCAGCTGTATCTTGATCTGTGTGAGATTACCTTACGAGTGCCACTGCTGTCTATACTTCATAAGTGTAGGTTTCCCTGAAAACATGATGCCATATTCAACCGTCCCATTCTTCTGAACTCTCTGTCAATAAACTTGCAAATGACTGCTAAGGAGAGATGCCTGCACTGCTTAAATTGAGTCAGAACGCTGCTAAGTGGTTAAAAGGAAAATGGTAGTAGGTGAAGCAGGGTGTATAATAAGCCTTCTGAAATGCAGGTGAATTAATTTTTAAGTATTAATTCCTTCTATACAGACTTTCCAGTAGCAGGTATAAAATTAAAGAAGTGTCTACTTAACTGGGGGAAACACACAATATAAACCATAAGAAAAAAACATGAGTATATTCCTTCCTTAGTATCTGTCACTATGAACTCATAAAGATGCTTTCCTCAATGAGCATTTGCTCACTAGAAGTGATTAATATTTCAGATGTTCTTTCAAAATAAACATTGAGAACCTAATACAGTATTTATGACACAGAAGAATTTTCTAAACGACTCCTCCAATAACCAGAAAGGAGCATTAAACCACAGGTGTTGAAAATGGTAAATAGTAAACAAAAGGTATAGTAGCATGTATCACTTTGTCTTAATGTTTCTACCTGTCCAACCTGTTTCCAACAGGAAAACATTGCTTATTTTCACCCTCCACAGAAGAATTTGTAAATATGTTCGTCCTAGGAAGCACCATTAGAAAGAACACTAGCCTTCCAAGTAAATAACTGTGCATCTATAAAGGAGGATTAGAAAAATACTAACTCCACGTATTATTGAAAGAAGATACTACAAAACCTCCTTGAAGGAAGTTTACAATACTATTTGAAGAAAACACAAAGAAAGAAAAAAACAAATATTCTGTTAAAATTTTGAAAGTGTCACTGGTCAAGTGCCCTCAATCACTACGAACCATTAATTCAAAGCTATGATTCAACAGATATGACAATACCACTTTACATGGCAGTCCCACCAACAACAGAAGCCAAGCTAGAAAGTCATATACCAGAATGTCATATTTATAAAAATTCCCTTGTAAAGAAGTCTGCAAATTATACATCTCTTTCTAAGTTTGGTGCAGCTGACAGAGCTGCAACATAACTTGAGATGACCAACCTCTATCCTCCCCTCCAAAAACAAATGAAAAATCCCCTCAACTCCAACCTAGACATTCTATGATTCCATCAGGAGTACCATGCCATACTTGGTGGATGCAAGTGAACAAATTCACACAAAATACACTTCAGCACCACAAAGCACGGACAAGTACTAGAAAAACACAAAGAACAGCCCCTAAAACCAAAGAGAACACGCTGAATAACCAATTCAGCAAATGAAAGTCAAACCAGAAAGAAACACAAGTCTGGTGACTAAGGTAGGATGCTACACACAGAGAGAAACAGACAAGCCTTTCCATTTAAGAGCCAAGGAAAAAACTCTTCAAAAGGCTTTTCGGAAAGGGGAGGAATGACAGCATCATATTATATAGCAACCTGCTCTGCCATCAAATCAGGAAGAGTGGCAAAATGAACTCAAAGAGAAAAATCTGAAGACCCACTAAAAATCCCTACTGTAGACAGACACCTAATACAACATATCCGCCTATCACCAATTTAAAAAAAAATAAATTCACACTTTACCAGAACAGGTGTCACACCAATTACACATAACAAAGCTGAATGGCTCATTTACAAACACTCCTTATTTTGCACACTACTATCAACCTAACCACACAAAACACAGAATGAACAAATGCTTAAGTTTTAACGACACCTATGCACTATGTTACAAGAGCAACAGTAACTAAAATTAATAATTAAAAGCATATCCATGACTTAATGAAAAATGTTAATTTTTTAATGGATGAGTATTTAATACAAGGGGGGGAAAGTACTTGCTAGTGTTGTACAACCACAATTACTGTTATCATACAGGGAGGTGGTTTGCAGAACTACTCCCACATGAAAAGACTGACACCCCCTTGAGCCTGGACATACTTTCAAGTCAAATAAGGTTATTTGCTCCTAGCTTAGTCTTAACTTTGCTTTGTCTCACAAAAGCACAACTCCTTTAAGCAACTTTCTGTAACTTGTAACAGCGACAACAAAACTGATGAGAAATTGGGATGTTTTCAAATAAAATTACACTACACTCAGCATTTATCAAATCCACTATGTCCAATAACTTTTGAAATTTTAAGGCACTGAAACAATACTAAACTATCTTACATTACATTTTGTATTATACCTAGCTGGTATAAAAGAACAGCTCCACAAGTAAGTTTAATAACATATACATACACACACACACAAGTATTTCTCATTTTCCTTAGCTTCATCCTACACATACCATCCATCTTGTACCATCCATCCTCTAACACATTAGCTTGCAACAACGAAATTTATGACTTATTTCTATCCAAAATACTCTAAAGACTAACTGAAAGAGACAACACCAATGTGCTACCTGCTACATTTTTTAAAGAACATTAGCCATGAGTGTAGCAAGTCGATATTTTGTTATAAAAACTACAACATTTCCACCATGCGAAACACCAATCTTTTCTTATCATGAAAGATAGCCATCTTAAAAATCTTGAAGAAACGTGTTACCACGTGAAACCGAAGGCTGTTGAAAGTTTACAGAATTTTCCATTTCACTTGACGGGTTCCAAAGTTTAAAGAAAAAAGGAAATCAAAACTACAGTAACATCAGCATAAAATTTCCACTTTTGTTAATTTGGTTTGCGTTCTAACATTGACTTCTTACGCTAAATTTAAGACACCACAAAATCTGCATAGTAAGAGCCCCACCAACATTCAGCTGTTACCTCTGGATGTAAGAAACTGGGAACAGAGGAAATTAAAGCAACTGGCTCCTCAGTGCAGTGGAAACCAAACTTTTGGTCTGCAGACTTGTGTGGAAAGATTCAAATATGTATAAAACATGCCGAAGAAAAGAAGAGGGGGGGGAGAGGGGGGAAGAACATGTTCTACACTTTTAAAATTAGCTAATCTCCTGAAGAGCTGGAAAGCGCCGCTTCCCAGAAGTTAACCCTTTGGCTTCCTAGTCTACATGACAAGAAAATGCCACTTAAAACGGGAGAGGATAAATATTAAAGCCATCATCGGTTACCTTTAAAACTCTTTGCTTCCTCCTCTGAGGTCTTTTGTTTTCAGTTAGAACCTAAAAAAACATCAAATTGCAGAATAAGTTGTGGTCACAAAGGCAGACACCTCCGATTTTATTCTCAAACTGCAATATTTCTGAAATACCCAGAGTGCTTTACATGCGGCACTTGAGAGGTCTGGCGGAGGCCCTACGCGGCCCCGCCGCCGCCACCCCGACACGCGGCGACGCCGGAGACGGCCGAGGGGAGAGGCCCCGCCGCCCCCCTGGAGCCGGCCTCGCTGGTGCCCCGCATTCCTCACAGCGGCGCCCACGAGGCGGCCATCTTGCTTCCTGCCGCAGCGGCGCCCTCCTCCAGGCGGCGTCGCGGGCGCGAGCCTCGTGCGGCCCCGCCGCGCGTGCCCCGC
>JAVJGJ010000062.1:35149038-35165519 GCA_035590215.1 Microhierax caerulescens
CCCTCCTACTTCGCCCTGGTTAGGTTGCATCTGGAGTGCTGTGTCCAGTTCTGGGCTCCCCAGTTCAAGAGAGACAGACTACTGGAGGGGGTCCAGCAGAGGGCTACCAAGATGGTGAGGGGACTGGAGCATCTCCCTTACAAGGAAAAGCTGAGAGCTGGGCCTGTTCAGCCTGGAGAAGAGCAGACTGAGAAGGGATCTTCTCAAATGTCTACAAATATCTTAAGGCTGAGTGTCAAGAGGATGGGCTGGGCCCTTTCCAGTGGTGCCCAGTGACGGGACAAGGGGCAACGGGCACAAACTGAAAGACAGGAAGTTCCACCTGAATATGAGGAAAAACTACAAAGCCTGCCTGGATGCGATCCTGTACAACCCACCCTAGGTGAAGCTGCTTTAGAAGGGGCTTGGACTAGGTGACCTCCATCCAGAGGTCCCTTCCAACCCTTACCCTTCTGTGATTCTGTGAAAGAAACCTCTTCAAATAAAAATTTCTCTGTAAAAGCTACAAGAACTGGCACAGAAAACAAGCAGCAGTTAGAGGCAACTTTTTAAATGCATCCTCTGAAAATAATGAGACTCCAAACTAATTAATTTCCCTCTAATTTAGGCTGCATTATAGTCCACACCCAGGATCACAGCAAAGAAGCGTGACTTGTAATTATTTTACACACCCACAGAGCACATGTGTGTACAGTAAGAGTAAACTGTACCACTCCAGCTCCCTGCCCTGCATCCACAGGGTAGGCTGTACACAGCTTTACTCATCTTTGCCACACATTACCAAACTCCTCAAGCCCTTGTGCTATATCCCCTTACAAAACTCTCAAGTATCATATTCAAGAGGAGTGTTTTTATGTGCAGTCATTTTAAAATTTAACTGGCTTAAGTATTTCTGGAGTCTATTGTAAAATAAATACCACAAAGTCTAAATTTCTTGTCTGGCTAGAAAGCAAGAATTTCATTTTGCTTTTATTTTTTTGAGATTTCGACACTTGGTTGTGTTCCAAAGCAGAGCAAACCTTTCAAAAATTCAAAAGGAGACAGATGGGATGTGGGAGACCAAAGTTCAAGCCCCTGGTCTGCATCAGGCAAAAAGCCCTAACCACCAAGCTGTTCTAATAATTCTCTCCCCCTTTGTAAGTTTTAAGCAGAAACTTCATTTGGAACCTTAAGAGACTTTCCCCAAAAAATAGCTGTATCGAGACAGATAGTAGCTGTGAAAGCTTCCTGTTAAATCAGCATTTTCCATTCAAGGAACAGCTTACTGGAAAGTTCCCAACCAACTCTAACTGCAGCATCCTTTTTAAATATGTCTGGGTTTTCAGCAGCATGTTAAAAACCCACAAGGAAGCAGGCCCTTATTGTTATTTAATCTTTCCATGTTACTCAGATTACAGCTATTAAATAAGATGTCTCAAGACACCTTGGTCAACCCCAGTGAACTTAGGCTCAGTGACATGATTTTTTTTCCAGTTTGTTGACTCCAGTTCCCACTAAATCTAACATGGTCCATTACCTAATATAAAGTAAAGCTCTCCCAGCCCAAAAGGGGTGCCTGCCCAGGTAGGGCCTTGGCAAGCCTTGCAGAAAGCAGCCTTTGGAGATGAGGGGTCCTTTCAGCTGCTGGTTTTGCAGCAGCCCTGTACGTTTATGGCCTTTCGGGCAAGAGGCGATCCAGTGGTATGTTACGAAACCCTCTAAGTTCACCTCAGCAATGGGAGCTGCTCAGCTTGGCACTCTCCCAGGCAAGGGCTGGGGCAATGGCTACACCCAGGAGAGCACTAGCCAGCTGGGAGCCAGATGAGATCCGAGTCCGCTTGCCCAGCCAGAGCCCAGCACACCAAGCAGTCAGCTCGAGCGATGACTGCAAGCACCCAGAAGACAGCATTTTTCATCTAAAGTTTGTACTGCTACACCTGCCACACCTGCTTGTCCAAAACAAGATTCCTTTTTTGAAGGAAAAATAAAATAAAACATGGACCACCTTCCCTATCTACATGCTGGTATGGAAGCCTACAAAATCCTTGCCCTACACTGCAATGCACCCTTGACAGCCTTGACACGTGTGACGATGCAATGGCAGCAAAGGCAACCACTTCTTGGAATTAAATACGTGTTTTGGTAGAAAGCAGCTGTGAAATAGCCTTCAGTAACTGCCACACTATTTCAGAAAACAGCAGTCTTGGAAACACAAGACTAAAATGTGGAAGCATCACTCTCATATATGTAAACTTGTCAAATCGTCTTTTCACTGTGAAGCATTTCCACATTATTCACTCTGAGAAGCACAGTAACCCAATATAAAGCCTTCTTCCCCTTCTTTTCAAAGCTTGCTTACATTTTTATTTACTGGGCTGCTCTTTCAAAAAATTCAGTAAACAAAAAGGTTTTCCCCACATATAGTTTAGAGTTTTTCTTTACCAACTGCTAAGGAAGCAGCCACAGTGTGAATCCCTCAGGAAGAGGGGCATCACATATAACAATATTGCTACACACAGGGGCTTTGAAATAGAGCCCACGATGCTTTATCCAGACTTTCATGACGTCACATCCCTGCAAAACCCATTACATTCAGCAAGGTAAAGTATCACTGAGGGTTTATGTGGATGTTATTTTTAAGTGATATTTTTCAAGACCAATATAGTTTTCAAATCTTTATCTGGATTATGTGTGAACTAATGAAAATAACAGCAATGTAACTAATACCAGCTCCAAACATGCAACCGATACTCTCTGAGGGTTGAATGCTTGTGCACACATGGGCATGTGCGTTGGAATATGCACTTCAGTCTACATTCACAGCTTCCACCAGCCAGGCCTTACCCCCTATAACTGTAAATCCACATAAGTTCTTAAGGAAAACCAACACCTCTTTTTTAAACAGCGTCCATGGACTGCCAACCCATGCACTGACTATCCTACAGACGTTTTATTTACAGTTTTGCATTGTTTAGTTAGAATGAGAAGAGATAATTCCCTTTAAGGGAAAACACCAATGTTTAAACTACGTTTATGCAGAGCATGTCCACCCCCAACACCCGCCTCCCAGTGAATCACCTCCAAAAAATGCTTACATTCCACCAACATGAGAGAGATATGCATGACTCTTCCGAACAAGGAATGCACTGAAGCCAACCTCATTTCTCTTAACTATTATGTTCACTTTCTATACCATGGACAGAGACCTACAGTTTTGGGTTTTCCCCAGCTGCCTTGTATTTGAAACACATTACTGTCATAGAAGTCCCAGCTGTTGCAGTCCCAGTCCTGCCAGTTTGGGAAAACACAATGAGATGCCCTTAAGGAGTGGTACAACCTTATCTAGAGGAGAGCTGCTGAACAGAGTGATATAGTGCTTCCCATCCCCCAACACCTCCCCCTGTATCTCAATGTCTTTAAAGAGCTCTTGTAACATATCTACATTGTAGAAATACTTCCCTCTTTCATTTTCTCAGAGCATGGTTTCGAGAGATTACAAATGAGCCGAGGCTTGCTTCTAGGAATATCTGAAAACGCACCAGGTTTCATTCAAATACAATTTTATAAGAAAATACCTGACATGTTCTTAAATGTCAGGAATACTTCATTTCCTCCATGCAGTACTCTGAAGCTTCATACAAAATTTAATGAGAAATGGAGGCAGCCTCTGGTGCTGCTCTAAATGCATTGTACAAAATTGAACCAGTTTAATAAAATAAAAGCATACCAAAAAAAAGCTGTCAAAGAAAAGAATAAAAACAAGGAATCTCCCATAAAGAAAGCAAAAGGAGCACCCAGAGAGGACAAAGGTGAAGGGGCAAAGCTAATCTGCAAGGAGGAGGTCAGCCTGAGCAACACGAAAAGAAGTATGTTTAGCCTGGAAAACAAAGGTTGACAGAAGAAAAGCTGGAGTGCTTCCTTTCACCAACCCTGCCAAAACCCTTTTTAAAACATAGCTTTTAGATCACTTCCTACCTCAACTCCAACGGTTCGCTCCATGAGATTCTTCAATCCCGCTGACTAAACATACAAAAGGATGTAATGTCACTACTGTTTTGCTGTAAAAAGTCAGGATCCATCTCTATCACCTTTATTGTTTTATTTTATATATATATATAAAGTCACATTATAGCTGTCCCCATGTCCCCCACCCTTTTTTTTTTTTAGCATTTACAAGCAGTTGAGACACAAAGAGGTTTTTTGAATGAACTCTGAGCCAAGCTGTTTAAACCTACTTCCCTAAACATTATAACTTAAAATATACTTCCCCCACAAAGGGAAATATATCATATCCCCTCGCTGCTGCAGCACTTTCCTTTCTGCTTGTCTACCTTAAAAACAGAACAGACTTCTCTGCAAACCCTGGTAAGCAGAGGACAGAACAGTGAAAACAGGAAGTCTCCCGAGATCTCTGCGGCTGGCGGGAATTTCTACCTGCTGTAAGAACAGGCTGTTTTAATGAAACTGCTATTGAGAAAGTTTTTGCCAGGTGCATTCTCCCCAGCATGAACCACTCCACTCAGAGTACACACTGGCGCAGAGACTTGAACCTGTTTCCCACATCCCAAGGCAATGTCCCAGTGACTTAACTACCGAGACAGCGTCTCCCCCTCCGTGGCTCAGGTACTATTGGATCATACAAAGCAGAACACTTCCAGCAGGATGTGGCAGCACAGAGGCTAACTCTGCAGGCTCAGAGGTCAGGGAGTTCAGTTGGGATGTGGGAAATCTATGTTCAACTCCCTACTTACCTGATTTAAAGCCTGATCTTGAACTGAAATGTCTCAGAAGGTCAGTGCTGTTATCACAGGGGCATACAGACTGTCTTTTCCCCTCCTCTTTGTTCCAAAAGTAATGACCTGGGTTACAAAAGGCTGATGGATCAGAAAAATGAGTAAGAAACACAGGAAAAGAAAGTATGTATGGGGGATGTGGTAAAAGACAAAGGGAGACAGGCAGAAGTGAAATGAGAGAAACAAAAGAATAGACAATTAGAAAGGCAGAGAGATGTGAAAGGGGAAAATGCAGCTACAGTTTGGTCCTGAGGTTTATAAATTTATTTCCACCAAATCTGGCATCACAAGCAAATTACTTTAACTGAATTAAACAGCAAACAGCCTGCCTTCCTTTGCTTTTTAACCTGAACTATTCTGAAATACAGACTCTCTCCCTAATAACTCAGTCTCCTAAGACCACCCTCGTTCCCCCCCTTCCCCACATTTTGCACTTAAGCCTTTCTCATCTCTTCATGCCCTCAATTCATTCATTGTTTTGGCCAATATGTCAATATCTGTAACAGACATAAAGCCATACTTACCTCTGATTTTATGCATTTACACAGCAGAAACAAGAATAACGCCAGCTCACTTTAATCTACACCTCTACAGATGGCAAAAGAAAGTTACTATACAATTTGTTAGCTCCAACAGTAACCCTAAGCTCTCTAAAGCTGTATAGTGACCAGTATGTCCCTTTGCAGAACTTCAAGATGTACCTCAAGCCTCAAAAAAGTGACTTAATTTGCAGTTTCTTTGGCTTACCTCAAAAGGTAGCATGATTGGTGGTGGTGGCTTTTTCAGTTCTTCACATTTTCTCTTTTTACATATCCGGTGACTAGTTTTGCGTTTCCTGCAACAGCTGCATTCTTCACAATTTGTTTTCCGCAGACAGGGCTCACAGACTCCACAACGCCTTCGTTTCTTTTTCTCTAGCATAGGGAGCAGAGATGAATACGGAACAGGGTAATCACCAGCTGGATTTTTAAGAGAGGACGGCCCTGAGGCCTCAACTGCTTCAGTGCTGTCGCTCACGTTGTCCTGAACCAAATTCAAGCTTACTCTGACACTTCCCAGCTGTGATGAATAATCATTATGCTGCAGTCTTGAGTCAGCTGGCAAATCCGCATTTATGGCTTTTTCTGAGTCAAGAGCAGAGATTTCCATGCTTGAAGGCAACTCTGAAACAAAACCTTCAGAGAATTGTCCAGAGCTTTCACCAGAGATTTTATCAACTGTGCTTTTTTCTAAAACTGAAGATAAAGTGGGGACATAACCTGAATTCAAAATTAATGTCTCTGCATCGATACATTTAACAAGCTGTTCAATGTCCTCCACTTCAATATTGTTTAAAGAGGTATCAGAAACTGGTTCACATACTGTAAATGTGGGTTTTGACTCAGATTCTGAATTCTCTCTTGTACAGCTCAAATCCAAATTTGAGTCAAGTTCTTTGTGAATGGGTACAAAACCCACAACTACTTTCATGTGGGATTCTGCAAGTGAGCTTGCACCTTCAAAATGTAAAAGCGAATTTGATTCAGTGGCAGCTACAGAGCTGGAATTTGAATCAGTATCTTTATTCTCAGACTCTAAATCCCAGTCTGCCTTCAAGCAGGACTCTGCAAGTGAACTTGCATCTTCTAATGAATGTTCTTGTGAGTTAAACTCAGAGGTAACTACAGATGCAGAATTTGAGTCTTGTTCTTCCCTAGGTAGCACCAGGTCCAACTCTGCTTCTATGTGGGATTTGGCAAGTGGGACCGACTCTTCTAACAGTACCATTGAGGTGAGGTCTGAGGTATCGACAGCACCAGAGTCAGGTTCTTCATTGTTAGGCACCAGATTGAAGGGAGTCTCTGCAGACACGTTCAAGTTTGATTCAGAGGTGATTATGGAGTCGGAAGGAGAAGACGGAAGCACAAGCGCAGCATCTTCAACAAATGCTTCAGCTAAAATACCTGTATCGAGATCGGTGGGTATCTGCTCACAGGACAGGTCTTCATGCTTATATGTCACCTCTGACATTTCTGTATCATTATCAGTTACCTGACTGCTTGGAATGGAGTCATTTGCTTCAGGTATTTCTACCTCTTCATCTTGACTAGCACATGTGGTAGCAGGCTCTTCACCTGCACTACATGGAGCATCTTCTACAGGCAGAGGAGCTAACTCATTTTGTTCTAAATCTTTCAAAATTCTTTCACCTGCTTCAGCGCTTTTTTCTTCTACTACTGCCAGGGCTTCTTGTTCATGTTTTTCCTTTGTTTCTAGTCTTTTTTGTGCTGCAGCTTTCCTGGGTTTTGCAATTGCTGGAGTTTGGGACAATCTACGGGAGAACGATCGGTTACGGAGAGACATTGTAAAGCCATTGATGTTGAAAGAATCCTGGTTATGAAAGAGGATATTGTCAGCTTTGTCCAAACTCACCCAAGATGCTCCAGACAGGGCTCTGGTTACACTGCTTCTGAGAAGTCTACCTGAAGAGCTCATGATTGGTTTCTTTTCTTGCTGTTTTTTCTTAACATCTTTTTCTTGCACTGGCTTTTTGCCTTTTCCAGAACTAACAGCTTTTGTGGAAGCCTTTGTGGTTTTCTTTCTTACTTGGCTAGATTTCTTTTTGCCCTGGTTAGTTTTCCTTTTGCCTAACTCTTCTTTTTTGACTATTCTGGAAGGCCTTGCATGGTGAGCCATGTCTGCGGAGTAGTAGAAATGTTAAGAGGAGAGATGGAAAAAAATCATGAGCTCTTGAGAGAACTTTTCAATAGAAAACCGCATACTCCCATTGCTGGTCTCTGGTGCTACAGCATTAACTCTGAAACAGAAAGAGATATAAAATAGCATTAGCATAATCCTAATTAATGAAGGGTGTATATACACTAAACCAACCATTTTTTAATATTTAAAAGTACACAGGTAGAATTAGAAATACTGGTGTTGGACATAACATTCAATTAACAAAAAAGCTTTGAAAATATTAGCATATTGCAAAATGGAAAGCTTGCCTAAATGCCTGTAACACAAACAAAAAAGCAAATGGAGCTCAACAGGCAACATTACATGTTTACTGTTTTATGTCAGTTCTAAGATAGAATTTTCTCAGCCTTATTAACAGTTTATTAACCACCCCTCCCCTTGAGTAAGAACAGGTAAAGTTTACATCGTGACGTTCAACGGTCACTGTAAGGACATTCAGGGGAAAAACCCCACAGTTACGTATACTTTGTGTGTGCGTACACACTCACACACCATCACCAGGACATTCTTCATTCTTTTACCATCCATCAGCTGCCCACCATGTTACAATTCCAGATCAAATGGGAGAGGTAATCAGCTCTCTAAGATGTCTAACTTACAGTGTTACTCGCAGGGAAGCTGAACCAGGGAAGAACTGCCATTCCCAGGGTAAGATACTGGTGCATGGTGTTACAATGCAAGCCTTGATTCCATCCTGCCTAGCTATATCAAACGTATTATGCAGGCAGTCGTCTTTGCTTCATCATCATGACTACTAACATATTTGCCCTCAACAGAATACTATACATTTGTCCTAAGCTTTTGTCCCCAAATACAACTGCGATGCAGAAGTCCCCAGCTCCCCAAATACAATTCAGTCATCTCAGAAGATACAACAGAATCTTCATGCTCCAAATCAATACCCTTCAAGGTGGGATGGGTTTTTTTACATGTAAAGCAATTCTCATCAGTACATAGTTTTTAAGCACATGGTGCTTTTAAGTGAAGGCTTTTAAAGCTTTATTTAGCTGTCTGAATAGATCAGATGAGTAGACAAGGGCAGCCTAAAAATGGGAGCAGGCAGAGCAAGAGGCTCTGTAGTGTCAGGCAGAAAGGTGCCCTCCCTTCATCATCATTTGAATTCCTTAAGCCCAAATCATGTCAGCTATGGGCCACCTGCACCTCACTGATGGGAAGAGAGAAAGAAAAGGAAGAACAAGAAATATGGGGATGATGTCTAAAATTGATCCCTACAGGAAATTAAAAAAAAAGGGGGGGGGGGGGTGGAAAGAGAAAATCTAGATTCCAAAGAATCTAGAAAGAAAGAAGGTAGAAAAGGGAAGAAGGGTGCTACCAGGCTCCTGACATCACCACTCCTTCCTATGATCTCAACCCCACCTTCAAGCCAGCAAGGTGATCTTACGGAGGCTACACTTGCCCACGGCCTGGTCTGAGCTCTGCCGATGGTAGGGAGAGCTACATTAGTGCTGCCCAATCTACTTAACACCCCAGAAACATTTAACGGTACTACACTGGCCAGGTTTGACTGGCACAGGGCAAACAACAAGGCCCATGGCATGTGAAGGGCAGGCTCCACAAGCAGAACAGACCCCCAGACCACAAAAACACATCTACAGCAGAAGGGATGCAGAAAGCTTAAAACCCACAGCAAACAGCACTGCACTCCACCAAGATAAGCTCGTTAGCCTGCCAAGAGGATGGTCCAGCACAGCCAACACACACGGCCTCTCTGTGGGACCACCAGCTCCTGCTGCTCCCCAAACCAGCACACTGGCAGCGAGCTTGTTTCTGACTGCCTCAGCCCTGAGCAGCCTGCCCAGTGGCCGCAGTACCTACCAAGGCTAAGAGTATCTCCCCAAACATTTTGAATAGCTTATTTAAAGCTTTTTGAAGCCTAGGTCTTGTTTATTCAGCAGTAGTAAGCTGACTGATCCTGTATACTACAACATATAAACCGTAAGATTATTCTGTATCACATCTTTATATTACATATCAGGTGAACATTATTACTGGGACAGCAGTTTTTCCACACAGTCAAATACCATTTTAGAGTCAGCACTGCTGTACAAGACAAGACTAAACACACTTCTAAGGTCAGATCAGGAAATAGCATATAAATAATACATAATATTATTTGTATGTTAACAATATACATTTACATGTCATAATACAATACTATAATATATAATTAATATAAATTATGTGTTAATAATATATGCCAATATAATAAATAACAAAATAACACCCAAACATTCAATAAACAAGCTAACTGCATCCCTCCTCCATCACAGCAAAACATCCAACCTGGAGAGACTAAGCAGACACGTGCAGTTGTTTATCATTGCGGGTAATGCTTCAAAGGCCACAGGAAAAGACCTGAAGAGCTCCTGCAGAAATGCACTACACATAAAGCTGGGTCAGACACTGCAACAGCAAAATAAATACAAAGCTGAAAGGAAGGTAATCCAAATCCATTCCTCCCCCTACCCTTCTCTGGAGACACATGGGGGAAGGGGGACATGGCCATTGCTAGTCACTCCATGAATCAAAGAGGACATCGGCATCACGTCAGCAGGTCCATGAAAGAGGTGTCAGCAGCCTGCAAAAAGCTTCCCCAGTTTCTCGTGGTTTTGACAGAGACTGGGCTCCTCATTCCAAAGGATAGCCTGGAGGGCTGCAAACCAGTTGGAAGCAAGCAGCAGCAGATCTGTAGCCATTAGTGGCCGGGCTACATAACAGTGGCAGGAGAGGGAATGTGAGCTACTTGCAGAGACTATAGACAGGAAAGCAAGCAAACAAGGAGAGCCAGGCAACATGGGAATGTGTGAATCAGGAGGGGGACTGAAGAGATAAAAGTTTTTTTCTCTTTATCAGCCCTGACACAGAAGCAGAATGACAAGAGGGTAGACAGAAACTGGATTTTTGAAGATAACATTGTATATAATGCTTCCCTTCTATTACTTCTCTATATAAGCAGTTGCCACTGCTGTTGTAGAAGTTTGGGAAGTGTGATCATCAAAATTATATATTAGAAACTTCACTTATAACAATTTTATATATTTTTTTAAATCATCATTATAATTACATGATAATAAATCTTTACCTGCATTTGGTAATTACAACATGGTTGTTTCAGAACTGAAGAAACAAGACCCTCCTGGGTTTTTTTTTTCTTTTAATACAGAAAAACACACCTGTCTGGCAAGAATGTAGGAAAGCATCAAAGCCACTGTTGCTTCTTTTCAGGGCCAAAACTAGACGTTACAAACATGGAGTGGTTGAAGACTTCCCTTTTTCTTGGAAAGCACAGAATGCTGATATTTGTAGGAAATTGACTGGCATTTAAATGCTGCATTAAAGAAGATGGCAAAGGCAGCTAGTATTTGTATTGCTCAGAGATGACAGTATGGGGCACAAGAACAGCAACAGTTTTATACATATTTCAATTTGCCACTGGAGTGAATTTAGGTTTTTCAGAAAAGATCCAGGCAATAGACCCCTGAAGAAAAAAAAAAATATCTTTTTTCCCCTCCAGTTAATACTAGACTTCAGTTACATTTGTCTGGGACTTTGAGCGCCTGACCCCCAAGGTGACTGCAAACTCTTGGGAGAAATGCCAGTCAGCAAGTAATCTTTGCTTCCCTTAAAGAAAGCCCATAGTCTTGATGAATACTAGTCTACCGTAACAACCTTAACCACTAGGTAAAAACTGTCTAATGCTTTTTAAATAAAGTGTCTAATAAAACTAAATTACATTGTTATTTCTTTGTTTACCCTTCCACATTTAGGACCAAAACACTAGGTAGCTACGAGTTTAGTATTCAAGTTTTGTTTTCTGTAACACTAGGAAATATTTTAGCTTCCCTTTTCCATTTAAAGCACTGGACACTACTGTTGATGCCTGCAGCAGTTGCAAATTGCCTCATGTCCTTTCTAAGGACAACAAATGACTGTATCACATTGGTCACATTTCATAGCAAGAAATTAATTATATTTCCAAAATATCTATGTTGACTTAGCAGGACTATCAAACATAAACCTCATGGGGCAATATAACAACTTGGCAGTTCTCCACCATCCTGGAGAGAAAGAAATTTACTTCGGTGCTCTCTTCTGAAAGCCAAATCAGGTGGGACCTACCATACCCTCCCTGAGAGCAGTGAACAGGCATCTATCTCTATGAAGTAACACAGGTAATATGTGCAGGAGGGTTTGCAGGGAACTGCCCCAGATAATAACAGTGCATCCCAAAGCTGTTTGTTACTTGAGCTGACTTACCTCTTCTAATTCATGTGCAAAGCTGAAAGCTGGTTTTAAGGTCAGTTGCTTAAGTTTTGCTCATTCACAGTAATAAATCTGGACCAATCCCACTGACTGCTATAATCCTCAACAAATACTGCTAAAAAGCTAATCAAGGGCTAAACCTTTTAGTCCCATCTTGGTCAAAATTACTAACAATTATAATGAGAATTTTGCCTACAAAGTAATTGGGGAATTTAACCCCATACTGCTGGAAGGCTTCCAGAAAAAAAAAAAGAAAGAAAATCCAATTAAACACCCCCCCCACTTTTCTTATTTACTTTCCCCATACACAAAAAAAAAATAAATAAAGCAAGTTTTCCTTTTAGAGGTAGTATCCATCAAGATTCTGAACCATAACTTGATTCTTGTTGGAAGATGGGGGGAGAAAGAGAGATTAACTCATAAAATGGTAGCACCTTTTTTATGGCATCATGAAAGACAGCAAGTGACCCCTGAACAAACACAGCTGCATGGGGAAAAATAATGACCCAGCTACGACTAGTTGAGCCTGGTTTCACTACAGTCAGATGCACTAATTAAATAAATTTTGTTCAGTGTTTAGGTATCTTTTTAAAAGTCACTTGAGATTGGTCTGGCGGGGAAACAAGACCTGGAAGCTTTCATAAAAGCCACTTAATAATGCACAGGTCCCAAGCAATAAGACCCACAATTTGACTTCAAAGTTGTCACACAAGCTCAGATCGACAACTCTGAATTGAAAAGCATCTCATCTTCCAGCGCAGATGCTCTACAGGAAGACACAAGAGACACCAAAGGTGACAGACACTGGAAAATCTAACCCTCATGTTAGATGCAAAAGCTTTTTTCAGTCTTTTCAGGATTATGACATATCATCTACCTATTCTTCCCAGCTGCACCAATGTCAACCTGCTTTTAAAACTTGCCTAATTCCCTGCAACTACTGATAACTTCGCACAATACTTTGTATATGAAAAGAAGGGAAATGGGTTAGGAGGAGGGAATTAGCTTTAATTTTTCCCTTTTCCCCCCTTCTTCAGTTCCATTTAGTTTTGGTTAAGAAATAAAAATGAAACTTCTCATCTGCCTTCTCAGTACTGTGAGTGACTTCATACACAGTCTTGTAAAGAGGCCTCCCCAAGTTCCCTGTACAGAGGCACCCCCAAAGTCATCCCCCCCTGCACTGACTGTCCCCAAGACGTCTCCTCCTGCCGTCCTGTTTCACTAATGTTACTATACTCTGACATGTCATTCAAGAACACGGTTTTCCATTTTACTACGTGTAAGTTCTCTGCTTTGCTTTACAGGATTATGCCACTCTTAAGGCAATAGGCATGCCTTAGCCACATATATTAAACTTTTGACTGGAAAGTCAACCCTTTCCAGTAGCATAACTGCAAATCTGGGACATGCACTGCAGGACACCACCTCAGTTTCACACAGACAAAGGCACACACTCAAAGCTTAATCCTTTTCCCACTGACATCAGTAACACAAGATGATGTTGAGCAGACCAAGCACCAAGGCTCTCCTCCTGAATTTTTGTCCTTGCTGGACCTGGAAGGCCACCTCTGTGCTTGGATTATAAGTCTGGATAAGGCAGGGCCGCCACTGCATCCTACTTGTCTCCAGTGCACAGGGAGCTGAAGACTGCTGTGAAGTACATCCTCTTAATGAATTCAGCAAGAGATGTCAACGTTTAACATTTTGCAATGTCATGACTTCATGCACCTTGGAAGCCCGCACAGTGAGTGAAACTGATTTAAAAAAAATATCAGCAAAAAACCCCACACAACCCTCCTGGGTTAGGAAAAGCTCTATTAGAATGATTTAAAAAAAAAAAAAAAAAAGTGTGGCAAGGAACCACACATGCTTAAACCACAAAACCGGATTAAGCCTCAAACAACTGGCACCAAAAATCCATTGTGAGGACTCACACCGCATGTGCAAGTATCCTCCCTCCAGCCCAGGCAGGAACATGGGCTTGCTTTAGGCTCTGTTCAATGTAGCCAAGCACTGACCTTAACAGAGGGAATGCTAAAAAGTAAAAATATACCAAGTAATTTCTAAGGGTTCTCCAAATGAAGGCCCATCCCACCAGAACACTCCAGGTACTTTTGAATATAAAAAAAACCAAGCAAAACAAACAAAATCCCTCAGCTAATCATATGCCCCTAATTCTGCATTTATGCTGCTTCAAACACTGCATTTCTTTTTTATAACATTTGACTGCATTCTTCAGGGGTTTTGCCTTAAAAGAAAAAACACTAACTGAATCACCTTATCTCAAACTCAATTAAAAGAAGGGGGGAGGTGGAGGGAAGAACCTTCAGGCAAAGATTAAGCCTGGAAAATTTCAGCCTGAAAGGTGTTTTGAAATGTAAGTAACTGAAAACAGAAAGCAGGATGGAAATGCTTAGGCCAGCTTTAACAACCACTGGTAGCACGCCAGCCAGCCCTAATAAAACACTATCAGTGGAGATTTTGAATTACTACACAGTGAAGACTTCGATTTTACAGAAACTGTAGGTATCAGAAAGTTCCTCCACTTTGAATTCACCCCCAATTACCTGCTTTGTTCCACCCAGCCTGCCCTTGTCTCCCCCAGCACAACCAACCCCTCTTGTCCAGAAGGACTGAACCTCATATCCCAAGAGCAACCACTATCCATCCTTGTGCTACCGGGAAACTGCTTCTGAAAAGCATCAGCCAGCCTTCTCCCCCTACAGTCAGGGCTGACCCGGCTACCTGCCCAGTTTTGCCCAGACCAAGTATAAATGTGAAGTTCTCTGGATTCAATCTCTACTCCTAATTCGTGTTGACTGGCATTAATGAAAACAAGGTGATTATGGCTCAGTATAGCCTTCTGCTTCTTCACCAGAGTACCTTAAAAGCAGTGTTGAGAACAGCTGTAAAGAGCTACTATTTGGCAGATTTTTTTTTTTATTATTATTATTATTTCCACAGGTTTCCCCATTGGCTTTAAAATGTAAAGAGGCACCTTTGCCCTAGAAGTCTGCTCAGTCACGTTTAGATACATAAGGCTGCAGTACATCTGTGCCCAGTTCTGCCATTCCATATTAACACCTCCAGAAAGAGCTCTCTGGCCAGAGCAACGCTGGTGCAGCCTCCCCCCGGAAGGGGTGCGTGCACAAACATCGGGGTGCTCCTGACCCTCTCTAGACGCCTACTTGCATGCTCCCCTGTCCTCCTTAAAGGAGTAGCATTCCACCACGCCGGGCTGCTGCTACACAGGCCGAGATACAGGTGATGCGGACTAAATTGCTCTTCAAGTATCTCTGGGCTGCCCGGTGCGGGCCGGGCTGGGCACACGACTCCTTTGCCTACGCCGCGCCTGGGCCCTTTGCGAACCCAGCCTGCGGACCCAGCACGGGGCGCCGCTCGCCCCGCGGCACCAGCAGCCATGCCTCGGTAAGGTTAACCCGTGCTGCCTCCCGGCAGGCCGCCTGCTTCTTTCTCCTTACCCATCCCATTCGGTGAAGCGCATCCTTCTCCCCTGGCTCCGTCTCGAGCACGGCAGGGCCCATCCCCGCCAGCACCAAACCTCCAGCTGCGAGCAGACCACCGCCTCCTCTCCCCCAGCTTCCAGAGCAGCGGGGTAGGCGCTCGGCGCACCGGGAGCACCTCTGGGGCTGCCGCCCCGCCGGGCTCCGGCTCCGTCACTGCTGGCAGGCGGACCCCGGGGGGGAAGGGAAGGGGCAGAGGCAGGCAGGGCCCGCCTAGGGGAGAGGCAGCGGCTCCTCGTGGCCCGGCCCCGCCGCTGGCCGTGCTCCCCCAACCCCAGAAGCCCTCCCCGGGGCTGCAGACAATGGGGCCGGCCGCAGCGGGAGCGCTGGGGACCCGCGACGCCCATCCGGACGCGCCCGGCTTCTGCCGCGGCGAAAGCAGCAAGCGGCCCCCGGGGGTGCGCCCCCCGGCCCGGCGCACCACCAGCACCTCCGGAGGGTGATGCTGCCGCCCGGCCCTCGCTCGCCTGGGCTTTTTTTGGGGGGAGGGCAGCTGCGGGGTTGTTCCGGCTGCCCGGGGGCCCCGGCTGCGGGGCAGGGTCCCTTTTAATTGTTCCCTGCCCTCCGCGGAGGCTGCAGGCAGTTTCTCTCGCCTGGCGGGTTTTTCCAGGCAGGCTCTGGCTGCTGCAGCGCAAACACGCTCCAGCACAGCCAGGGAGACCGGACTTTTTCGCTCTTTCGGCCAACAAACTACGTTTTGCATTTGAATAAACCCCAGCCTGCCCGCCTGCCTCCCTCCCCGCCTCGGAAGAGCTCCAAGCCCGGCCGCGGGGGTACCCCTGCCCCCCACCCCCAACCCCTCTACCCTAGCTCAACTTTGCACTTAGCCAAGCGGCTAAGCGGGACAGGAAGAAAAAAAATAGGGGTGGGGAAGGGGGGGTCCGAAAGCAGGGGTCTCCGTCCCTCCCCCTCCCCCAGCAGCCCGGGACCCGTCCCACACACGTACCAGAGCTGCGGCGCGGCCAGCCCGCAGCTCACAGGAAGGGGCGATGCTGGCATGGCTTGGCGCCCCGCGCTCGGAGGGGGGCGAGACGCGGTTCACGGCCCGGGCCCCCGCGGGCGGGCGGCTCCCATGGCGCGACGAGCCGAGGCGCGGGAGAGGGAGCCCCGGGCCGCGAAACGTGCTCTCGGCGGCGGCGGCGCGCGTCGCCCCTGGCCGGAC
>JAVJGJ010000062.1:35165619-35177427 GCA_035590215.1 Microhierax caerulescens
CTATTTATCTTAGGTATTTACATGGTAAACAGTCTTAATGTTATGCTCACCACATTACTCTGAGGTCCAAAACATACTATTTGTCCGAAAGCCTTACATGACTTACCTAAAACTCCCTGTGGTAGACTGCACACTTCTAAGTTTCTTGCTCACATCTTAACTACTCTTTTCTACCTGAAAAGAAAAATGCTCAGGATCACTGATAGTTCTGCTTACACTTGCTCAGAGAAAGGAAGTTATCCCCTAAAGAATAAGACAAAATAATTTCTTCATTTCTCAAAAAGCCATGCATTCTTGACTTTGCTGCTTCAAAAAACAGGAGACTCCCATGAAAAAAAACTACAGGATATGACTTAGTGCCTATGCCTGATCAAGGGCTGCTCCTAAGTAACAGCAGAACTGTACACACTGAGGGATTTTTAAACTTTTTTTTTAAACATTAATTTTCTCATATCCCTTCATCACCCAGACTATACACACTTCTACAAAAACTTTTATCATGTCCCTTCTTGAATCCCATCTTCCCTCATTAGATTCACAACCACAACGTAATAAATTGCTTTAAGGGTAACTGCCATCCTCCACCTTGCATAACCTAACGATCTAATGAGAAAATGGTATTTCAAATACATTTCAAATGCATCGTTTTCTCTAGAATGAAAAAGTCAGACTGCAAGAACTGACTTGACACTCAGCTCTGGTTCATACCACAAGGAAATCCATACGATTGTGAAGGACAGAAAGTAGCACATTTAAGTCACAGATATAACTCCCATTTACCATTTTGGAGAGCTCCCACAGAAAAAGGAAGACAACCACAAATCAGAAGTGTAACATAGCCAGATCTCCTCTACAGCCACAGGAAAGATACAATTATAATTTAGCAACAAAACAGCAACTCCTCCAGGCAGAACTACATCGCAAACATCATACTGAGAAAAAAAAAAAAAAAAAATCACTCCTCTTCCCTCTACCCTCAGGCTCATAATTAAAGGAAACTCAAAAAAGATCCTCTTTATTTTTATTGCTTGAAAACAAAGAGCTCTGTTGAGTTAGGGAATACACATCTCTTTCTTAACTTCCCTCCTTCTAGTCTGTGCTGAAAATGGATTCCAGACATAGAAGGCAAAAGAAAAATACATATTTTAATCACATTAATAGATCTAAGTTTTTGAAAATATGTGACCCTTCAAAAGCCTAATAAGAATTAAAATACTCTGATTCCATTTAAAATCTAGATGTTTAATAGAGAAAAGGGTATTAGCACTTGGAACTGAGGAGGGGCCTTATTCATCATGGAATTTAAAGAACAGCTGTTAATTATTGCCTATGTGAAAGCAAAGGGCTGAAAGGAAGAATAATGACAAGATCAAGTACCAAATTTATGCTTCTGTTGAAACCACAGTTTTTAAGCATCCACCCCAGTTAAAAAAGTAGAGCTCTGGGATTATGTTTTGGAGGCACTCCATCGGTCCACTTGGATTGCTTTGTGAAAATATTCTCCAGCTGCTGACTGGCCATTTCTGTTCTTCAGCTTGTGAGAGCCACTCTAATGGCTGGTAGCTCTTCAGGTTCATCCCAGTAATGTCGATGAGGACATTCAGTATATTGAGCAAGTTTGTCACATTCTGGGATGGGAATGAGTAGGATCCATAGATCACGGCAGTTCTGCTGTAGAGGTCATTTATTATGCAAGACTCACACATAGTCCAATTCTGCTCAGTAGTCACTGACTTCCAGGAAGGTTGTTTCACACAGAGCACCACCTGAAACCTACATAGGGCAAATGGAAAATTCTGGGAAAGCTTTATTTCAAAGCATAGAACCTTTTCCAGGACGAGGGGATTATTTAATTATTTTTCCAGAGAGGTTCTGGTGTAGGATAGCATATCACAGGCAGTGACATAAAGTCAGTACAGATTTTCTTTTGGAGTTACAGGAAGCTTTGCAATGGTATTCTGGTAGCTCATTCAGAAGCCTGTTTCCCTGTCAGCATACAGTCATCCTTACAATGGTGAGGTAAGCATTGTGAGCACCCCCTTCAGAAGAGATGCAGTGTTATCTCCAGAACTGCCGATACATCCTGGGGCTGTTTTGTTGAACTCAGAGCAACTAATTGTGCAATGACACGTATACTGGTCCAAACACCACTCCGTTTGACAGGTGCGTTCATAGTAGCATGTAACCGGAAACAGCTTCATGGAAAAGCAGCAGCTATTACATTTCTAGAAGCTAATGAAGTAATCCAGGTTTTTGTTAGAGAACAACTTTACCACCCTGATTTTAGGAACTGCATAGATTTGTTGATATAGGTTTCCAAAATTTCTTTTTCCTACAGCAGCTGAAGAAGGCTTGTATTCCTGAAAGCTTGCTCACTGCTCTTCTCTCTCCCTCTATATGATTCAATCTAATAAGAGACACAGCCACCCCTCACTAACCGTAGCATCTTCCCTTGCAATGCTGTGACAGCAGTATTTAGCTTACATTTGCACTGCACTATCATTATGCAACCTCTGCGAACATATGCCGCGTTATCACAACATAAGACTGAAAAACAAGGATTAGAATTATCAAGAACTATTAACCTATCTTTTCTAGTGCACTGCCACACATGAAGGGCTGAATCTCTACTTTCTTCAATCCTCCCGTCAAAACTTTGGCTAAGACTATGCAAAAACACTTGGAAATAACCTTAAATGAACTACTTGGTTGAACTGTGGAATGAAAACATTCACGTTTCAGATTTAGCTCACATTAGTCTCTATTAGTTCAGATTAGGCTAGATTTAGTTCAACACCTTTATCTTTCCCATAGAAAAAGGTGAGTTTAAGAGCTTGTGTATGCAGATGCAGACACATGACCCATATGGGGACAGAAGCTGGCACACTCATTTTGCCTTCAGGCAATTTTAACTTACATCACAGCTCTCTCATAGACACCTTTACTTAGCACTTATTGCACAACTCTTAGTGAATTTTTTAGGTCTTTCACCTGCTCACAGTCACTAGCAGGCCAGAAGCTACTTGCTGATGATATAATTCAAGTTCTTTATTTCATGTGACCCACCACATCTTCCTTGAGCTCAATTTGAGAGGATGACATCCTAAGCTAAAGACCTATTTGCTGCCTGGTGTGTCTACAGAAAGCAACGGCTCTGGGAGACAGACAGTTACTGACTTCTATGCACAATTTCTCAGAAAAGCCACATGCAGAAGAAATCAAAAGGACCCAGCACTTTTATAATACCCAATTCTGAAATACAAAGAGTTACAATAACCAGTGGGTAAGCCTTGACTACCAAAAACACCACTACTAGAAGCTTGCACACGTGGCCCAATATCCTTTCAAACATACAATCACTGTAACACTTGGGTAGCTTGCACACGTGGCCCAATATCCTTTCAAACATACAATCACTGTAACACTTGGGTTTTTACATGTAGAAATTTTTTAAAGCGTAGACTTTTTAGACAGAGGATTTGAATCTTAGAAAGAAGGCCAAAGAGTCAAGGCCAGCTCCTGCAGGGGAGTGTAAACACCAAGGCTTTGGGCTTTCACAGAAAGGGTACACAGCCACAAAGGCTACAGCACAGCCTCAGGCTGTTTTTGACGGAAATGGACTTGGCAACTGGAATATAAATTAAACAGTATCCTTGTGAGATTCTAGATAGAAGCTGCTGCTGTCATTGCTGTAGTTAAGCAAAAAGACTGTAATATCAATGGCATCCCCGACGGGACACTTATGTAATAATTTGTGGTGATGTCATGTTCCAGAGGGCACAGAAGCCCTCCCCCCTGGGAAGGCGCTGTTTTGCTTTACTGGGAGCACAGTGCTAGAACCGGAGCACGGTGGCCTGTTGCGGGCTCCGGCTCCCCCCGCGGGAGCGGTACTCTCCCGCACCGCACACCGCAGCGAGCACGCCGCAGCGCCCCGCCGATGGCAAATGCGGGCCAACCGATGGCACCGCGCAAAGTGGCCTCTCCGCTCCGCCAGCCATAAACCCGGCCGGCTCAGATGCACGGCTACCCGCAGCCATCAGCGCCCCTGCCGCGGCCCCCCGCCCCGCGGGGCGAGCCGCCGGCGGCGGCACCGGGGTTGGCCCGGCACGGCCCCCGGGGACAGCCAGGGTGGCGGCCGCCCCTCCCCGCCTGCTCCCCGGGAGCCGCAGCCGGCGTGCCAGGCTGGTGACGGCGGGGGTTGTTTAACAACAACAGCAAAAATAAATAAAATGACGATAATAAGAGAAAAGGCGAATTACTCCGTTACTCTCAGAGGCTGCGGTTTGACGCCGCATACCTCCCGCTCAGCAGCGGAGGTGACACCCTCTGAAATCATCCCTTGGTTTTGGGCTGGAGGAGGGAAAGCCTGCTCAGCGGTGACGGGCGAGGGGTTCGCCGGGGGGTTGGGGCAAATCCCCTTCATTTACACGTGCCGTCCAGCAGGACCCTGGCACCCCGGCGTCCACCCGGGCCCGGCCGTCCACGAGTGGAGAACACACACCCAGAAGCTGTGGGTGAAGATGCTGGCTGAGAGGAGGAAGGGCAGCTGAGCCACCCTCTCCCTCCTGCAAGAAGAAAAAAAAAAAAAAAAAACCAACAAAAACATCAGCCTTGCTCTCCCCATCCCCCACCTCATCCATTAAGAGCCACTGATGATACTCGCTGCTCCTTCCCAGAGGTAGCCAGCTGAGCAGTGTTAGAGGAAGAGTCAGTCCAGCCTTCTTACACTACTCACTATCACTACACTACAGCCTTTCGTCAGAGTGGAAAGCAGGCCACCAAGTCTAACATCTCTTCAGACTGGAAAACAGATGTTGGAAATGGGATCTATGAAACAATATACCCCTGCAGTACTCTTTCAAAAAAGCTTCATTATTATGAAGTCTCTAGCTCTTGTATAAAACACTTGAAATGTGAACCAAAGCGTCCAAATGCAAGCCTGCAGAGAAGCTTTTCTGCTGCGTAAAAAGAGAGCAGCACCGTCCACATCCACTCCTATGAAGATGCTTTAAATGCCAGTGTTTTGCAAACCACCCAATCGACATGTGGGAAAGGAGAAGCGGTGGCACAGATCTGCACATACTGTTAGGGCCGCAGTTCAGTGCCAGTGGGTAGGTAGCCGTCACCAATCTGTACCTCCAACCTCTTGTCTCCTCCCACTTATACTCCCTGCAGTATAAAAAGGCATATGGTCTGGGAATCTCAGCCAAGCTCACAGACATTACAGATGCAACAAGGTGAAACCAACACCACATACACCTAAGTTTTGAACATTTGGCTGATCAGCTCTCAGTGGCTGGTAAGTTTAGGAATGCACATGAGTCCTCTTTGCTGGGTGTAACCATATTATCTCCTCCTCAGCCCGAGAGTTTGCTGAGAAAACTGCTTTTCTAGAGGGCTGGATAGCAAGACTTCTGTCATTCCAAAAACCTACCCTGCTAAAAGAAGAGATAACACAAGCTATTTTCATAAGGTAAAATAATAGATTATTTGAAAAGTAAAAAACTATTGTTCTTATAGTGCTGCATGCAGCAAAATTAGAAGGAACTGGGAACTGTAAGATGAAGCCCCACAGAAGCTGAGTATGTTTCTTGGGAAGATAGTAATAAACTGGAAGTTGTGGGCTTGAATAAAATGCAGACTGAGAAGTTAATAACTGATGAAAGCAACAAGCAAGAAGGGCTAAGGTTTGGTTAGAATAAGCAGGTTAATGGGAGCACCCAAACACCAACATGTATAATCACAGCTCCATTAAAGACATGCTAAAGCTAGGAAACATACAAGAATTACTTGAACCAAACAACTGTCTATGTTCACTGCCACAGACATATATGCTCATGGTCATTTTCATCACTAACAAATATCCCAGGAAGCATGGAGCACCAGGTGACAATTTTTCCTGGCAATACTAAGATACTCAGCCTACCAAGACAAGCTAGGTATAAACGTTTGGAGAAAGATCTCCCAGTAATGACTGGCTGGGCAACAAAAGAGCAGATGAAATCCTTTCACTAAAATGCAAAGTAAGGCACGTGGGGGGAAATGTGGAAGTCACAGCCTCTGAATTAAGTACTACCATTCAAAACAGAGATCCTGATACAGTGGCAGATACCTCCATGAAACTGTTCTGTGTGCTCAAGTGGAGCATTAGGAATCTTTAAAAAAGAAGGGGAGAGCAGAAGAGGATACATCACTGCACCATCATTATCTAGTCCAGATCTATTGTCTGCTTACATCTTCAATATAACATGCAGCTCTGCTTAAAAAAGTGCAAAGTGGAACTTCAAAATCACAGGGAAATGTAGCAAGGGTGGCCAACTAAACACACCAATATTTTCAGCCTGGAAAGAAGACAATCTGGGTGAAATGCCAACCAATATATTATAAAAACCAGAGCAGCATAGAAAGTGTTATCAGAGAGTGAACACATAGCTTCTCTAAAGTAGAGGATATCAAGCCAAATTATCAAACAGATGCATCAGAAGAGAAGACAGCTACTTCTTCATGCAATGTGATGTCAAACCATAAAACTAAAAAGCACAATGTAGATGCTAATAACTTTATAAGTTAATATTTTTAAGCAAAATTAATGGGAAAAAATAGTTAAAAGCTACTTCACAAAAGTATTATTTTAACTATACATTAATTGAAGCTGGAAGACCATGCTGCAAAAACAGCCCTGTATGTGACCCAAGCCTTCTTCCCTGTATATGTGCTATTATTCAGGGTAAAGTTTTCAGCTGGTGGACTTTTGGCCTAGCACAGGGCTACCATCCCATTGGTTTTATCCAGAATAACATACAAATCAGTATGTAGCTGCAGAATAATTAAAACTGGACAACACAGTAGCAAGGAATACAGTGCACAAACCTGTAAGTAGTTCTACATTGCAGGCAGTACAGAAAATAATTGTCTGTGGTATCAGAGAGCTGCAAGGGGTAGCTACTCCTCGAGGGACAGGGAGCCCCACACAACAGACAGCAGGACAAGGACCTCACTAGCCTACACCCAGCCCCACTGTACACACACAGAGTAAACAGGACAGGCCACAGGGTGGTAATCCACATTCAGCCAGGAGTCCAGATAATAAAACAGCTTCCAGGAGATGAAGCAAGTCTGGAACTGAACTAAGAAGTCAGTCCACAAATCAGAAGCAGGTCTTACAACCCAACAGATAAGCAAACTTAAACATACTCCAATTAGAAATTGAGCAGGGCCCATAGCAACAAACCAAGACAAAACACCAACTCACAAAAACCCACCCACACCTTAGCCAGGGCTGTGCTTTAATAGAGCTCCTGCGCGGAGGACAAAGGATGTGGGTGCAGGCCCCAGGTGCAGCTGGTTGGGTCCATTAAGGCCTATTAGTGCCCTCAGGACCCTGACAACAGAACCACTCAGGTATATGATCCCTAAATCAGTCCTGCAGTTACCTGGATCAGGCCTCTGCAGCAGGCACGGCATCAGTCTGGGCAAGGGAAGGTTAGACATGTCACTGATGCTGAACCTAAGTTAAGCCCTCCACAAACCAAAAGCTCTAGAAGTTACACTGCAAAGACACCTATACTGCTTTTAAGGGAAAGATTGGATCTAACCAGACCTATCTCAGCTAACCCTGCCTCCCTTGTAGTGGAAATGTGATGCTGAGACTTTAGAGCTGTCTCCCTGTGCGATTACAAAGCACAGATTACAGACCTACCTTGCAAATCCTCCCTCATGTTTGTTACCTTGAACTGCAGTATGACAAAGTGACTGGCCTGCTCCCAGACCAGATGTGACCCAGGAAGTTATATGCTGCACTGATGTGGTGCTGTGCCTGTGAACCCTGCTGAAGACAAGCCAACCACTGTTAATGCCTTTGTATTTGTAATACAGATGATGAGATAAATCACCCACAGCATTGTTAGTTGGCAGTATCTGAAAGAGAAGTCTTGAACAACATGAGTTTAATGCAGAAACTCTTGAATTCTAATTGTGGTTTTGACAATGACTTCCTCATTTAGTCTTTCTTGGCCCTGGTTCTGTAGATAGTTATCTACCTGCCTGGTTGGCACTGAAAGTAAGTTAACATTTGTAATCATGCTGAACACAGATAGTTTAAGTGTTAATACCATTTTATGTTAATTAAGGCCAGAAAGGACTATGATTTCATCTTCTGACACCTATTACAAAGGGCTATGGCATTTATTTAAGTATTTCCAATCAGATATTCCTGACCTGTGGTGGACAGCAGTTCATCTTGTTTCTATTTTTATTGGAAATCTTGGCCCTTACTTCACTGCATGATTGTGCATGAGCAATATAAAGAAAGCATGAGTGCAGAATGACTGTGGCCAGTAAACGCTAAGTCTGAGAAGGCATGGCTAATATTGCATGCACCAACCCAACATTTTTGGATGCTTCAAGTCTACTGCACTTTTGCCATAAACCACGTGATACCAAAGGGCATGAAGTGCACACCTCTTCCCTGCACCTGGAAGAACGGAAAAGGCCTGCTTAGCTAGAGAAACTTGGCACCTTGTATTTGCAATCTCAATGACTTCAGAGAGTCAAATATTTCTGTTCCTTAAAGACCCCACTGACACCCTACAGGTAGAGATGGAGGATGCCAACAGGTGTTAATGGCCTTTACCCGCTTCACCTGGGGCCTCCACCCACACACCTGGTCCATGGGCCCAGCAGCAACATTTAAGCACAGGCCTGGCCAAGCAATTGCTTTTTGTATAAGCAATGTTATAAGTGTGCTTGGTTTGAGTCCTGATTCTGGCCTTGTTTCTTGTCTTGATCTGGCTGTTAGATGAATCTCAGACTTGTTTTGGGCCTTATCTCCTGCTGTTCCTCGCTTGCCTCTCTAGATGGACCCTGGACTTGCTTTGTGCCCTTCTGTGTTGATGGAGCCTGTTCCCAGCACCCAGTTCTGCCTGCCCTGTGGCAGGGCTGTGCTCTGTTGGTGAGTATACTATCCATGTATCCATGTTGTGGTCACCCTTGGCTCCTAGCTTGTTTCACCTCAGGAAGCAGTGCTGTGCTGTCTGCCTGCTGACAGAGGTAAAGAGAGCTCAGGATGCCACACTGACAAAGACTTGAGATTTCCCTAAGTATTTCCAATTTGCAAGCTGTAATTCTTGTTGCAAAAGAAGAAGAAAAAAATTCTTAAATTCCTGAGTCTCATATGCAAAAAGTTCTGTACTTCTGGGGGTTTTTGATATGGTTTGGGGCAAATGAACAGACAACTACACAGATATTATTTCACATCACTAACTAGTAGAGACTAGGAGCAAGCATAAAGGGTAAAAAAAAAACCAAACAAAAAAACTTTCTTATGCCTATAGCCCAGAGGCATGACATTTCAGGATAATTCGTACAACTGTCTCAAAACAGAGCTAGATGTACATCAACATTTTAAGAGCACTGAAAATAATCTGTTCAGCAACAACTGCTATAAAAATAGCTTACCTAACTGTAGCCTTGATAATTTATTTCAGTTGATAAATATCTGAAATATCTTTCCAGAAGCAAGCATCCTCAACAATTAAAAAAATCAGACAAATTACAGCTATTAATAAAACTACCTGCCTGCTTTAATTTTTCTTCATGTTAGCAGCTCTGCTCTTGAGTAACTTGACTTTAATGTCTTCCCCTGTTCATCATCAATCTGCCAGGGAAGAATGACAGTGTCAGGCACAAGTGTAACCAGCATTAAAAATGCTGGTGACTTTTAAGAATGGGTCATAAAAGAGAAATCATCAGAGAAATTCTGTGAAGGGCATAAACGCTTCAAGGCAAAAAAGATGAAGTGACAGCAGTGAGAATGCTAAGACTTGAAGGTGCAAATAGTGAGCTACTGCAGAAGCTAGTAAAGAAAACAGAACTTCAGAGCATTTTATACCAGCAAGTATCTAAAAAACCCTAGCTATACACATAAAGCTTATTGTTGAATTCCTTGGTGTGTTACTATATCTCTATGAGATGTTCTGTTTAATTTTGCAATACAAGTTTCTTACTTCTTTCCTAAACAGCATGCACTCATGGTACATGCTTCCCTAAATTACAATGCCTGACAAAGCATCTTCCTGAAATATCTTGCTTGTATCCAAAAGAAGTAACAGACCATTTATGCAGTTACCTGATTTTTCTAGTCACTGGTGAAACTCTAGAAACTGGATGACTTTCAGCTGTTAGTGTAGTTGCAACACTTCTCTGTGTGAAGTCAGTAAATAAATTAAGTTTCTACAGTTGGAGCTGTTAGAGCAGTGTGATTGCTGGGGTAGGGGGGAGGCTTTTCCTGAGTAGAATCCCAAAAGAATACAAACTGGATGGGGAGAACTGCATCAACAGTGACTAAAGCTTGCTTCACTAACTCACAGCACAGTTGCTTTTCCGTTACAGACTTAAATATCGGAGTGACTTAGCCAAAAATTATGAATTTCCTAGGTATAACAAAAAATGCGAAGAGGCTTGAGAGTCTTCTGCTATAAAGGATGTACTCTGTATTTTCCAGAAAAAAACTGTACTTTTGCTATATATTTTTTTATTATTGGAAAAAATGTGTACTTTAGCAGCCATTTCCCAAATATATAAATGACATGATCAAACAGAGCAAAATAGTTTTCTCCATGCTGAAGCAACCTTAATTTTAAGGAATGTAACCTGTTAAAGGGAAAAATGAGTAATTTCTGTTGAAGGCAGTTTGACACAAGCAGAAAGAAAAAAACTTTCCAGCAAATTTGCTTGAAATAGGTTCATTTTACTTGTGCAAATGTTGAGGTCTTTTTGACTGTTTTTCATGTTTAAAAACCTGACGTTTTTAAAAGGGATTTTGGTATGTGAAATACTTGACGCTCAGGTCAGGATTTATGGGGCAAAAAGTGTATGAAAGATACAGGAGTAACTGCAGAAAACTGAGAGAAAAGCTGACAGCATTAACTTTCACACCAGTGTCTAGCATCAGGTGTGCTCTCTGTCCTCACATCATGCACCAGCTTCCAGAAAGCGTTTGTTTTTTGGGTGTCGTGTGTCGTCGTGCCCCCCCACCCCCAAGAGTCGAGGCTAAATGTTTAACTAAATACCTCTTCAAAAGCCCTACATGCTGTATTCAACTGACACACTGCAGAGAACCTAAAAAATTGCAAAAAAATGTTGACAGCTGCAGAGATGATACTGGATTTGACCTTCCTGATTCTGAAAAAGCTGAACTTTTTTTTTGTAATATCTGCTTCCCTTTCTGATGCATATTGAAACTTGAGTATGAATAAAAGACTATTTTTTTTGCTAGATATGAAACCATAATTGTAGACAGAAGAAATACTGATACATGAAATTTAGGTAGATTTTTAAATGCTTAAATAAAAAAGCCGATGCATGTTATTTTATAGCCTAATTAAATTTTTTGTTTTGGTTGCACGCAGCTACGGGTCCAGAACTATGTTATTAGTTGGAACCGGGCATGGATGGCCACTTGCAGGCGGCAGCAAGCGGCCTCGGGGTAGGAGCAGCTCTTGGGGCCAGACGCGAAGCGGGCTTCCGCCCAGCCGATCCCCGGCCCGCTGCGGGGTAGCTGCACGGTACGAACCGGCCCCTGCGGCGCCTCCGGCCGGGTCAGCCCGGCTCCCATCGGGGCGAGGCGGCTGAGGGGAGGGATGGGCCGGACCACCCCGCCCCCGCCGCCTCTGACGCCATCCGCAGGCGCCGCGGCGCGGCCCGGCGGCGGGCCCGATCCGTCCCGCGATCCTGCTGTGTCATGCAGGCCTGGGGGCGGCGGGGGTCGTGCCGGGAGGGGGATGGGGTCCTCCCTGCGTGCCGGGCCCC
>JAVJGJ010000062.1:35177611-35196517 GCA_035590215.1 Microhierax caerulescens
GGTGCCCGGGTTCCGCGGGCTGCCAAGGGCGGGTAGGCCGGGCTTTGCTGGGGAGCCGGGCTGCGGGCGGCCGCTTCCGTGTCGGTGCCTGCGGTAAGGCTGCTGCCCGGGGCACCGCTGCCTGGGGGAGCAGGGGACTCCCCGTTTCCCCGAAAGGTGGTAGCGCAGGTGACGCGGCACACGCGAGTGACACGCACGTGTGTCAGCCAGCGAGAGCCCTGCAGGCTGGCGGCGAAGTGCCGGGAGAGCCCACGTCCCGGTTGGGGAAGGCAGGTCACCCGCGTCCCGGGCCGCCGGTGTGAGGATTGCGGTGGTGTCCGGCGGGCGGGCAGCCGAGCCAGCACCTTGTTCACCTCGCAGAGAAACAACAGCCTGGCTGCGGGGCGCTGGCCCGGCCGGAGGGTTTGCGGGGCGGCAGGAGGATGCTCGCAGCAAGTTTTCCTGTCGTGCTGCGCTGGCGGTGGGACTTCGCGGGGTACGCAGCGGGCACGTAGCACGCTCTGCTGGGAAGAGCAGCCAGGGCTGTGTGCCTTCGAAGGGAAGGAGGACGCAGAGCAGAAAACTCGAGTAACTTTTTCTGAAAGCCTCTGCTCTGTCTTCAGCAGCTGAGACAGTAGCCTGGGTTTGTTTAATCAGGAAAAGTAGCTTATACGTTTCATTAAGGCTTTAAGGGTTTTGTAACATACCTCTAATAGAGGCTGTTTACTTGTCACCGTGGCTTTTTCCAGTCCCTGAGTTTCTCCTCCCCAGTTCCATTTAAAAATACGTTAGAAAAGAATCCCATGTTTATCTGCTGATGCAAAGAACTTCATCCTGTCGCTTTTCTGTTTCCCCTCTTGGAAAGGTGTTGCAGGGTGTTGTGCCAAAACAACTACTGCACCACTGGATCGAGTGAAGATTTTGCTGCAAGCTCATAACCACCATTACAAACATCTAGGTAAGATGGCTGCTGTGTGTGTTTAATTTTTGGTTTTAAATGCAGCGTGTATGGTTTGGGTATGTCGATTTATTCAGTGATGTGGCTGATAACAAAAGTACTAATGGGACAGAAGGTTGTATCTGGTCAGTCTCCGTGCCATGTTTTGTGAAGTGTTTGAAGAGAAAAAGAAAGCCCTGTGTGACTTAAGTTGTGGTATTGGTTGATGTCTTGGAGGCTGAGATGTCAGAATAATCCTCAATAAGGCATGTAAGAGCCAGGCTTGATCTTCCCCTTACTGAAGGCAGCAGGAGACTGGTAATCACAGGTTCAAAGCTTTTATGTAAGAACTGTCACTGCTGGTGGCTGCTGCAGTCTGCCACAGTGGTGGGCCGGTTCCAGAGGGTTGTGGGGATCGGTCCTTTTGGGAGCTCAGCAGCCGTCACGGGGCCTGGCGATTACAAGGCTGTGACCGCTGGCAAGACTCACGTGTGCTTACGCTCGCAGACAGCAGTATGGTTGGTATGAAGATAGAAGTGGATTTGTGCTTGGCGTAAGGCGCAGGTGATCTGTGATCGGCATCTGTATTGCATCATGGTGAGAGAATAAACTCACAGTTGTCAGCATGTTCAGAACCATTCTCTGTGGGGCTGTAACAGTGCCCTCTTGTGCAGAGTATCTGAGGTATCTTATGTCATTTGTTCTTGAAATGTCATCATATGTTCCGAAATTTAACATGTTCCGAAATGTTACAGTTGTCAAGAAAAAATATAATAATTTTGAGTTGGTTAGTTTTACATGTAATGAAACTTTGGAATTTTTAACTTAGATGCTAAAGATATATATTTTTAGAAGGCTGGAAAAAATAAATCTTGAAACAAAATTAAATGGATATATATTCACTTCACTGTACCAAAAAGGGAACTCAAGTAATGTGGTGTTTTGTAACAGTCATGTAAGTATGTCCTCAAATCTGCAGTCTAAGAATTGAAGCCTGAAATAATTGGTTTGACTAATATTTTAAATCCGTATTTTCTGTTTGCTTTGTACTGTGCCATAATTGGCAAGTAAAATTTTGTATTATTCACTATTTAGGGTGTTAGATGTGATGCTGATTATTTGAAGTGTCTTGACTTGAATGCATGTCCTTGTTACATGCAAGCAAAAAAGAAAATTATATGAATGAGATACCTCTAAGTGCAGATATATGATAGATTAGTTCAGTGTCCTCAGTAAATGTTTTTACTGCCCTTGCTTTGTGGAGTTTGTGCTGCATGGATCTCAGAGCATGTTTTTAAGAATTATGAACAGTACTGCTCATCATTGCAGAGAAGAGAGAAAATCTAATCATGGCATAAGTGTTTTCAGAAGCATGTAATAAATGTGACTTCTTAAAAATACATTTAGTACTGTATTCTTAGAACCCCAGAAATTAATTAATACTTGTTTTATTTAAAAACTTCAAATGAAAGTTTGTCAACTACTTTTTTTTTTTTCCGTCTGAAAGTAAGATAAATATGTAAGCCTTTTTTTGTGTTCAGCTCTTATGTTATTAAGTAGTTGCGTGTGAATGAAAACTGTTTAACTATTTCTTTAAAAAAATATTTAAAAGTCAATTTGATAGCAATTGCACGTAACTAATATTATGTTTATAATAAAACTGTAGGTTTTGCCCAAACTTTGTGTGATCTTGCATTATTTCCCACCTATTAAAAGGGAGTAGGATTGCTTCTTGTTGCAACAGCTCTGGACAGGAAGTGTGAGATGTTTAAGTTGTAAGTAATGAGAGTCTTAAACTTGTTTACTTCGTTTCCTCAGTGATGGCACTTAATCTGTAATGTAGTATGTAGCAATATTAGATTGTTTTCCCATGGTTTTAGATTTTTTTTTGTTATTATTTATTTTGAATTCACTGAATTGCAAAGTCAACCAGTTTACTTCCTTTTGTTTCTAGTATTAGCTTCTGTGGGTGGATAGTATCATCTCTAATAGGATTACTTGCAGTGCAGGCAGGTCTTGGGGCCTGAATGCATGAGTTCAGAAAGGCGTTTGCTGAGGCTGGGAGGTGAGGAAGCTGGTAAAACTTAACCTTAAACCTCCTCCTTCTGGTAATGTATGAGCATTGAAAGTGGATTTTCCACTCTCCATAGTTACATGAGCAATGTGATCCAGCCTTAGTTCTGTGCATACTTTCTTATTGTTAGTAATATTTGCTTGATTTTTTTTTCCCCTCTCCCCACAGTGTAATTGTTAAATACCTCTTTTTGTGTTGCTGGCAGGAGTGTTTTCTACATTGTGTGCTGTTCCCAAAAAAGAAGGTTACCTTGGGCTGTATAAAGGAAATGGGGCAATGATGATTAGGATCTTTCCGTATGGCGCAATTCAGTTTATGGCATTTGACCAATATAAAAAGGTAGCTGAATTTATTTTGTTTTCCTTTTCTTTTTTTCTGCCTACAATGAATGCAGATTCTTTAAGTGATTGAAACTAACATTGAAACTTCTGTGTTTCACTAATTAGCTGCATGTCTTTTCTAAGATTGCTTAATTTTATCTGAATCTACCCATTAAAAATGGCAGGGCAACAGTGAAACTTTTTGCTGTGTTGCTCAAGGAAAAAAATTCCCACCAATTCTTGTACCTCTTTATTGTTGAAAATAATGCTGTGTTTTTTAATGAAAGAAAAAGGTAATTGAAAGTCTGCTGCTATTTGTATTGCTGTAAGGTAGCCCTTTGTGAATAACATAGGAACAAAACATTAAATGGAACCTTTTTATCATAGTGTGTTGGGGTTCTTCCTACTTGATGGATGGAATAACCTAAACTTCATAGTCTGTCTGGATATGACTGTTAATTTGACCTGACAAATGACTAAGTCAGGCTCTAGCTAAAAAATTACCTGGAAGAGAAAATGCTTATTCCAGGGTACAGCAAGATTTGTGGATTCTTTCTGCTCTCACACATTTACTCTTTCATAATAAATACATAATGAATTCCTGTAATCTTTTGGAGGTTAGGTGTTAGAATGAACACATCTTTAAACACTGCTGATATGTAATGAAAAATACTGTTTTACTGTTAGCAATGAGGAGTTCCATGTTTGAACAGTCCAATTTAGTATCCAGTGAAGTAAATCTCCACTGAAGACAGACTGAAATTGTGATTCCCTTCCCTAAAGAGCAAATTTCAGATTGCTGATACAAAGAAACAACTGTAGTGAGTTTTGAATGTTATTTTTTTATAGTATCATCATAAATGCTGTTGATGTAAGTGTGTGTATAAGGAAAAAAACCCAACAAAATTATCTTCTTTGTAACAGAAACCACTTCTTAAATAGTCTCAAGTTATTTGATAAAAGCCTGGAAACCAGTTTCCAACTTCCTTCTAGGTTGTAAGTTAACATAGGAAGTTCTTCTCTCAAATGCTTGTTTGATTTCTCTCGTCTCCTTTATCTTTTTTTTTTTTTTTTTTAAATCTAGTTAAATGAAGTCTTTAAAATATCTTCATAGGTATACATTTCGCACCCTGCACAGATGAAAAATTTACTCTTAAATGTGTCACTTTTCAACTTTGCTTGGTGTCCTTTGCCCTCTATCATGCAACAAGGATAGCATTCTGTTTGCCTTGTTTGACACACATTAAAGATAATTAAATAAACAATCTAGTTTCTGAAGGAAACAGTAAAACCACTTCTAAGTAATCATTTTGCTTTGTTAGTTGAATTTTGGCACTTTCATGTTTCTAGTAAGAAATTGGTAGCGGCAGTAATGTTCAGTAAATTCTTTTTTAACAGTAATCGAGTGCTCTGGTTTGAATTTGTAGTGTTGCAAACTTCTTGGAAACAGCTACAGGCTTTGCATTAATGTGCTAATAAACTGTGATGCACCTCCCTGTATTTTCTGATACATGACTATTGTAAATGTTCCATATTTTGTAGATAATAAAGAAGCAACTTGGGATTTCAGGGCATGTGCATCGATTAATGGCTGGATCCATGGCAGGTATAGTTTTGTACTTGGATTTCAGAAATCCCTTTTGCTGAAAAGTTAATATTTGTTTAGAGGATGATTTGATGTGTTTTCAGGTCAAACTGTTGCAAATTTGTATTAAGCAAAAATACTAGTAAATGGTTAATGTAACAAATAGTTGCCTAATTGAAAATTGTTTGTCTAAGAGTATTCTTTTTTTTGTTCAAGCATTGAATTCTGTGCTGTGTTGTAGAGCACAGATTTCACAGTGTTTGTTATGGCTTTTAAAAATGAAAAATCTAGTGTCATCGAGATATGAGGTATAAAGATGCAGGTTTTAGTAAAATTGGCTCATCAGTCTGTCTGCCATTGTTGCTAGGTTGAATATAAGCCCATAGAAACAGAGAGAACTGCAGTTCCTTAAATTGGTAGATTTTTTTAGATTTGCCAGAAATGTCTATACTTTTTCATATCCAACGCAGGATTGCCATGATACTGTTAGATCGTGTGTGAATGTTAAAAAAACATCATTTATCCATTAGTGCAATAGCAGTGGGAAAACCCATCTGTAAACTACCAGTATATAGTATAATATATTTCTGGTTTCCTCTTGCTAATCATTCAGTGAAAAGTAGCTAAGAAAAAGCAGGGAAAGGTAAGTAATAGTGGACCGATTTTTAATCAAGGTGCTTCTTCATTTGCTTTCACTTTGTAAAACAGGCTTAATACTGTCTAGTGACAGTCATTAAAGAGTTAAGAATATTACTATTTAGCTTATTTTGAATAAAAATACTGGGGCTTGTCAGTACTATCTTTAGTTAAACAAGAAGACCTCACAGAAGTATTTAGGCTTTGCATGGCATCAGAGGAAAGGGCAAGAGAATGAAGTGAAACAGTTCAAAAGTCCTAACACTAGCAAAACCCATTTAGCAATCTGTGTTCCAGAACCTGGCTGGCTTCCTATCTGAAAGAAGTGGGGAAAAGTATATAGATTTTTTCTTTCTTTCTTTCCCCCTGACTTTAACTGTACTAAAGAACATTTTGCATTCCACCCCCCTCCACCACCCAAGAAAAGCTTATTAGCTTTTTCAGGGGCCTTGTCAGAGACCTGGATTTTATTCTGTCTCTTCCCAGTTTAAATGACTGAAGGAGACTGTGCTTCATGCACCCCAGTGCATGGTGGAGGGGGGTCTTTACAATTTCCTGGAACCCAATATTAGCAGTTGGAAGTGGATAATCCTTGTCTCCTTTTCCTTTTTGTCCCCTCTACACCATCTAGTCACCCAGCTGTCTGCTTTCACTTCTGCATATGCTACTGATACTTAAATCTTGCTGATGTCAGCGTTTCCAGCGTTACTAGCATTCAACAGACCTGAATCAGCTTCAAAGTGGTGGGAAACATCTGAGTATCTTCTGTTAGTGATGAACAGGATCAAAAGCATATCCACTGGGAAAAACAAGCCAATGAGGATGGGGGTAGTGGAGTGAGAGAAAAGAAAAACCTATTGTAATGCATATATTTGAGGCGGCCAAGTTAAAGTTACTGTGGAAACTTTTAACTCTGAATTTCCTGAGTCTTGTGTGATTCAAATTTCAGTTCTAGCACCTCATTAACAGATAAATGGTGTATAACTTCTTTTAAGGGAACAGAGAGCTGGGGAGAAGATAGAGAAATCATAGAGGTTAGTGGGGTTTAGGAAACAAAATGACCAAATAATACCTGTATCACAGGATGATTTTGCAAATCTAAATATTTTGTTTGTTTTCTAATTGAAAAATCTGAATTACAACACAGGAATATGTATTTCCTCCTCTGTACTTGATTAACTTAAAAAAAGCCAAAAAGAACTAGATGTTATCTAGCATTAAACTCAAGTTCCATGAAATTAATACAGAAAGTGTGTTTTTGTTTTTACTTTTACTAAAACAGTATTAATCTAGGAGGATACTGATTGTCTCAATTTGAAATATTATGTAATTAACAGTTACCTATTTGAGTTAACACTTTAAAAGAATTTGTACTGTTTATTTCTTCAGGTGCATTTTAGAAGGAAACAGAACTATATATTGGAGATCTAGAAATATTAGGGCTTTTAAATGAGGCAGCTCCTTAACCTGTCTGATAAATATTCTTTGTCATCTATGTCAGCTATTTCTCTCTACATATAGTTCCTGAAGCTTTGTCTTGTTCAGAAGATGCCTCCTTAATAAATTAATCTTCATAATATGAGTTGAGGAGCATATCTATCAAGTCTGTGACTTGTGTTTATCACTTTTTGAACTTACACCTCTGAATCACCTGGTAGTACTTAATTTGATCTACGTAGTTATTGATAAAGTACAAAGAGCATGATACAGAAATCATAAAAGCTTGTGTATCAGATATGTTTGCAGTACTTAATCTTTGTAAATGTATTTCACTTGTTTTTTTTTCCTCCAGATGTACTTAAGTTTTTATTTTCAAAGATAAAAATACTAAGAATAGGGGAATAGTAGGGAAATTGGAAGACAGATAAATCTCTCTGCAGCTAATCTCATTGTTAACTCCCAAAGCCTGGGAAGCAAATCAACATCAGTCTAATTCCTGTTGTGCTTCATTAATGCTAAATCTTAGTAAAGGTCTGTGTAATCCAGTATCTTGTCCCCAAGAGTGGTCAGAGGTGCTTGAGGACAGTATGATAAGCAAAGAATGTTGTTCCCCTGACTTCCTTGACTTCTGGGTCAGAATGTGCAATAAAAAGTCTGCTATTCTTGAAGAAGTGATTCCTTAAAGGAGGGAGGAGCTACATTGCCTTATTATGATTATTTCAGATCAGACACTGGGAATTGCAGTTATGTTATCTCTTAAATGCTGAGATACTTCCAATACTATCCTGTTTAACCAACCACCAGAGATATTTTTGGCTCAACTCATTATTTGGAACAGACTTTGCTTCTTCAAGGCAGAGAATCAGCCTTAAGATGCTGTGGTCTGACTTCTGATAATTCATAATACTTAGGAAGATGAGGTTAGTAATTGTGTAGACTTCCCACAATGACGTTGTGTCCCAAAGTTGGCTGTTGTTCCTCTCAGAAAGAATAGCATGTCTTCTGAGCTCCAAAGGAAATCTTTTTCCCTTGTAGGTACATTTTGCTTATATGAACAGCAAGCAGTAACATACCTTTCCCAGTTGCTTCAAGAAAGCATATTTTGTGGCTGATGTTAGAAATCCAGGCTTTTTTTTCAGAATTATGGATAGAGGATTTTAAGTTAAAAAAAAAAATCCTATTTAAATCCTTACTACATATGGTTTCTTTTAGTTCCATCTGATTTTTTTTTAGTTGTACTATTTTTGGACTGTGTTCACTAGTTAGTGCATTCATCAAGCTCTTGGTTGGCCTGTTTGCTAGTTTTTGTTCCAAGAATATTCCTGGGTGCTATCAGTGCATGATTGGAAAGAAGGGGGATAAAGTTCTCTGTTTCTGAAGTCGGATGACATTCCTGTGAACTCTTACACTCTGTAAAAGCCTTTTTTCTCTTTTTTTTTTTTTTTTTTTTTTAACTGAATTTATCCATTTTACAGTGTTTCTGGATATCTCAGGCAAGCCATTAGAAAAATGCTGTAGTCCGAGGGATTGCATTTAATAATACTGGTCAGTGGAAACAGTCCCGAAGTTGCTTTGGTGTTTTGCAGCTTCTGACTTTTGAATCCTATGGGTGAGACATCAGAAATCAACTGCAGATGTCTGCTTTGTGTTCAGAGGTATCATCCAAAAGTCTCTGGAAGAGATGTTTTTGTCTTCTGAAATAAATTACTAGTAGGATACTCCAGGATAACTCCAGAAGACCACAAACTTGAGTCTCAATTGACAGTTGACCAGTGTCAGCTTTTTGGATAGCTTGCTTATGGTGCTTGGCTTTGTTTTTTTTTTTTTCTTCCCATCTAATCCTGTCTTCTGTCAGATCATTTAGCTTAAAGTTGCTTTTTTTTTTTTTTTTCTCTCTAGACATATAAGTTATGAAGTTTCTTTGCTGAGTTGTCATGTTTGGGTTTTGCTGTTGGTTTGGTTTTTTATTTTTCCCCCTCTCCCTGTTATTTTCTTTTGACCTCGTAGAAAAGGACAGGAAATGATACACCTACAAAGACGTATCATTAAGAGACTATTGAAACTTAAGAAGAAGTTGTAGTTTCCTGCTAGCATAAAAAGTGAGCTTATCTTCTGTAGGACTAGTTTTTAAGGGTGATGTTTAGCTAAGTCAGAGCAGCTGCCAGAAAACAATATTGATTGCAAAGGATTTTTTCTTTTTTCCCCTTTTCCCATTTTTTTTTTTTGTTTTTTTATTTATTTTTCTTCTTAGTGATGATGGTATAGCACCAGAAAAGTACATCTGTTTTTTAGTAAATAATTTTAACTATTCCTTCCAAATAATTTGTCAGCAATTGAGTAGTTTACCTCAAAAATTAGCAGTAGGAAAGTACTTGTTATTCAGGTAACTGTTAGAGGAGTTGTTCTGTTTCCAGATTTGCAAGTTGGTCAGCATGTAATCAGTTTTGAAGCAGCTCATAACTGGATGAATCCTAAGATTTGATTATTTTGGCATCTTAAGTTTAGAAATAGCTTTTTTTTGGTCAGTTTTAAAATGGAAATGCAGTATAACAACTATTAAAATGCAGTAATGCAAAACTGTCAAGTACTCTATCAGTACAATCCTCAATTTATTTTAAATGTCGTTAGAATATATTTTGCATTTTCAGATGCAGTGGATACATGTACCCATATCCAGTAATCACATCAAATTCTGACACAACCTTTTCAAAAATAAACATGTAAATTTGATGGGTTTCTTTTATTTTTTTTACAATATGGTAGGATTAAGTTTTATGGTTGCAATCCAGTAAAAGTAATGAACTTGACTAGCCTCATGCTTGTGAGCCATGGACTTAAAAATAATTGCTTATGTGTATATAGTTAGGTCCATAAATTCTTCGGAAAATCAAGGCCTAGGTGTGCAGCTTCGGTGAACACCAAATACAGATACAAATCCTTTGTGTGTTGCTGGAGTTAAGTGTTTCTATTTGCTGCTAAGTGACTTCAAGTGTTTCTTTAATAAAATAATTTGTATATGCTATTATATTCACTGCCACAAAAAGAAATTCTAATTTTCAAACTAATCCTAGAATCAGATAAGGTGTAGGTGAGTTTTGTTTGCTTGTTTTGTTTTTGTTTTTAATAAAGGTATTACAGCAGTGATTTGTACTTACCCTCTTGATATGGTTAGAGTTCGTCTGGCGTTCCAAGTAAAAGGGGAACACAAGTACATGGGAATTATCCATGCATTCAAGATGATTTACACAAAGGTATTTTTTCTTTTAATCTTCAGTTCTGTCAAAGCAAAATATGCTTTTTAAAGAATGTTGCACTGCATTGAAAATAATGGCTTGGTGGAAAATAACATGACTTCATTGCGTGCACATTGAATTTTTTAATGTAAAAAATTATCTGGATGCTTCCTTCTACTTAAGACTGCTAAGACACATATAAGTGGGAGGTCAAAAACAGCAGAGAATTTGCATTTCAAGAGCGAGTAGTAACAGTGGAAAAAAAAATTTGGGAAGGAGGGATATGTGTAATGCAGAAATGTCTCCTAGATTGTGATGTTGGATGTAGATTTTTCTTTTTCATTTTCACTTCATCTCCTATGGAGCCAGGCAGTTGTCCCCTCAATTCTTCAGGCACAAGAAATGGAACTTGATGTTAGCTCCTTGGTGCTAGATGATGCTAGTCAGATTGCTGTCATGTGAGTCTGTATGAACAGTTGTGTAACTTGTACAACATTTGCTGTGTTTCTTGCCACAAATGTACTTGTATTTTTCTTTCCAAGGAAGGTGGTTTTTGTGGGTTCTACAGAGGGCTGATGCCAACTGTTGTAGGAATGGCACCATATGCGGGTAAGTTAAAAACAGAATGAGGCAATCCTTCAGTAGTTAGGTGCGCTATTAAATTTACATAATATGTTCACATACCTAGTTAATTAGCTTCTGTTAAAATCACTTATTCTGGTTTTTACTGAATGCAGAGGGGTGGCTAGTAGAAGCATTTGCAACTCTTTAATCTCAATCTAGAATTCATCAGCGTGCATTAAAGCATCTTCAATAGGCATAGCCTAATTTTTCTGAAACTTGGAGTTGAAAGGAAGAGAGATAAAGTAGTGGTTCTTTCTCTTCTTCCCAGTTTTCTCACAAGAAAGCATGTAGGGTATTTCTCTCAAACAGGTAGATCCATGAGACAGCCGAGCACTCTGTAGGTGGAGGCTTAAGAGCCTCTGCATTGGCTCCATCTCCTGGCGACTTTTCTGTAAATGCTTACAGTAGCTAAAGCAGTGGGTAACATGGGTTGGAGGAACATCAGAACTGCCAAGCTAAACTAGGCTCATATTTAAGAGATGAGAGATGTTCTTCAGTTAAAAAGGTCTTAGGAGTTACTCTTTAACAGCAGTCCAGCAGTTTAAAACCCACAGTTTAGCTCAGTTAAAGCATTCTTTTAATGTTAATTGTAAACAGTAATTAATTTGGACAGAACGTACTGTAGAAGTTCAAAGTAGTATTTAGCTATTTCTTTCTGCCTAAGAAAAACTTTTAAAAGAATTGGAAAGTAGCTTCATTTTATAATTGCAGCTTTTTGTTTATGATGATGATGCATCAATAAATAGTTTGCTTTTTATGAAAGTACATAAATTTCCTTTTAGGTTTTTCATTTTTTACCTTTGGTACCTTAAAGAGCATTGGACTTGCTCAAGCACCTAACTTGCTTGGACGGCCTTCATTAGATAATCCTGATGTCTTAGTTTTGAAAACACATGTAAATCTGCTGTGTGGTGGCATAGCTGGAGCAATAGCTCAGACGATATCGTAAGTTTGGGTATTGTTTGGGTTGTTTTTTTTTTCCTGTATAGCTGTTCATTCTAAGAAACTTTTATCTGAGAATGTGATTTTATGTAAGACTAATTATTAATAAAGTTTTTAAAACGGGTTAATCAGATGCTGGAATTTGATTTTCTATTGTTTCATTTACTAAATATCTATTTAATCTTCAGGGTCTGTAAAGATATATGCATTGATTCTATGAACCAAATTCAGTTAAATCTCCTAAAATTGGTTGAAATCTTGTTTGGTAAGCTATGAAGTTTTGACCACAAACATAATCTGCAGAATTTTGTTATTCCAATTTATTTTCAAAACAATGTAACCTGTAAAGGCATCGAATTTTTAAAAAATAACAAACAAGTCTTAAATATTGTATTGGGTGTTAATTTTTCTTATTACTTTGCCTGCTTTCTCCATTCTCATGCTGTTCTTGTCATTTGATTTTGTCCATAAAATAAATTAATTTAATGGACTTACATGGCATAATTTTTTTCACTAAATCACTGCATTACAAATGTAATTTTCTATTAATTCTCAAACTGTTAATTTTATTTCTGATTCAGGTGTCTTCTCCCTCCAGTGTTTTATAGACTGTTTTATATTCTCATCTGATCTTCATGTGTTTTCCTTACTCGTGCCAAATGGAATATATTAAGAGATCTGATTTGCTGGTTTTGGTTATATAGGGGAAGTCTCCCTTTTTGGAGAACTTTCAGCTGTGTTGAGAATCTGAGCCGGATTCCTGACTCACTGAAAAGGGAGCTTGGAGGTTGCACATGGACTTCTTTGTATTCTTTTTTTTTAAACAATATTCATATAGGCATCGCACATCTGGTTGAACTGCTGTCCAAATATCTCCTCTGTAGATATCCCCTTGATGTAACTCGTAGGCGAATGCAGTTAGGAGCGGTTCTCCCAGACTCTGAAAAGTGCCTGTAAGTATTTTCTTTTTATTCATAGTAACCAAATTATTAGATGTGTGACCAAAGTTAAATTCTTAAAGTTTAAAAATAACAAAACAAAAAAGGCCCCCAAGCTACTATGTTGTTGTTGTCTTTGTTCTTTATAAGAGTAAATTTCTACACAGACAAAACCTGCCTTTATCACTCTGGGGTTAAAAAAAAAACAAACAGCAAACTGATATCACAATGGTGCTTTTGTTAGTAATATGTGTTTGTATTAGTAACATGTTCTTTTGTGTTCTAACTCAACATGCGATGTCTGTCTAACATCAGCAGAATCTCTAAGAGACAGACCGCGTGCTTCTACTGAAATTAAATGTTTCAAAGTGTGTTTCAATGGTGCAGAATCTGTTCCATACCATGATTTTGCATAATACTGTTTTATTTGACTTTTTTTACATATATGGTAATGTCCCACACCCCACATGTGGTGGGGGTTCATCCAATAGAAGTGGAAGTACTATAATATCCTTAAAGTCATAATATGAAATCAGTTCTTGTCTTGAAAAACTTTGAAATTCAAATTGCCTCAAGCAATTCTCAGACAGTTTTATTTTGGTTACTTTCGATCTTGTGGAATTTTTTATAGTGTGAACCTCCTGCATGGTGAATTGGATCTCACTAACAGCAGCCTGTCTCAGTGAGCTTTCATAAACAACCTAGATGTTGCTTATGGTGAAAGTTGCTGTTCTGTTTTCCTTAGCAGCCTTAATGTTGGGGGGTTTTTGCTTGGCTTTTTTCCACTCCAGATTATTTTTAAAATAAAAATGTGTTAATTGTCCTTAGTGGTTTACTTTTTGCATTTGTGAGAACTACTTGTACAGACATTAGGCTACTCAATTTAACAGTGCTGTTGCGACAATGTTGAAGAGCAGCGTGCCTTGAGGGAGAGTAGATATGTGTCTTGAGAGGATGAAAGGATATAACAAGTAGGGAATCTTGAAGCTTTGAGGCATGTGGAAGATGTTCTCAAAGAGCAATGTCTCTAATACCTTGGAAATACTGAGCACCTTACAGGTTTTTGTGTTGCTTTGTGTTTAACATTCATTTGCTCTGTTTCAGTATAAGTATGAGAAAAAAATTTCTCTTTGCAAATTCTGCTTTTAAGAAGGTCAAATATATAATACTTAACATAAATTCTAGCATTTTTCCTTTGAGAGAAAATACTAGGTCTTTGTCATGGTGGAGAAAGCTACACACCTGCAGGATGTAGAACAGAGCTAAACGCAGATTTTATATGCAGAGCTTTAGAAGGATGGGTAGTATGATTGAGTGCTTAAAGGAGGAGAATGGGATATGAGCCTAAATACTGATCTTTAATGCAAGAAGTGTGTGCTACATTGGGCAAATGTTATTTCTGTTACTCTGTATTACGTTTGTAAGAGGAATTGATGCTTCTCAACTGCTTCCTGCCAGATAGGCAACAGAATATACATAGCTGTTCTGGTGTGAAATGTCCGAATATGTCTTTCAGACTGAAACTTCTTTAGATGGGATTGCATTGTACTCTTTGCAATTCCCAGCCATTGTGTCCAGGTTTCTTGCAGAAGCTCAGGCTGTCTTCTGAGTCTTAAAAACACTACAGTGCTTTGTTATATGGAGTCCCACATGTTTTTCTCTATAGATCTCTTAAGAACAGAGTGAAACAAGTGTCTTGTGTTTAAAGACAGTGACTTTGACTATTTAACATGTGCATTCAATAATGATGTGAATTTTTATTTTTTCAGTACAATGGTGCAGACATTGAAATACGTGTATCAACAACATGGAATACGAAGAGGATTATACCGTGGTTTATCTCTAAATTACATTCGTTGTATTCCTTCCCAGGCTGTGGCTTTCACCACATATGAACTTATGAAACAATTCTTGCACCTCAATTAATGTTTTTTTAGACTTCCCTGTAAAACTGCGCTATCAGTCTTCAAATTATATTGGTGAGTAAATTACTTGAAGTTTAAAAAAAAAGCTATCTGTTACTGTGGAACTGCTGTTGTCCGACATTTTTATTTGCCGAAGTGTAGTTAATTTCCTGGAGTCAAACCAGGAGACAGATCAAAATAAACAGTAGTTAGCTATAAACATTTTTTTACACTTGATCTTCTAGGCTTCATTAGATTAATGTTAAGAATTACACAGTTTTAAAATTACACCCACGTTTTATATGGGTTCCAAGCTGTTAGTTATTTAGCTTTATCACCATTCCAGGAGTTACACACATGGTTATGTTGCTTTTTAAACTAGTAGTTAGACATCTGTTCTTTAAAAATGAAATGTAATAAACCAATTTGAGCAAAATGCAATGATTTTCATATTCAAATACTTGTCAGCTCTGTGGAAGCTGAACTCGGTAGACCACAACTTGAGCATCTTTTCTTTCTTTTTTTTTTTTTGTGTAAGTTTTCTGTACTCAAGAATAATGCATGTATCTTCAGATTGGTACATACGAAAGGCTCTTCAACCATTTCAATAAAAGATGACAAGATGTATGTAACATTATTAGAAATCTTGCAATTTGGAAACCAGTTTTCTGGCATACATTCTATTTTAAAAGATGCTGTATCTACACAAATAAAAGCAGGGGGAACTTTTACAGTTGACAAGTGCTAGAAAAGACCTTCAGGCAATTAGTATGGGACTAATCTTAAAAGGCATTCCTGTACTTTTTCTGTGAGGCTGAAGTTCTCATTTCAGTTTATTGAAGGCAGAGTATTTTATGTACTTTACAGTACTAGCTCATGTAAACAGGTTTGTCCCTTCCTTAAAACATGGTGACAAATGAGACTGCATGCTGCTGCATTTACTTGTTAGGCATATGGGCCATATCCAACCTCTCACGCAAGAAAAGAAAATTAAGATTGTAGTGGAGTTTGTAGATGTGTATATGTACTGTTTCTAAAGTATGGTATGCAATAGACTGTTATGTTTTCCTTCTCTTCCAATTACTTTTGTAGAGGGAATTATTTTCCAGACTTGTTTATACATTATTTACATTGGTACTCTTGATTTTACTCACTTGATTCAGGAAACTGTAAAGCATTTACTTTAAGTAATGTCAGTTATTTATTTGTTGTAAATATTTTAGAAGTGTCTTTTAAGAATTGATAATGTTTATGTTAAATGGTGGATGGTAAGATGGATTTGCTTAATTTTGACAAACTTGACAAACTCAGTTTTGAGTTATGTTAAATACCAACTTTTGTGGCCGATTCCCTTTCCCCCCCCCTCCCCGCCCCCAGTTTCTTAAAAGTATGTATTTCTTTGATATTTAACAATGTAGCTATGGACAGAGAATGAGATGTATTTGAATTTATTTTATTAAAAATTTTGAACTAATGTCTTTGTGTGGTTTATATGTTACAGTCAGAAAGAATGCATGTTTCTAGAATTATTTCTGTTTCCCCATGTAGGTAAATCTGCATAATATTGTCATTCTTAACTAAAAGACAACAAATAAGCTTTTTTTTCCATATGATCTTTAGTTTCACTTGAAGGAAAACTAACCAATATCACAATGAATTCTTATATTTTAAAGCCCCTGCAGCAGAGCTATATCCACTAATTAAAAACCACAACAATTAACACCGCCACCCCGCCACCCCAAACCAACAAACCCAAACAACCCACAAACAAACAAAAAACCCCAAAACCAACAACAAACCAAACCCAAACACTGGAGGAGATTCACCATTTTTCTTTCCTGTATTGTTTTACTGTTTGAGCAGATAAACGTCTTTTCAGGTGCTGGTTCCCTGTGATGTTAATACTGTTAAGGATGTTTATATTTAGTGTTACATCTTAATTTTACTAAAAGCAATATATTTGAGGAACTCGCATAGCTTTGAACTGTGTCATGAAAAGTTACACAGTTCTTACACGGAATAAAGCAGAATCCAGCATATTCATACTTGAGAGGAAAAGAGCATAAAAAGTGTCCCCTAAATAATTGAGTAGGCTATTGAATATGAAAAACTCACCTAGTGGATGAAACTGCTGTATTTTAAGGATTAGTTTTTCAAAATAAAATTTAGAAGTGCATGAATAATTTTTACTTTGGAAGTACTTTGATTTACTTTTGAGCAAGGTCTATGAAAGAAATACTTTTGTGCAGGGGCTAGAGGGAACAAGACTGCAGTTTCTAAATTTTTTGTCTTAGTAGCTATTTCTAACTCTGGAAAGCTTATTCAGGTATTTCTTACTCAGAACACAGAATTTATTTAGAATATCTGACAACCACAATGAAAGCAAGATTTAATTTTAAGTCTGTCTTTCTCCAGTGCCAGCCCTATGAAAACTGAGTTTATTTTCTTTTAGAACTACTGAGGGATTTATTTCCTTGTTTTTCTTGTATGTCTTGTTCAGTATACTGAAAATACTGAAAAGTAACATCTGATTTTAGCCGATAAAAAGTACAAGATTAGGCTCCAGCCAAGCTCATGTCTATGCCTTAATCACAGAAGGGACATGAATATCTGGTTTTGGCTTTATTTCCTAATAATTCATATAATAATAATCTCATAACTAATAGTTTTATCCAGTGAAGTAATTACTTTTGTGAATAACTGGTTATGTAGCCTTGGCATTGTTAAAATTCTGTTAAACCTGCCAATTTTCCGTACTCTTCAATGTAAAAGTAGAAAGGAAAGCCTCAGCATTTTAGGACTCCTTCAGGTGAGACAGTTTCATACAGGCTTATCCATGTTATGTCTTGAAAATCTGTTTCCTGAGGGTTTGTTTCCAGTGATTAAACATTGTGCCTTTAAAGTAAACCCCATACTTCATCTCCACGTTCTTAAAACTGAAAATTCTGCCTGCTGTAACTAAGGTATTTGAATGACTAATATTGCAGTTTGCAGTCATTACACAGAAAAGATCCATCAATCTGAACCATTATTTTTTTTATACTGATTAATTCCAGTGTCTTTTTTCATTACTAATATTTTTCAGATTTTTTTGGTACTTAAATGAGCTGAGACTTTAAGGTGGACAAATTCTGTTGACACTGTTCAAATTCTACCCCCCTCTTCCCTGAAAAAGGAGCATGCAAAAAAAGGAGCCTTCTACAGCCTTATATATAGGCTTATAACCATGCTAACATGGTTGCATAGTAAATCAGTTCAGGAAGCTGATGGCTTTCCTTGCAGCTAGTTTCTGATGTGTCATTCTGCTATTTGGGTGCTGTTTGATGTTTTGCCTTATCTAAGGTAGCTGGGCTAGATACCGTGGTGCTTCCACTGACTTCATGTTTACTTGGAAGCAAAAGAGGAAGTCTGGAGAAAGGCTTTCCCTTGGTTGAGTAGGATCATGTTAAGAGGTCAATTAAGCAAATAACACTCACAAATCCACGGGCCCCTGTGGGATGCACCCCTGAGTTCCGAGGGAGCTGGCAGATACTATTGTCAAGCCATCCTCCATCATCATTGAAAAGTCATGGAGGACAGGAGACATGTTTGAGGACTGGAGGAAAGCCAATGTCACTCAAGTCTTCAAAAAGGGCAAGGGGGAGGACCCAGGAAACTACAGGCTGGTCAGCCTCATCTCCATCTCCAGAAAGGGGGTGGAACAGCTCATCCTGGAGGTCATCTCAAAGCATGTAGAGGGAAAGAAGGTCATCAGGAGCAGTCAACGTGTATTCACCAAGGGGAAATCACGCCTGACCAACCTGATAGCCTTCTGTGATGGAGTGACTGGCTGGCTAGATGAGGGGAGAGCGGTGGATGTTGTCTACCTTGATCTCAGCAAGGCTTTTGACACTCTCCCATAACATCCTTACAGGTAAGCTCAGAAAGTAGGGACTAGATGAATAGATAGTGAGTTAAGCCTGAGAACCAGCTGAATGGCAGAGCTCTTAGGGTTGTGATCAACTACGTGGAGACTAGCTGGAGGCCTGTAGCTAGCGAGGTTCCCCAGGGGTCAGTACTGGGTCCAGTCTTACTCAGCTTACACATCAATGACCTGGATGAGGGGACAGTGGGTAGGTACCCTCAGCAAGTTTACTGATGATGCAAAACTGGGAGGAGCGGCTGATACACCCGAAGGCTACACTGCCACCCAGCCAGACCCAGATAGGCTGCAGAGTTGGGCAGAGAGGAACCTAATGAAGTTCAGCAAAGGCAAATATAAGGTCCCGCACCCAGGGAGGAAACACCCCACACA
>JAVJGJ010000062.1:35196693-35221030 GCA_035590215.1 Microhierax caerulescens
CCCTCCTACTTCGCCCTGGTTAGGTTGCATCTGGAGTGCTGTGTCCAGTTCTGGGCTCCCCAGTTCAAGAGAGACAGGGCACTACTGGAGGGGGTGAGGGATACTGAGGTAACCCTCCAGTGAGGGTGACTGGAGCATCTCCCTTACAAGGAAAAGCTGAGAGCTGGGCCTGTTCAGCCTGGAGAAGAACAGACTGAGAAGGGATCTTCTCAAATGTCTACAAATGTCTTAAGGCTGAGTGTCAAGAGGATGGGGCTGGGCCCTTTCCAGTGGTGCCCAGTGACAGGACAAGGGGCAACGGGCACAAACTGAAAGACAGGAAGTTCCACCTGAATATGAGGAAAAACTTTTTTACCTTGAAGATGACAGAGCACTGGATCAGGCTGCCTCCTTCTCTGTAGACATTCAAAACCCACCTTGATGAAGCTCTTGTGCATCCTGCTCTAGGTGTGAAGAGGCTTTAGTAGGGTGTTGAACTAGATGACCCCCAGGTCCCTTCCAACCTTGACCGTTCTGTGATTCTGTGGCTAAAGCAACAGAAGACCAAACTCTTAATACATCATTTTCCTGAAATTTGAACTACATAACAATGATACTGATGTTTTAAATATAGATTTAATACCTGTGTCCTTCAGTCTTTGCTAGAAGTGATGGTCTCTGATCCAGAATACTTCGCTGAGGTAGTGGTTTTGAGGCCAAAAAAAGCAAAAGGACATGTATATCTGAAACTTCTGTATCACCTCTGAAAGCCTCTGTCTGTCAGTGAACAGCACCAAAAGTAACAAGAAGTTCTCATCAGAGAACTAGTTTGACTCTCAGGCTGAGATTCACCCATAAGCAGTTGGGGAGCAAAAGGCGCATCTAATTTTACTTCATACCGCTGCACTGGCATCAGAAGAGGGGCCACGGTTGTAACAGTGCTTCAAGCTTGGAAATAACCGACAGACAGGGCTGGGAATTGCCCTCCCTCGCACAGAGGTGCCGGCCCGGGTCCGGGGCCCAGGGAAGGCCGTCAGGTTCCCTCACGGATGGGCCCCGCCCCCAGGGCAGCGGCGGGACGACCCACGCGCCGCTTCGCGCCTTCAACTCCTCTGCCCGCGCGCGGGAAGCGCGCTGCACGTCCAGCACCGCGGAGAGCCGTCCTCCCTGCACCTCCCATTGGCTGCGCGAGCTCTCTGCCCACCAATGGCCGAGCTTGGGGGTGGGGGCTGTGCTGCGCCTGCGTCCCGGCCCCCCGGGGATGTAGTTGGGTGCGGGGCTGAGGGGTCCGCGTCAATCTGCTGGTCCGTGTTGGGGCCGGGGCGCGGGCTGGGCTGTGGCGCTGAGGCGGGACCTGAGGGAGCTGTGCGCGGCGGAGGCCCCGCTCATGGCGGAGAGGTAGCGGCCGAGTGAGGGGAAGAACAAGGGGGCGGAGACGTTGAAATTCAAAGCGGGGCGCGGGAAGGCCGAAAGGAGTCCAGAGGGCCGCCGCCGGGGGCCGGGGTGGTAGGAAGCGCTCGGAGCTGCCTGGGGTAGTCGGTGTGAGGAGCCCGCCGCTGCTTGGCGAGTAACCGGCATGTGCGGCGGGTGGGGGCGGCAGCGGGGCGGCCGCAGGCCCCCGGGTGAGCGCTGCCCTGGCGGAGCCCCGGCAGGCATCGTTCGGGGTCAGGAGGGTGGCTGCTCCGTCTGAAATGTGGCTGTTGGCCGGATGAGAGCAGAACCTTGAATATCGATTTTATAAATTTAAGGTTACGCGGGAAAAAGCTGTTTGTGTTTGAGGTACTCCGGTGACTGGGAATTCTTACATGCGTTACAATGTTCAGGGAGTTACAAGCTTTCTTGCAAGCATAGGGTTTGCAATACAGTTGTAATTAACTTTAAAATGAATATGGCTGTATAGACACCAAAAGGAAGTCCTAGCTGCAATAAATTACTTACTTAATATTTATGTCTTCTTCCTTATGTCTCATGTCCAAATACTTGGTTTTCATACTTGTCATCCAAAGAGACAACATGGAAACATTACCAGGTTTCCTACCCTTTACCTTTATAGAACTAAAAACCCATGCTAAATATACGTAAAATTTGAAGAGGGTTAAAATTGGGTTTACAGTCGAAGCTTTCCCTCATATATAGGTTGGCTGTTTTCTTTTTCAGATAGTGTTATGTCTTTGTAATGAATTGTTACTTCAGTTTTCAGAAGACAGTGACTGACTGCTCTGACACCATACTTCAGAATGGGTTGAACAACAGATACCTTGTGTTGGAAGTCAGCATAAAACAGAGAAATGGAAGTGACCCTGAGAAACACTTGACAATTACAGCATCTCAGTCACTGGATGACACAGAACTGTGCATTCTTAGGAATGGCTGGTAATGCCTACAGAAATGTAGATGTCTAAAGAAAGGATGAAATACTGGATTGCTAGGTCAATTTTCTTTGTGTTGTCTTTGAGATGAGTTTCACTGTCTTAAAAGTGATAGGAAATTCTGAAATAACGTTATCTAAGGTCATCAGTATATTAGTGTCATGGATATTCATCTTGAAATAACTGATGTCATGTAACTTGTGTTGGGTGGATATTGCTACCTTAAAGTTTTAATTTTTTAAAATAGAGTTTGTACTAACAAAGAGCAAGAAAATAAACCAGCAGGTGATTTTGTTTGTGTTGTCTTGCAGCAGTTAAGAGTGTTTTTCTAAATTACGTACCCTCATTGTACATACCAATGTACAAAGTTATGTGTATGAAACATGTGGTTTTGTACAGTTTGTTTAAATCACCTTAGCTTGAGCTCTGCTGCAGAAGTATTTTCAAGTAAGGATAGGATTCAAATTTAGGTGTTTGTGTGTTGCGTGGCATGTTACAGCAGAAGAGACTAGCTTAGTCTTTTGAAATACATGGGCTTGCACATGCTGTTTGGCACTGCTTTTGATTTTTCATGCAAGCCTGAAAGATGGGAGAAAAGCATAAAAACTCCCATTTCTTGAAGGAAAAATGTAAAAGATCTTGAACCCTGAAATTTCTAAAGCAATAACAATATTTCTAGTTTTTGCTGAACTTCTGAAACAAGTAGTATTGTTAAGTAAGAAGGTAGACCTCATGTAATGAAGAGGTCATATGCCAATATAAATGTAATAATACTGAACTGGTTCAGTACATGGATCTGGAATCACTTGAAGTCAACAGGATTTCCCTACATTCAGGCTATTCTGATTAATGATCCAGTACTCAAAATTACTGAAGTTCTGTCAGTAAAAATTCTTTTATTCACTTTCAGAATTTATTTAGGTCAAATTCTTAAAAAAGTATCATAGTAACCAGTTTTAAAGTATGTTGAAACTGATACATTAATATATAATTTCTAATACATTGTGTCTATAGCTTGCAAATGGCTGTTCAAATGTATTATGTTACAGGGAGTCTGTTCCAGTAGTTCCAGGAGACATAATTCATTTAGAAGGGGAGTGTAGCTCTGGTACCTGGGTCATAAATGAACAGTCTGGATACCTGGTTCTTTACCCAGATCTGCTGCTTTCTGGCACTGTGATCTCAAATAGCATTCGATGTATGAGAAGAGCAGTGCTGAGTGAAAGGTTTAGGGTAAGTGTTCTAGAGCATCAAGTGTATTAATGGGTTACTGTTCCACTGAGGCTGGTGGTTTAGCTCAGTGGTAAAACTGTCTGAGATGCTGTATTGCAAAATGTTGTTATCAGCTATTCATAATGTTTACAACATGGAATAAGTTAGAATGGAACCTGTCTGTCTAAGGTTGAACTTATTTTGAGAATTGCAGCTGAAATAATCCTGTATTCTTAATATAGATAATGGGACAAAGAAATGGTCTTCCCACTTAAAATTCTGGCAACTCTTTTTATAATCTGTTGCCATGTTTTGTGTGGATATGAATCCTTTGTGAGGGATGTTCTACTTGTTGCCCTTATGAAAACATAACCACACTTGGCCAAATATAAAGCCTCTGGGGAAAAAAAGAGCCACTTCATTTAAGAATTGGTGTGGGCTGACTCTGGAATGTGAATTCACCTGCTGGAACTTGAAGGGAGGAAGGGTTTCTTGTGGTAGTGCCCTTGCGGATATGTGGATGTCAGAGAAGCAACAGCTACCAGTTTCAGCTGAGGAAAACTTTCAGAAGTGGTAGGAATATAAATCCAAGGGAATTGAAATGCAGTGGTAAACAGACTGGCTGGAAGCCTGTGACTGAAACAAGAAAATTAAATACAGGAGATTAAGAGTGTGAAATAGTGTCAGCCCTTGATTAGAGGAGTAGTGGGAATAAACTAATTTTTTGCAAGGGAGAATGCAGAGGGTCCTGACTGGGATAATACCATCCATTAGCTGAGTGCAACCTTCAAGTGCCATGTCTATAAAAGATAGTAGTAAATATTTCATCTATAGTGATAGATTTCCAGTTGTTTAGTGATGGCTTGTGCAGAGGTCATAGCCTACAACCACTTTCAGCTCTTAGGAGTCTACAGAACCCAGTCCTGGTGATGGTTAGATGGGTTTCTGAGCCATTTTGGTGATATTTGGAATAATTTTGTGAATTGGTAACACACAGGAAACTGCTTCATGTAAAAAATAATACCTATAAGATTGTAAAGGCCTTTGTGTTAGGAAATACTGCTATTAGTACTGCCCATAGGCAAAACTTTCTCAATATTTATTTTAATCTGTGCCTGTTTCACACCTGTTAGTCACATAGGGATTGTATCCTAAGGTTATTGGAGTTGGGGTAAAAAATGAGAAGGCAGTAGCAGAGACCCATTTCAATTCAGCTGTTTTCACAGTCAGGTCTGAGTAGACATTATGTAGTGAGGTGAAAGCTCTTATCAATTTTGCAATTAAATGAGTTTAGTTCATAATGTGAAGCAAATAAAACCCAGAAATTTTATAGAAAAGTTGACATGCAGTGGGTGTAAATCTGTGTGTGTGCGCGCGCATATATATATATATATATATATATATAAAAATGTATATATATAAAAATAATGTGTGTTATATAACATCTGTTGCAGGGCTTAGAGTCTGGTTCACGCCAAATGCTCATTGGTACAATTCTTCATGAAATTTTCCAGCAGTCGATCACAAATAATTTGGCACAAGAAAAAGTAGAAGAACTAGCAAGTAGAATTGTGTATGGACAGAAGTATCTCAAAGAAATGTAAGTAGCATTGCAGGTGTCTTATGTTTGAAATACAGGGTAGGAACACTTGAACTAGCAGATGAAGTTCTACATTAAAAAATGTAGCGCTAGTACCAGGAGAATATTCTGCTAAATGACCTTACTTAATGAAACTTGGGTATCTTTTTGTAAGATAATTCCCTGTCTCATAATGTAATTTAATTTGCCTTCCCTGCTGAACTGCTTCTATAGATCTGAACTATGCTTCTGAAGTAACTGTATGTGTGGGTTTTTTTTCTTTCAGGCTGAGCAGGTCGGAGTGTTTGCGCCTGTAACATTAAACTTCCAGGCATCTAATGTAGCTGAGTTAAATGTGACAAGCATAATTAATTTTGGTGCTCCGGAGATGAACTAGAAACTTGTGACTGAGCAAGCGTTGAGATGTGTGATATTTTCATGTTCTTTATCAGGTTACTTAGAGGCTCAGTTGTTAGAGGACCTGTAACTTATTTTTTCTGCCAAGAAGACAGAAGTGCTAGCCAAATAAGTAGTCTTCATATTTCCATCAAAAAATGGCAAGATGAATGACTGTCACTTCTAAGATTTTTACTGCAGACTCAAGTAAAGTCTAGTTCAAGTCACGTAAAAAAAAAAAAACAACCAAAAAACCAAACCAACTATACCTAGGCTTTACATATTTTATGTTGGGCAATATCTATTGGGCAGTGTCTGTTAGCCCCAGATGAGTTGGAAGCTAGAATAGAACCAGAGTAATAAATCTTGTTACAATTTTATCTGCTCTAGGTAGATATTTTGAATTGTGACTGCTAAGGTTATTTAAAGGCTTTTGTGTCACTCTGAGCCTCTCTGAAACTGTTGATTTGCAATTCCTCTTTGCATATGTAGGCTACTATTTAGATTAAAAAGTTGTGTAAGTCTGCTGGTTGTGGTCTGTTGCACTTGTGTGAACCTTTGTGCAAAAACCCACTTCTATTTTTCTCTGTTGCTGTAGAGTAATAACATTATTTCCAGTGAATGCCAGCAACAAATTATCTAATGCCACATGATTAGGTTCTGTTTAATAGGACTTCTGCTTGCTTGTATATCTGTAACTGCAGGAACTGCAGAGGATCATGATTCCTTTCCAATTAAAATGGTTTGAAGCCTGTCAAAATGCATGTGAAAAACAAGTACCAGATCAGTCTATTCAGACAAAAAGCAAACTGTCTTTTACATTTTTAAAAAATGTTTTCAATTTTGCATGAAGCATAGGAATAGCCATTTTTAAATGCACGAGTCTGGTACTCCTTTCTTGCATTCTGACTATTAGTTTGGTTTCATTACATCTGCTGTGCTGATGCTTCTGTTATGCTACATGTGTAGTTTCAAATATTACACCAGAAATGAACATAGTGTATTCTGTCTCTTGTAATGCATGTTCAGTTATAATTTTATTAATTAATCATTTGAGATGAACCTTAATGAATCTGTCATAGTCTACAGTTCATAGATGTTTTAAAACTTGACAGTTATTTCCATTAACTTGAGGCAAAAACTTGTTAGAACCAGCAGCAAGTCTAATACTTCTGTATTCTTAATGTGTATGGCTTTATTTTTTAGGTATCACTTAAATCTGAAACAAAGAGAAATAATGCAGGAAGTGGAAGAATATTTGCCATCATTTTTTAAATGGGCGGATGACTTCATGTACAATCCAGCTAACCAAAATAAAATGCAACTAAAACTGTAAGAAGCCAGAATTAAAAGTTAAAACCATCCTATGTTGTATATCCCGTTTTGGTTCACTTTTAATTTCTGTAACAATACTTATACAAATCTGTTCAGTGATACGGAGCTATATGGCCTTACTGCCGAAATAGCTCATCTTGAAAGCTGCATGTTTAGCTGCCATTGTGAGTTCTGGGGAAGATAGTAAAACTGAGGGTGAACTGACATAAGAATCTTACTGGTCTTAAAATCCTTATAAACAGTGTGGTACAAAGTAGAAATTTTAGTATTTGAAAAAGCAAGCATATTTGATCTACTCATTAAGCTAGAAGTTACTGACAGTATGTGCAAGAGTAAAAATCAGAATGTGAAACTATTAATGAAATGTAATTCTTCACTGAGATAAGTTTATCAGTGAAATGGTGATTTTACGCAGCTCCAGCTGAGCTCTTGCCTATGGCTTCTTGCAGTTAATTGTAATAGCCCTAGAGTGTTAAAGTTGTAAGTGAAATGGCAGGTCTGAGTAAAATCGGTATGCTGCTTTCCAGTGTATATCATTAAACTTTTTGAAGAAACAAAGTGTTTTAGAGCATGGTTATTCAGAAAAGACCAAAAACTATTAAAACCAGTTTAAGATTCTTTTTTAACTTTGAAATTTATGTGAATAGCAAAACTACATGCCAATGTGCAATTTAAAGTAACTTTCTGATACGGTGCTTCCTCTGTTAATGGGTAAGAGTTTGTGTGAGACTTGATGCACTTAATTTCTAATGTTAGTGCCTAAAGAGTGCCTATAATGAAAAAATGTTAAATACTTTATTACAGAACATTTTAATGTTTAAATATTAAGAATTAAGGGAAACTGTCAACTTCTGATTTAATTTTCTTCCTAGGTCAAGTAGTGAAAAACCTGAAGATTCTTCATCTAAGATAGAGATTGTAGGTATCTTAGACATTGAAGAGAATATCTGGTCTCCCAGGTTTGGGTTGAAAGGAAAGATTGATGTTACAGCCAGGGTGAAAATCCATCGCCAGTCTGGAGTACAGTCTAGGATAATGCCGTTAGAGCTCAAGTCTGGCAAGGAAACTAACTCCATAGAGCACAGAAGTCAGGTACAAAAACAAATGTCTAATTTCACTGTCAGTGGTTATCTGTATTTTTATTTTATTATGACCTGTTTTCTCTTAAGAATGTGAAACACTTTGTACATAGTATAATCTAGATTTATGTTCTGCTGATCCTGGCATGCCCAAAGCTGCTGATACAAAATGAAAGTGAACTGAGGCTTGAGAAGTATTTACATTTACCACTTCCAAACACATTTATAGTTTTTATCCTGAAATATCTGTTGTTTAGTCTCTTCTTAGATTAAAGTATTAGGTAAAGGCAAGCTGCTTCAGGAATTATTGTTGTACATCTTTCCAAATAGCTGGCCTGATCTAGAGGAGGTAGCCTTGTTAAAAGTTTTTCTTAAGGAAGATGCCTTTTAAATGATATTTTTGATCTGGTGCTTACTGCTTATGGCTTCTAGACAGTAATAGCTGCTTAACTGTATACATTATGGAAAACTAAATACAGCTTATAATGTATTTTGGTTTTAATACACTGTAAAAAGTTTATATAAAATGTTTGCAGGTTGTTCTGTATACACTGTTGAACTTGGAACGCAGAGTTGATCCTGAAGCTGGATTTCTTCTTTATCTTAAAACTGGTACTATGTACCCTGTTTCTGGAGCTCGCATGGACCGAAGAGGTAAAGTTGTTCCCTTTCCCCAGAAACCATAAAACCATATCGTCATTAAAATGAAACATTTTAGTAATAAGGTTTACTCTCATGAACTTAACTGCACTTAGGGACATATTGCTTGTTATAATGTTACTAATTCCAGTAAGCTTATATAAAAAACTTAATTGTTTTATTAATACTCTGCTAAGATTTTGCTATGAATACTCACTACTTAACTGACTAAAAAGTTGATGGCTAGTTACTTCTGAGTTAGAAATTATTTTGGACAAACCCAAAACCATCAGCTTAGTTTGTTCTTTTCTTGACAGAATTAATGAAGTTAAGAAACCATGTGGCCTTCTATTTAAAGCACAGCACATGTAAATCTGCCATAGGAAGACAGCGTTCACAGCTTGCTGCTTTACCTCCTGTAATTGATGACAGTCAAGCCTGTAAATATTGCTCCCAAATACACAACTGCTTTCTATACAGCAGGTAAAAAAAATCTGAGTCATGTTTTTAAATAAGCTTGAATAATTGTAGCTTTTGATACTGTGATTTCGTTTTTATGGTTGGCATTTTCATAATTCTTTGAGGAGTCTTGCACTGCAAAAGAATATTCCATAGACCCCACTGCAACTTCTATAGTGCAAGTCCTTGATCTTGCAGAGACTTAATGTGTTTGCTCAGGTATGTTTTCTACAAGAGAAAATGAGAAGACTCAACAAAATATTTGATGATGAGAACAGGTTTCTTTTATATCTGCGTTAATAATTATGATTTTAATAAGCTGTATTCTTGCAGCTTGTTGAAATGGGCAATCTTTTGAGGCTGAATTAGGGCTGGACGACGACTCTTTCACTTGGACTCTAGAAGATTGTTTCCATATAGGGTATCACACAAGTAATGATACATTGATATTACTTCCAAGTGTTACTGCATCTCCTGCTAAGGGGAAGCAATAAGCAAATATTTGATGTATTTTCACATAAAATTATAACAGTGTTTTAAAAAATTCAGTAAGTTTTAGTCTTGTCTATATGCTGCACATAAACCAGAAACAAAACTGTATGTTGAACAGATCAAATGGTTTGTAAACCAGAAGCAAAACTGTATGTTGAACAGATCAAATGGTTTGTTGGAACAGGATAGCTTTTGTGCTGATTTTATGTAAATATAATGCCTAGTTGTTTTTAAAATTGTAGCAGCAAAAGTGTATGTTGAGGAAGCTAGATTTGTGGGCATGCATGATTATGTTTTTGTAAACTGGTGTTTGTGAAATACTACTTCCATTATTAGTTGTTACAGTAACAGAATTATTACTGTGTAGCTATTCACTTCTGAATTAACTTTTTTTCTCTTTGGTTGCATTTTGTGTAAGTGATTAGGTATACCATCTTATTAATACTCAGTTTTGAGATAAATTGACTTGTAGTCTGCTTGTGTATTAACTACTAAATCCCCTTTGCTTAGCTATATCTAATCTCAATTTAGTATTTGTACATTACAAAAAAAGGAACAAAGGATCAACTATCTGAATGTATACAGTACTATCTTTGAAATGTCTTTAATTGGTCTTTGACTAACTTATTTTCCTTAATTCAAAATCATAGAGATGATGTAAATAACTAGTATGAGACTGTTCATATGAACAAAGGATACAAATTCAACTTCATTTCAGTGATGGTAGATTCTTCTATTTGGTATGTTAAGTTATATATTTAGATTGGCATTACGTACTTATGGACTTGCAAGGAAAAAGATGCAAGTTGACTCTTTCCTGTGTTTTGGTTCTACTCTTAGAGCTATAGAGCAAAAGATGGACAGTGTGTCTCTTCCTCCTGGTATGGTACCCGTTATTGAAAGAGAGACCCAGCACCTGAAACCCTCTCACTTAGAGTATTTCAACCTGTGGTATCTATTGTTAACCTTAGAGCTGCAAAGTGGAGAGGGTAAAAAAGGATATAAAAATATATGGATGATACCTGCTTTGGAAAGGTAAGATGTAATTTCTAATCTGGTACAAATGATGCCCCCTTCAGTAGCTGGAAATGAGGCACTGTCAACCTGTGTTTTCACTACAAGGAGAACTAGCAATTTGCTAGTGCTTGTAGAAATAGTCAGATATGCTACTTGCATAGGTAGGCTTTTTGAGAGATGGGACCTAATGGAGACATTAGCCTAATAGCGCAAATACAAAACCAGTAAATCTATGATACTTGGGTTTTTGTTATTGTTACATATAGGAAGGAGTAAACTTCCTCAGTCTTCAGAAGCCAAAGTGGTATAATTCTGTTTTCTTTACGTCTCTGGGGGAAGAGGCAGGGTGCTGGCTGTGAGACTGCCTCATTGTGCTGGTGCCCTGAAGGTTTACTTGGCAAACAACGATGCATTTTGGACCGTGCTTCTAGGCACGGCTATGAATGTGGGTAAAAGCAGACTAAGGGCTCTTGTTGGCTGAAGTATTGTGTTATTATACATCACCTGGTCCAGTAGCTCTAGAAAAAATAATTGGCAGTTTGTATGCCCATTTCAAGGCATCTGTAAAAGTGAAATGTAGCTAACTGGTTTTAAGTGAAACAAGCAAATATGGAACAGCTTAGTGGAGTGGATCTATACATTCCAGTATTTGTTTTTTAACAGGAAATTATAGATAACTTTAGCCTAAATATTAGTCTGTTCGTGGAACAAATACAAGGGTTCTACATACTTTTGCAATCCTTTTCTGGTCAAAGTCTCTATTGTAAAGTGACTGTTCAATCTTCCTGGCTCTTGTGTGAATTTGAGTTGAGTTTTTTTCGTTGCTTTGGGGATTTTTTGGTTCTTTTGTACTTTGATTTTGGGGGTTGATATGGGTGGTATATATATATATATATATTTTTAATTGTGGACATTTCTTTTAACACTTCTCTTACTGAGAGTATCTTAATACTAAATATATTTCTTCTTCTAATACCTTTAGAGAGAAGGCTGGAGATTGTGTTGGGAACATGGTCAGAGTTGATGAAGTGCAGGAAATTTCCAAGGGACAGTATCTACATTTTTTTCAACGTAGAAATGGTGTCATACCTGGAAAAAACTTATTGGTTGGTGATAGAGTGGTTGTGAGCGGAGAGGAAAATGGTTTGCTTGGTTTGGCTACTGGCTATGTTAGAGAAGTCAGTGTAGCAAAAGTCTCCTGTTTGTTGGACAGGTAATAGAACAAAAAGGGAAAACATCTATTTAAAGGCACTATGCTACTGGCTTCACAAAGGGTACTTCTAGGTGTCCAAAAAGCTCTGAATCTTCTTGCTGGGCTTGGGGAAGTACCGTTCAGAAATTCTTTTACCTTGATGGAAAATGTCAATACTTGGTCAGTTGTAGATGCTAGCCTAACTAGGCTATTTAAATAAAAGCATGCTTGAAAACTCCATTTACTGATGTTTCCAATATGAGACTATATAGATACAGTGATAAGTGTTATTAGTAAATTTCATTGTTCAGACTATATTGGCTTTAAATTGGGGTCTGATCATGTTTTATTATTAACACTTAGTTACTAGTGTGTTTCTTCTGGCTGTTGCTTCACTCTGGGACCTCTGAAATGTATCCCTTAACACTAAATAATAAGTCTTTAATAATCAACATATTGCTTGTAAACAGAATTATTTTGTCCATGTTACTGCCATCCTTCAGGAATTTGTCAAAGCTCCCCGAGAACACCATATTTAGGTTGGATCATGAGGAAGGAGATTTTGGTGTAGGAGTCCCTTTTGAAAACCTTTCTAAACTGATGGAAGATTCCCCAGTCAGGTATGAAAATTCAGATTAATTTCACACTGTCAATGTTTTCAGAGAGTTTCTCAACTAGTAACTTTTCTTGTTTGGTTGGTTTTTTATCCACAGTGAAAGGCTCCGCAATTTGATAATTGACTTCCACAAACCATGTTTTATTGAGCGTTTGAGCTCTGTCCTTCCTGCAGAAGCAAAGGAAACTGTTGCAAGTATTTTAAAGGGTACAAAGTGACTTTCCCCAAAATCCTCTGTTGTACATCTCTATAGCCAAAGCATTTATCACACTAACTGTAAGGATTTTTTTTTTCCTACTTTGGGGTCCCGTCCTAGTTTTCTGCTTAAAAATTAAAAACAAGTTCTTACCTTGCATGTCTTCCTGTGATTAAATTAGTCTTAAACTAGTTGGAAGACCTGACCAGATAATTGTTTGCAACTTTATCTTACTCTTGTTAGTTGCTGCAGCTTGCAGTTTCAAACAGTGCCATATGATTACCTCTAACCTTTGCAAAAGGGAAGAACAGGGAAGACTCTTAGGACACGAAAGCAGACTTTGAGGGAGTGTATGGAGATGAGCTTTAGTAAGCATTGACTTGTGTTACCCCTCTTGCTGACTTGTTGGCTGCTTTGTAGTGTGTGATGCTTTGTGGCACTTTTTTTTCTTAAAAACAAAATTTGTTTAGGTATGTGGCAGTTTCATATTTGGTGAGAATATTTCATTGTTCTTTTGACAGTTATTTCTGAAAAAATAAATTTAACTGAATTCTCTTAAAGCAAACAGAACTTTTTATAAAACTCAGTCTGAAGACTTGTTTTTTCTTGCTTGAGTTTTGCCTAGTCCAAAAAATCTGGAACATGATGCTTATTTGCATCAAACTGGGAAAAAAACCAGCTCTGGTGTAGTGTTTCTCTAAACAAGGTGATGCTATATGTGGAACTCATTTCCCTTTGCTCTGAGCCATATGCTTAAACATGAAACTGGATATGAGAAAATAGAAATGCCTATATGTAGTATTATATGGAAGTGGTCATTTAGAGTATTGGGAAAAAGTTGTAAAAGGTCTAAAAATAAACACGTCTTCAGTGACTTATTTCTAGGACTGTAGTGCAGACACTGTATTACGTGTCTTGTGTATTATGTTTGATATCATTACTTCATCAGAACCTATAGACTTACTCTACCCAGTTCTTTTCTAAGGGCTTTACTGGAAGAGGAAACTATAGATTTGTTTTAATCATAATTGTAGTTAGTAACTGCTAAAGTTACAAAGTGTAGACATCTCATTTTGATTTTTCTTCTTGAAGGTCTAAATAAGCCTCAGAAACAGGCAATGAAACAAGTGCTACTTTCGAAAGACTACACGCTTATTGTGGGTATGCCTGGAACAGGAAAAACTACTACAATATGTGCTCTAGTAAGTTTGTCTACCTTGATGTTTAATTTTTTTTGGTGAGATTTAGAGGATAGCATTAAACAAACTGTGTTTGTACCATACTGTCCAAAATTATTTGTCATGGCTTAGTCTACTGGTATCTGCTTAATTTCAAAGAAGAAAATGCATTTCTTCTTACTTAAGAACTTACGTTTGGTAGAATTAAAAATGTATTTTGTGGAGTAGGGTTCTCTTTTCTTGTGTAGGAATATACGTGGGAGGGAGGATGTTGAAGTGTGATACTTAATCACTTCTGTGACACTTTGTCGAGTTCTTGGGCCCCAAATATCAACAAGTCCTGAAATCCTGAGTTACAGCTCAAAAAGACAGTCCTTGAGGAAGTCAGTAACTTGTCCATTGTAAACTGTGTAAACCCATGGTGTTGAAGCGATGTGCAGCCTGCTAGCCATCTCCTCTAGTTGGTGGTTCTCTTTCCCCAGGAATGGATGTAGGATTCAAGCTGTGGGCTGAGCAAGTTTTTTCTTGAAATAGTAGTCATCTCGCTTCCAGTTGTCATCAACTTGTGGGGAAGGAGGAGGCTGGAGAGCAAGCAGCTGCTACCATTATTGCATCCACCCATTCTACTGAATCTGTTGTGGCTAGATTGTCATGGAGAGCAGTGTGGGAATAGAGGCTGTAGGACCTATTCTTACAGCGAGGATCTTTAGAGTACAGTTCCTTCTTTTCAGTACTTTTGCGAATGTGCATGGGTGTTCTTAGCTCTTGCTGTTGGCAGTGTGTGGGGTAAGCCAGCTGTTTATGAGAACCATCAGGTCTGTTGCCTGTATTGCTTGGACAATAGCTAGCTGGTAGATCTGACCAGAAAGACTGATATAAATGAAGTCATACTTGTTGACTCCCTCCAAAACATCTTGTGTTTTTTACCTAGAAAACATGGGATTGTTGATCCTTCCATATGAACTAACAGCTTTCTTTTTTTTTCCCTTTGCCATTCATTAGGTGAGAATTCTTTCTGCTTGTGGCTTCAGTGTTCTTCTGACTAGTTTTACACACACTGCTGTAGACAATATCCTACTAAAGCTAGCCAAATTCAAAGTTGGTTTCTTACGCTTAGGGCGAGCTCAGAAGGTTCATCCAGATATACGGAAGTTTACAGAAGAAGAAATTTGCAAGTCCAAATCAATTAAGTCTGTAACAGATTTGGAAGAGGTCTATAATAGTCAGGTGAGAAAAGTGTTTTTTGCTAGTCCTGCAAATTATTATGGATAATTACATTAGTATTCTGGCTGTTTGGATGCTGCAGAGAAGGAACCCATCCCAAGGGTGTGTTACTGCCATAAGAAATCTGAGCTGACAAAGATACTCAATCTCTGCATCGCTTCAGTTTCTTTGTAGCCAATAATGACCCACATTAATAGTCTAAAAGTTGAAAAGCATTATTTATGTACACACAAAGTAACTTACCATTGTAAGTAATAAGTCCCCAAAACTCCAGTGCTTTTATCTGAGATCTTACGTGGAGGAGTGGTGATTAATTATTGTAACCTCCTCCATCATTATTCACATATTGCAGCTGTTTGTCCCTTTTTCCCTCCCACTGGTGCTTGTTGTACAGGTGGGGAAGAGGAAGTGGTGTGCTGTGGAGCTGGCCTGGCCAAACACTAATTTTTGATTGAAAGATTAGTGTTGCTTGTGTGGATATTAATGCAAACCATAATGGGAGCTAGGTAAACTGAGTCAGTGGCAGCTTTCAATTAAATTTCTTGAAAGAATGAAGCTTTGTGGTAGTTGGAGTAAATGCCAGTTTTGCAAAAGCTGCCATTTACTTTTTGTTGATAGGCATTGCAGGGGAGTGATTGAAGTCATAAGGGAAGTGACTTAATGATACATATTTTAGTAATTTTGGATTGCAGTGGAAGCATAGTAGTGGGAAGAACTATGCTACTATTGTTTTATTTTCTCTTTGGAATTTACAAAAAAAAGCATCATTTTCCACAGTACTTACACCAACACACTATGTGAATTGTATATGCATAGAACCTGATATCACTCTGAACTAGTGGCAGGAACAATTTACTACAGTCTGCTCTAAATCTGTTTTTAATTTGTCACTTGCAATCAGTGCAAGAATGTGAGGCCAATATGTATGTAAGGTGTGCTTGTCTGATTTTAGGATTAATAATTTAATTTCTTGTATTTTACATTTTAGTTTAGTTTAATAGGAAATAATTGTTTTTTCTTTTAACCTGGAAAATGTAGTGATAAAGATCTAAGATGTATCTTACCCTTAAAGCGTGTCTCAATTTTCAGCCAGTGGTAGCAACGTCTTGCATGGGAGTAAATCACCCCATCTTTGTTCAGAAGCAGTTTGATTTCTGTATAGTTGATGAAGCTTCCCAAATAAGCCAGCTCATCTGTCTGGGCCCGCTATTCTGCTCCAAAAGGTTTGTTCTGGTAGGGGATCATCAGCAGCTGCCTCCACTTGTACTGAATGCAGAAGCAAGGTAAGATAAAATGCTGCTGGACAGTTACTAGTAACATGAATTCTGGGAAGGTTCTTGCAATGTTTTGACTGACATGTTTTTGGGTTTTTTGTTTGTTTTGTTTTGTAACAGAGATCTTGGCATGAGTGAAAGCTTATTTAAAAGGCTGGAACAAAACCAAAATGCTGTTGTCCAATTAACTGTGCAATACAGAATGAATAGGTATTTTAAATGTCTGTTTCTTGCATTGGGGTTTTAATGTGGGATTGAAACAGCAAGATTTAATGCTTTTTCTTGCTTTTTAAATCTTCAGTAAAATTATGTCTCTGAGTAACATGTTAGTCTATGAAGGCAAACTGGAATGTGGCTCAGAGAAGGTGTCAAATGCCACTGCTAACTTGCCCAACCTAAAAAATTTGGAACTGGAGCTTGTAGATGCTTCAAAAACATGGTTGAAAGAAGTACTTGATCCAGACGCACCTGTGTGTTTTCTGAACACAGAGAAGGTAAAGTTTTATGTTCTCCTTTCAAAACTGTATTTTTTGATGAAAGTTCTCAATACAGTCAACATGTAAAAACTTCTACAGCTTAGGTTGGGTAAAATATATAACTAGAAAAAATAATTTTCTAGTTTCATGCAAAATGTGCAACATGCAGAAAAGGTTGTTAGTGTAGCTGATCAGCTGGGTGGTACAACTACTGGTGGAAACACTGCATCCAACAGCAGCCAGAAAGATTAATTTGGATAATTCGGAAAATGCTGTATGTGCTACGAACTTTATGCTCACGTACAGAGTGTAGCTCAAAATTGTGTAGCCATATTGGGTGCCCTTGCAACTGTAGAATAACGTCATTCTCAGTGGCTGAGGGTCAGTGCTAAGTTGTGTGCTAGTGGTGGGAATAATTGTAATTCTCATTCTCCACTGAATTTTGCAGACATTCTGTACACCAACATGTGAGGGGCAGTAAGTTGTTTTAGATCTGTCCTTTCATGGAGATAGAAATTGTTGCCAGAATAAAACTCCATAGAGTGGATAAAAATTATGTAAAGAAACTGATTTCTAGGTAACATGAGGAAGAATTTAAATGCATGTGGAAAAGATTAATCAATTAGTACATATTTGTGGTCTCTAGTACTTTCTATTACTGTAGGTACTGACTGCATTATGAAGATTTGAGTCTATCTTCCTCTCTAATAGGTTTTATGATGTTTCCTATTTATATCATATTTTGCCAATAATTGTATTAACTGATGATCTTTTATGATGACCCTGGAAAGAACTCTTCAATCCCTTTCTTTGCTCTTCAGGACTTTCTGTGTGATTGTTCTTTTTTTTAATAACGATTCTGATAAAATCTCTTAAATAATGTTGGTTTTGTTGAGACATTATATACTCATGTTCTGTCTCTTTGGACTTCCTATGAAAACTCCATGTGTTGTGGTGGACATGGAGGTAAAAAAAGATTAATTTTTTTTAAAAAAAAAAAAGGGAACCCCCGACAAAAAACCAAACAAAAACAGCATTTATTTTGTGTTCTTTGACTTTATAGTGTGTTTTTCCCGGTCTTTTTTTTCTTGTTGAGTAACCAAGACAAGCTTTTGAAGGATACTTGGGGGGGCTACAAAAGGGGAGAAAGAGGAAAAAATATCACATGACACCACCAGGAAGCTTGCATTTATTATACTTTTTTTTCCCCTCCAAGAAAAGCCTCTATTGTATCGTTTCGAATGATGTGACATCTTTGTGACAGTAATCGGAAACCTGTTTGTTCCTTTTCTGCCAAACCTTGTGTCAGTCTGCACTTCCTCTGATAGATTGCATCTGAATGTTGAAAAATTATAGATTTAATGCCACTCTTCTGTGTAATTCTAGGCCAAAGTTGGTTTTGTTTTTTGTAGTGCGCTACGCAAACATAATATAAATGTAAGCATGTGTTATCATAAGCGTGATCTAGCTTTTAGAACTTTTTTCCCCTATTTATAGTTTTTGGCTACATTAATGTTAGTGTGGGTGGAAACCAACTGTTAAAGCAGTGCTTTTCTGCTTGAAGAAAACTTGAGCACGTGCAAGTTTAGAGGCTTATTACGTGTGATTGTGGTTTGTTTTTTTTTCAGAATAGTGAAAAAACCACAACAACCCAAAACAGTACAGCTCTTAATTAGTTGTGATGTGACAGGTTGTAACAACAATTAGACTGAGTGCATGATAGCAGTGTAAAACCAAGTTTGATTACAGTACCTATTAAGCTGTGTAGCTGTTGAAACTGCTGTTTTGGAAAAGGCAGTGGAATCTTCTAATACGTAGGAAAATATTTTCTGCTTCTGTAATCTACACAATGCACTAAAAACACACTGTCATGTAAAAGAAGCTTGGACACACTGCAGAAAAATAGGATTCTTGCTGAAGTATGTGGTATCTTGCTTAAGCAACACAATAGAGACTACTTTTTTTTGCACGTGGCTGGAATGCTAGAATAAACCTGATGCAGTGCAGATGTGCTGCCTTGAAGACCAGTATATAGAATTGCAGCACTGTTGCCTATGGGTTTATCAATCTATTAATTTTTTTTTTGTTGATTTGCCATGCTTTAGCATGTGAGGCACTGAACATAGATTACACTTAATGAGCTACCCAGTCAGTTGAATTCTTGGATTTGTGAAGCTTTTGATGCATATTGTACAATCTCAGATTCCGTGTGTACAGTGGTACTGCTCTAGCAAGCAGACACCACTTACCTGGAATACTCTTACAAATACTATGTATTACTTAACCCACACATTAAACATTATAGCAATCTCAAAATTCAGCCATTCAGATGATACTGGTGTGGTTGTTTGGAGAAGTAAAACTGATTGAATCGGGTTCTGAGAGTGTTGCTTTAAGTCAGACTATACCACCTCCCGCTCTAAGCGGCAATGCTGTCATAAAAATGTAGAAGGAAAACTGAACAGAGTGGCATCTGAGAAGACAAAGTTGATGTAAGTCACTAGTATCAGTGGCAAATAGTGGAGTGGGTAAAATAGTAAATGAGTAAAGTAGCAAACGGATTTCAGAGCTGGAAAGCAGTTCAGTGTATGCTCAGGTTTAGACTGTTCTTAAATAAAGAGGTTTGTAACTTGACCCCAGATGTTTAGCTGTATGACAGTTTACTAGAAGAATGATAACATCAGGAACACATTTATTGCTAATGATACTATTTGACTTTAGCAAAGGCAAGAGCTAAGCAAAGAGAATAAATTATAGAACTGTGTTACAGAAATGACAAGTTTGCTTTGTAAACTTGCTTCTGGCTTTCTGGTCTCATTCATACATGATAGAGCTAAAGTAAGTTAATAGTTAAAAAATGTTAAATGCAGGGAGTACTCTTTTTACATTTGGAAGCTTACATTTAGTACTACCCTTTTGGATAGCTTTTCCTGTAGTTTTAAATGTAGGCTTTCAAGTATTAAAAAAAAAAAAGCCTTTCTGCCATGGGAATGGGGAAAATTCACTGTAAAAATCATTGGATGAAAAGCATTAAAATAAAAGTCTGATTTAAAATATAGTTTGTTCTCTTACCTTGTCAGGCTGGGAAATGTCTATTTATTTATTTATTTATTGCAGATCACACAATATATATTGTATCAAAAGTCAGATGATCAAGCTTTGGCAGTTTAAGATGACTTGCTAGTACTAAAACTCATTTCAGCAGGTTTTTTCAACTCGCTTTGCAAATGGAATGATCTGAAGTTACTTTGCAGTATAGGCTTTTATACTCTGTAAAATTTTGCATTTAGCCTTATTTTTTTATTAAAACTGTTACCATAAATAACATATATGATACAGTGAGTTAGGGATCAGAATGTAGTATGCTATTGTAGACAGCAAAAGTAGTAATTTATTGTTTATATTTTTAAAGGTCCCAGCACCAGAACATGTGGAAAAAGGCGGTGTCAGTAATGTGACAGAAGCTAAATTAGTGTTCTTGCTCACATCTTTATTTATTAAGGTATCTTTTTTACATTGTTCAGAGGGACAGTTTTACAATTAATCATTTCTACATTGCTATAGTAATGGTGACTATATGTATCGAGCTATTCTTTGAGGCATAGCCTCAAGGCTAAATGTAAGGTTGGCTACCAGTAAATGTAAGTGCGGAGCTTGAGGTCTGCATTAAGTTCCCTGTCCCTTGTCTGGCTGGATTTGGGATGCAGAAAAAGCTGGATGCCATATTCCTTTAAGAGATGAGGACATTATTGTGAGGGAGGGAAGAGGAGAGAATTTGCCTTCCTTTTATCCAGTCAATGTCAGGAGTAGTACAGACTAGTGGTTCTGAATGTTCACCTCACCATTTGAGGAAGAAAGAAAAATGGCTATTTCTGATTTCGAGGATATATGCCTCTGTGCTAGGTTAAGATGAAGCTTGGGAGCTTGCAGTAAATGTTTTCTAATTTCTTTAGTTAATACCAGTTATAGCTAGAGTTCCATAGACAACTTAATGTAGATACAGTATCTTGCAGCACTGTTTCGGAAAAAGAAATAATTATTCTTGAGGGTCTTCTGACAGTAATGGGTATCCCAAGCTAACTGCAGTGACATTTTTTTTTTTTTTTCCTTCTGTTTCTTCATTTAGGCTGGCTGTAAGCCTTCAGACATTGGCATTATATCACCATACAGACATCAGTTAAAAACAATCACTGATTTGATGGCAAAATTGAAGGAGAACAGAGTGGAAGTCAATACTGTAGACAAATACCAAGGAAGAGACAAAAGTATCATAATTGTATCTTTTGTTAGGAACAGTAGTGATGAAAATGTAAGTTGGTCATACTAACTTTGTTTCAGTCAATTTTAATACTTAGATGTATTTTGAAAGTCTGTGGTTTATCTACATTAAATTTTGACATTTAAGTAGGAAAAATAAAAGCAAGTTACATTTGTTTAACAGCTTGGCACCCTCCTGAAGGACTGGCGACGTCTTAATGTTGCTATCACGAGAGCCAAGCACAAACTGATCATGGTGGGCTGCGTTCCATTCCTGTGCTGCTATCCTCCGTTAAAGAAGTTGCTCTGCCATTTGCAGTCTGAGGCAATGATATCCTTTTTCTCCTCACTGTTTAGTGAAGGGGGAAGGTAAGATTGACTTACTGAGATTAAGATAAAGGTGAAAAGGTCTTTCATTATTTAGGTTATACATTCAACATCAGCAACGTGGTACAAAATGTGCTAATTAAATAAGCCAAAAATATACTTGAGATCAAGCTAATAGTGAAGCTTCTAAAGCCACCTGTCTTCAAAAGCAGAAAATTCCATGCTGATTTGTAAGTCAACTTTGACATATTTTTTTTAATCTTGAGGCCTGAATTTTTGATGTTTAATGGTGCTGAATTTTTTTTTCTGTGATTGTCCTAGTTTCTTGGCATCTTAATGTCAGTATGGTTGTTTTCTTCAGAAATACCATGCATTTAGATGTATCTGGTGAGAGAATAGTTCATGAATAATGTTGCTAGAATTGAAAATGGTGTAACTTTCAGATTACTTGTTAATTTTTCCTTTCTGTCAGGCATGGTACTATATGGGTGTCCCCATCTTCTGTTTAAATACGGAAGACCTTGGCAGCTCCTTCCTTTGCAAACACCAACACACATTCAAACCAGTCTTATGAAAGCAATACATTATCAGTGCCTCCTTAACTTGGTACGTCTTCAATCTTCCAGCAGGGGCTCATGAAAGTATCCACAAATGTAACATTTTATGATGGTGAAGATGGAGAAGAGTTTTACAGGCATTCACATATCTTCTGGTGCTGCTGAATGTAAATATCTGGTTCTTAGGGTATGAGTGCTGATGTGTACTATTTAATCTGAGTGAAGCCCAAACAGAAATTGCATTCAATTATTTTAAAGGTTTCCTTTCAGTAAAATGACACCACATGTTTCTTAAATAAGCTGAGTTGTTTCAGTACCAGTACACTCGTAACAAACCAGAAATATGAAGGACTTGGTTCCTTCCCATACTGGATGGCTGCTTAGACATTCACTTTCAACTTGATAAACACTTATCTGCCTAAGTAAATACGAAACACTTGAAGAGGAGGGGGTAGAAAGCCTGTGCTGCATCAAGTCATAGTTTTCTAGGCTTAGTTTGGTTTTAAAAACTTTATGTAAACTACATTCTAATTCCATTTATTAGAATTCCTAATTAAGATGTTGTAGTGTTGTGCTGTTTGGAAAAAAAATGAGGATAAACTTATTTCTCTTCTTTAGAACCTCACATGCTTTTAAAAATACTGAAATGTTCTATATTTATATAGATCCCTTGATGACTTTTCTAATCTCTTGATTTTTCATACATCTTTGAGAAATGTGGTGTTGAATCATTTCATCCCTTTTTATGAACTAATGCATTTAGCAGATAAATCTGAAGTGAAACGCTGCCCAGTTGAAGGTCATAGTAAAACACTGTTATACTACCTCATACTCTAGACTGTTAGTGAGAAGCTTCTTTCAGAGACCACTGGTGGAAACATGGAATAATTTTTGTTATTCTTAAAAACCATTAGTATTTGTTTTCTCTTGGATCCATGTCAAATAGTTGTGTGCATATAGTTCCAGACAAACTTCCACATATTAAATGTGGGCATTTGTCACTTTTTGTGGTTTTTTTAACTGCTCCTTAACTTTTGTAATACTTGAAATAATAAAATGTTGATGTTGGTTTTGGTTTAATTGTTTATATTTTGTTAATATTTTATATTGTGCAAATATTTTGAACAGTGCAAAAATAATTTGAATAGTTGACAGGATAGTCTTTTTCAGGTGAAAATACATGCTTCATCAGCTGTATGTGCTCTGGGTTTTTTCAAAAGATAAAAAGTATACCCTTATTACAGTAGTGATTTCACAATAACATATCCATGTCTAGAAAAGTTTTTCTATGTTTAGGATCTACGTGTACAAAAATCTTAAGATTTAGCTTATCTGTTTTCTTATATGCAATTATGCTTACCCAGGAGCTTACCCAGGAACTTACCCTCATGCTATTTAAGTTAATAAATGAATACAGTGGAGGTATTGCCATCCCTCCACAGAGTTGTGGGAGGAACAGTCACAAGAACAATTCTGTTTCCTTATCTACTTTTAATAAGTCTTCTTTCTTACTGCATGGTAAAAATTAGATTGAGTAGAGATCTACAGATTAGAAAACATTTTAATCTGGTAGTCTCACACATAGTAGTCTCTAAATACTCTTACGTTCTAATGAATATATCTTGAAGTAATATCTTGTAAATGTAAAATACTTTTTCTGTTTGCCTTTAAAACAGTTTTGTGAAGTGGAAAGTCATTGATACTGCAGGAAAACACAGGTTGAGTACTGCCTTAGCGCATTATGTGTTGCTGGGATTCTTAAAAGAAAAAAAGAATAGCCTATTAACACTGTTTACTGTTTAAATGTATAAGTTATTTTTCTTTTAAGAGGGTGGGAATCTTGGATGTAAGAAGCAGCCCTGTCACCATGCGCTGTGTTCTGCCCCTGTGCCGCCCTCGTCATTTGCAAGCCCGAGAGCTGATACTCTTTCCCGGGTCGTTTTGGTGTGGCCTCTGAAGCGGGGCGAGGTGGAGCGCACCTCGTTGTTCTGCAGCTTGCTGGTCCCCCCTCGGAGGGGGATGGGGTGCGTGATTTAAGGCAGTGGCTGAGCACAGCCAAAGGTGAAGCTCAGGAGCTCCCGTGCCTGCGTGACTGGTGCTCGGTGCTGAATGCCTCGGCCCTCTGCGCCTGCGCCATTCTTCCGTTTTCTGCTGAGATTCGAATGACGGGTTTTTTAAAGAGTAAAAATAAGACACGTGAAAGGAGCTGAGATACGCCTGTTTTAAAAGACCAACTTTTATTCCCAGCACACTACTTTTTAAGGTGTTTTTCTAGAACCGTATTTCTCCAACGCTGGATAACGTCTGTCGGAACAACCGCTGTTAGTTGGTGTCGATGTAGGCGGTCGGAGCTGCCGGTCACAGGGGTAGAGAATGCTCAGGCTGGTGCTGGCTGACTGCTTACCCTTAGCTAACGGCCATGGCTGCCGAGAGCCGGCTACCGTCGGTGCGGCTGGGCGCCCGCCCTCCGCAGGGCCGGCCATA
>JAVJGJ010000062.1:35221346-35255995 GCA_035590215.1 Microhierax caerulescens
GGGGTGACGGCTGCCAGCGCGGCACCCGCACAGGCAGAAAATGTCCGCTGCGGCGGGAGCGGGGCTGGGGGCGGCCCGCTTGCTCGGGGGGTGGCGGCGGGGGCGGCCCGGAGCCGAGGGCCCCGCGGTCCGTCAGCGGGTGCTGGGCCCGGGTGCTGGTGGCTGTTCCCCCGCCGGTGGCTGTGAGGTGCGGGCGGCGCCCGGCTGCCCAGGTGTGCGGGGAGGGGGGGGCGGCGTTTGGGTGCCGAGGTCGCTTTTTCTGCTGGCTGTCAGCTGGCGTAGGGACACCTGGTCCAGCCTGTAGTCGTAGCAACTGCACGCTTGGGTTTGGGTTTGTTTTTTTTTTTTGGATTTTTTTTTTTCCCCTCTCACAAATACTGTTTGCAGTAAGGGTTTGCTTATCCAAACTGGATGGGAGTGGAATATTGTCTCTTGGGCCAAGCCTTGCCCGGGTGAGGCTGGCGACATCAGTGCCACCTGCAAATAGTCCCTGTCTGGGCTGCTGCTGCTGCAGGGCGAGCGCAGCCATTCGGAATCCCTTCATAGCTCGTTTTGCTCCGCAGATGTACAGATGCAATCCCTGAGCAGTAGTTGCTAGAAAACACGCTCTGTGAAATTCTAAATCTTGCTTATTTTTTTAAGAAGCAGGTAAAGAAAATCGGCAGGTAAATCACACTTTAAAATGGTCCTAAACCGTGTTTCTCCCTCAGAAAGATGAGGCAAGAGGGCTGATAATTAAAATGACAGTAGACATGCAGGTCTGTCTGCGGGACGGATCATCTCCAAAAATCAGAATGAGGTCACCTGAAAAAGGAATGTGTCAGGTGCCTTTGGGGACATAGACTGAGTATGTGGCAAAGGAGAGCTGCCCACCTGACGTCTGAATCGAACAAGGCTTTTCCTACAATAATACTCATATTTAGTAATGCCAATAGCAAACCTTAATAAAAAAGCAGGAAGCCTGACGTGAGCTTCACCCACAGAAACGCTCCCGTTGTTGCAAACCCCCATCTGTTCCAGCGAGGCATGCTGGTGCTGCTCTCGGTAGGGCTGGTTCAGTCCCTGATGGCTGAGCGGGCAGGAAGTCAAGAGACAAATTAGTGAGCTGTGACCGCTAACCGGTTAAATTTTTGCCAGAGCGCTGTTGCTAATTGTCTGCTGTGTCTTCTGACATTTTCAAGTGTTCTCTGTTGGAAGTACTGGTAAACTGAGAGACTATAGAAGTAGTTTTTAAGGTTATCTTGGGTACATCATCTCTTTTTTTTTTAGAAAACTGAGGTTATGTTGTAAGGTAGTATTTTATTGTAAGGCAGTAAGGATAATTTGATATTTGACGGGCAGTTCAGAATACAAAAAATTAGAAAGTAATTTTCAAAGTTTCTAATATTTAGATACCTGAAGTTGTGCTATGCGAGAAATGAGACAAGTCATTTCATTGCTGTTTAAGGAACCAAGGAAGTACCCATCTGTTGCAGTGATTCTTTTTGCTTTGGCTTTAATGTATGCAGTTCACCATGCTTTCTGATGTGCGAAGAGATAGGGTCCATACCTGAACATACAAATACTTAAATTTTTAGAGGAAGAGGCTTACATTTTTTCTTAGATGCAAATCTGTAGAGGTATTTTGACATCTGTCTCAACGTCTTAACAAATGAAGGATGAAGATAATATTTTTGGGGTTTTTTTACCTCATTTGCTAGATTTAATTGCAAATAGCAGAAGACAGTAAATCGTCATCCTTTCTTGCTTCTTTCTAAGCTTGGTGAATAAATCTAAGGTGAATAAACAGAGGGTTGTTTTTTCTCTGTTTTAACCTGATAAAATAGAGGGTGGCCTGCGTGTTTGAACTGCTTCATTACAAATGAAGATAAACTAAGAATCTCCTGAACACTGAGCTCTCAGAGGAGCTCTAAGAGGAACCTTGTCCATTCTGTCAGATTAAAATGATTTTCTAAAGCTGTGGGGTTTTTATTGTCTACATTTAATCCCCAAATGCATTTTTGTAGTGTGCGTTTTGTGCAGTTTACCAAAAACATTTGTAAGGTAAAGCAAAACCTTTAGTTCTTAAGTTTTCTTGTGTAGAAAATACTTTGTAGCTATAGTAAAACCTGAAATTTCAGTATGTACTATTTTCCTGGAACTGCTTTTGGTTTACAGGCTAAGGGCTTGTACAGCATAAGAAGGAAAGCATGTGTTTATATTGCTATGAAATTAAGACTAGAGCAGAAAGTGATTATATATAAGTATGATGTCTTTTTCTGTAGGTAGACTATAATACCTCAAATAGATACTTACATTAATAGGAATTTGATATGGTAAGGGCATTGGCTGCTGTTATGCAGCAGAACTTTTGAGTGCAGTGTTGATGCCTGTGTTAATTTGCAGTTACTGACTGCTGCTGAGATGTACCGAGACAAAACAGTACCTGAGAATTGACATTGCCCACCTTGTTTTTTCATTCATCTATTAAAACAATGTAGGGTCTGTAAGGGTGTTTGTTGGAGTGGGTGGTTCTTTTTCTATAACATAGTGGTTTATAGCACTTCCTAAATTACTCCCTTGAGTTTATCTAGATTAAGGTAAGTTTTTCTTTGAAAGAGGTGGTCATGAAGCATTTTATTATTTTGGGTCTCTTCTAAAATTTGAACCATAACTGTTCTTGTTTTCTTTATTGTCTTAGCTGTAAAGGACCCTACAGCTGTAGAAAGAGCAAATTTACTGAACATGGCTAAACTGAGTATCAAAGGACTCATTGAATCAGCTTTGAGCTTTGGCCGCACTCTTGATTCTGACTATCCACCTTTGCAGCAGTTCTTTGTTGTCATGGAGCACTGCCTGAAGCATGGCCTTAAAGGTGTGGTAATTGCTCTTGCTGCATATTTCTCATCCCAGACATACCATCTTTCTTCCTTCCTTTCTTGAACAAGATAAAATCAAAGTGTGTTACCTTGCTTTAAGAAGTGAGGAAAATATACTCACCTTTTTATTATTAATAGTGTTATTATTAATACATCACAGCATATGTTCCCACATTTACCAACTTTTCCTTTTCTATATCATTTGTTGTAAGTAGTCCAGGGATTATCATAAGTGCATGCATTTATGTAGCTTATATTTTTAGCTAGCCTTTGTTTTTACATTATTTTGTTCTAGTACAGCAGTTTTCTGTTCACAGTAAAGTGATTTGGAAGATGGCTTTGGATACTGGTGAACTGGCCAGTCTAACAGTTATCAGTTATCTGGAAGTCTAGACTCAGTGGTTAATGCTTTTATCACACCAGCTATTTTGAAGGAAGCTACTCCAGTAATTTATGTTAATTCAGTTATTTAATTTTTCTTTTCCTAGTAAGAAAATCCTTTCTAAGTTACAATAAAACCATCTGGGGTCCTCTGGAACTTGTGGAGAAATTATATCCAGAAGCTGAGGAAATAGCAGCAAGTGTCAGAGATTTGCCTGGCCTTAAGTAAGTGGCATTGGTAAAATACAGCAAAAAAATAAAGGACCTGATTGAGAATTTACAGATGTCTCATGATTTCATTTGGCATTAATCAAGTCTTTGAACAGCTAATGCATGATACTGGGGAGAGCACAGGTGAATCTTGCTGCCTTTTCATGTTTTGCACAAAACAGCTAAAAATGTAGTATTGTTATGTTCTTTTCTGATGTTCCTGGGAGAAAAGCTTTCTGAGTGGTGGACAAAAGCAGTGCAAAAAGAAAAGTGTTTTCTATCAGTCTGCAGTCTAGAACTGCAGCAGACTCTTGAGTCTGGTCAGCAAAGGCCGTATAAAAACAAAGGGTAACATACTGAAGAGAAAAGTATTAGGCAGCTTTTCAGATTCATGTGTGTAGGGTCTGTCTCAAATGTAAATTTATGCTGTGAACTACAATCTCCCATTCCTCTGCATTCTGCTTTTATATTTAGCTATGTAATTGTCTGTACATTAAATTCCAAAAGGGTTTGGTTACATTGTGATTGGTATATGAGAGCATAAGGGTTATAATTTATAGCTTTAGATCTTTATATCTGAAACACATAGGTATATAAATTATTATTTACTCTTGTATCAGGTCAGATGACGTAATACCCTTTGCCAAGTGTGTTACACTCTTCCTGTCCTAACATTGCAGGCAGTCTAAAGGTCCATGTTTAATTTGTTGGGTATTAATATTTGCCAGTTACATCTACTTTCATCTTGACTTGTTCTTCTAAGATACCACTGAACTTGTAAATGAGTATTAGTTAAAGCTAGAATTCACTGTGTGTTGTGCAGACCCAGAAAATAGGATTGGAAAGGCAAGCTTGTGTGATGAGTTGTAATGGACATTTGGTTACTTTTTTAACAATTCCTCTGAAGGCTTTATAAGGAAGTTGCACAAAGGAGTCTGAATGGTTGCAGACATTTTACTGCAGCGTGAAACGGGACTTTCATTATTATCTTTACAGGTGCTGTCAGGTTATAAGGAAGGTACTTACAGGAAAACAGCACCACTCTTAAAAATTCTTTCCATGCTGCTAGCCTTGTGCTGTGTGAGAACAAAGTACAATGAAATATAACAGCGTGTGGAAACTGGGCAAAACAGTTAATTTTACTCTAAGGTTCTTGTGCTTTCTCCATTCCTTTTCATTCCAGTGTCTGCTCCCAAGCCCAGCTGAGCTGAGGAAAATTTTTCTGGTAATAACCCAAAGCTTGGAGTCAAAGCCTAGACGTTATGGCTTCCGAGACTGCATTGCTTGACTAATAGTTTAGAATACCCTTTTCAGAAATACCAATTGCTCTACCAATAGTCTGATAAGATGTTTAAGACAGTAAATTAATTGATATATTGTTGATTTGGGACTGTTTGTCTCCGTGCCCTTTTTTCCAGAACGCCGCTGGGCCGTGCCCGGGCCTGGTTACGGTTAGCACTAATGCAGAAGAAGATGGCTGACTATCTTCGCTGTTTGATCATTCAGAGAGATCTTCTTAGGTAAACAATTAAGCATATTTTGTTTATAATTTATTTTTACAGGTTTAGTCTCCTGGAAAAAAAAAATTATTTTCTATTTGCTACTTTTTAATGTATCCTTAGTGTAGCAAGGCGTAGCTTCTGGCCTGTGGGCTGATTTCTCCCAGTCCTCAGGATAGAGGGACCAAACCTTCCTGCCTCATCAAGATTGAAGGCCAGCTGAGGGGCGAAGGGATGCTTCCTTCCTATCATGTGGGAGAGACTGTTCTTTCATAGATGAGGGTAATGAGGAAGGGCTCCCGCTGCATTCCTCCACCATGCAGAATATGGACTAGAAACCTCTGGAGAGGAGAATGAATTCACCCCTACCATATGCATGGTTTCCTACTGAGCTGCCATTGCATGGAGGACTATTGCCTTTAACTTTCCTTTCACAGTACTAAAACTGGCATTGCTCTCTTCTAGTGTAACTTCCTTCTGATGGGGTAGTTGAAGCACAAAGGGAAAAACCCCCTTGTAATCTTAATATTTAGTTTTATAACCTATACATATTTTTAAGACTTTTCTTACATGCCTGGATAATGCTGGTATGTCAGGATGACATTGGTGTTCAGCAGCTATGGGCTTATCCATTGAAAGCACAGTTTGTTTCATAAAGTCTTAAACTTTATTTAAATAATGCAAGGAGGAGGACATAAATGTTGGTGAAGCATTTTTCTTTTAAAATCCTTGTTAGCATTTTAGCCCTTTCCGTTTCTCTTTTACCCATTTAATCTCTTACTTGGCTTCTTTAATTTCAAAATGTGTTCATTAAAGTCCAGACTTTTTCTCACACATGGTAACTTTTTTACCATTTTTCCTTTGTGTTTTCTAGTGTTTCTTAACAACATAAGAATTGTCTGGCTCAGTGTGGCCAAGCATTCATCTGTTGTAGTATTCTATTCAAAAGTGGCTAATAACAAGTGTATAGGGAAGAGCTGTTTTTGGTTGTTTTTTTTTTTTTCTTTTTTCTAAAGGCAAAATACGTCTTGCCCTCCAAATTCCCCAGACCTTCAGCAGCTTGTGGCTCAGATTTCTGGAGCCGAAAGGTAGTATCTTTGTTTTTAATAGCCTCTGAGACAAACCATGTCCTTTTAATTTTTAAGTATTTAGGAGGTAGAATTATGGGCAGACCCAGTTCGTCTTTAAGGATGTTGGAGTAAGGCTAAAATAAGAGAAACAATTCAGATTTAGGTGTCATGTTATTAATTTATTGTATGTGAATATACTGTATATACCAATAAGATGCAATTTTCTTTAACAGTGAATTTTACGAGTATCATGCACTAATGATGGAGGAAGAAGGAGCAGTTATTGTTGGGCTGTTGGTTGGGTTAAATGTGATAGATGCTAACCTCTGTGTGAAGGGAGAAGACCTAGATTCACAAGTAAGTCCATACAGGTAAAGTAACATACATGGAATCTATAAGATTTTTCGTACAGTGAGTTTTATTAATATGGAGTTGTGACTTGTTAAAAATCTTTAGTACTAGAAACTGTTTAGGGCATGATGCTGCTCCTGGATCAGTGGGGGCTGGTTGCATTAGTATCAGATGGGTCAGACCTTTAGATGGTGATAATTGTCAAGAGTGCAAGGGTAACATTTTATGCTTTGTCATCAAATCCATGCAGTAGTAGCAATGCAGAGTTCTTTCCATCTTAATTGTGTAATTCCTTTCTGGGAGAAATATAATTCCATGACCAGTTTATCCCAGTTTGTCCATTTATTGTTGTTCTGGAACATACAGGAATGTTTTTAAGGACCTGAAACAAGAACTTGTTTTGCATAGTGTAATAAAAGACCTTAAAAGAAGGTGACTGCTTTCAGTCTGCAAAACAAGACTTGGAATTCTTCCTCCTTTGCAAAGTGCTTTGTCTTTGAACTCTGATCTTTTCCAAGAAAATCTTTGCAGATTCTTTTTCAAGTCAGATGCACAAGTATTTATAAGTAAGTGTGGGCTGTGTTCAGTCCTGATTGGGCTTTTTTCCAGCTTCTTTGTGGAAAAAATCATAATAGTTTAAGTGAGTATTACTGTGTATCAGAATATATTTGATGAAAAAGCTATTTCTGTGGCACAGAAAAGCTACAGCTGTTTGGGTAGGTGTGCTGTTAAATCATAGGGTTAAGTTGTCTGTGGTTGTTCATTCTAATTACTGTCTAATGTTTTAGGCACTGATCTTACATACTGGAAGGTGTAATATTGAGAAGCCTGTAGTTACAAAAAGCTTATGAATTTGCTTTTCTTAGTATTGAGAATTACTTGCGTGTATTACAAATCACAAAATCTGTTGCTAGTGTCAGCTTTGTTACCTAGGTCACTTGGTGGCTTTGCTGTTTGAGGGGAGATAAAATGTGATTTTAGAAGGTGGCTGTCCAGATGAGGTTTTAGAGTAATTCTCCCTGTGAAGCGTAGTATAAATAAGGTACCTTCTCAGAGAAGCCAGAAGCAGCAAGTTGTATTGAGCAGAAAGAGAAACTCCTGAAGGATGATGGAGGCTGCATCTAGGGAGCATAGTTTTGGTATGTTAAAAGAATGCTATTTAGTGGTATAATGTGTATATGTACACACAGAGAATTAAAACAAAGTGACCTTTATAGAGATAACATTTTACTTTTTTTATAGACATAGTATTTGGCTTTAATAAGCAAAATTATGTTTTTTAAAAACCTTGTGGAGAACAAGCAGACCATCATAGGAAACTGACAGGAGAGCATTGTGTAAACCAAGGAAATTGGACTTAGCAAGTTACATGTATTCAAAAGCTGAAGGGATCTCAAGAAGGAAGCAGTAGATCAGATACATTGAAATACTTTGTGAAGAAATCACTAGAGACTGAAAAGGAAGCGTATTGGTAAAGAAAATGTGGTTAAATACTTTTGTTACATTTGTAAATAGAGTTGAAAGCAGAGCTCCTGGTAATGTTATTTATAGTGTATATTATTAAATTACAATTGAATAGAAAATAAATTAATTAGATTCAGATTTAGCAAGGTTTAAAAAAATGAATGTGGTTGATTTGACACACCTGGGAATCAGCAAGTGTGGAGAGGTAGTATTTGGCAAGGAATATTGAAAAAATAAACATGGGAGAAACATCAATTTGGGAGATATGTTGTGATAGGAAATCATGTGAAACATTACAGACAAATTAGCACAACTCTGCTCAGTCAGTGATAGGGTTGAGTAGTATCTGGTGATTCCCCAAACAAAAGCCTTCCTGTAAGTTCTTGGCTAAGCTCAGTCCCCTGAAGTTGTCTTTTCTTTGGGATTTGATACATGGCAAATGGTTAATTTTGTTCAAAGGTAACATAATTCTTAAGAAATATGTGAGACTACACTTCAAAAAAATGAATTAGCTTCTGTCTGAAACTGGACCAATCTTAAAAAAGCTGATGTAACTATGTAGATACAAGACTGTGAATATCAACAGCAGTTACATATTTGATATGACACTGTACATTTGCTTTCCCCTAGGTTGGGGTGATCGATTTCTCTGTGTATTTAAAGAGTGATGATGACATTGGGGGTAAGGAAAGGTATGTCCTCACAAAATACCTCAGATTTTGCATGTTAACAAATGATTTCTTGACTGGTGCCCTGTACATTTAAAGAAATAAGTCAGACTCCCTAAAAGTGAAGTCTTCTGATCTCATGCCCTGAGAAAAATGGCATGCTACCTTGTTCTGTATTACTAGTTAGCTGGAAGATTATTTGCACTATGAAGCAAGCCTCAGCAATGTTAGTTACTTACTTTACCTGATGAACAGTATTGGAGGATTGCAAGGTGGCAATGTAAAGGAACCTGCTAATGTTTAAGTGCCCAGCTTGGGATTTCACCACCAGTGTTTCAAAGAATCAGAGTTATGGCAGAGTAAACATCCTTTTTCTTTTGCAACTATGTGTATATTCATGTTTCATTATGCTGCAGTTAAAGCCTTGGGATTTTTTGTCTCTTACTGATGTCACATGTAAGTTATTGACTTCATGGTTGTGAGTGAAGTTGCTTCCTTTCTTTTTAAGAAGCACAATTAAGATGGTCATTTGCATATTAATGATATGTATATTTTCAGTACATAGTTCGCTACATCATTTTGTTGAAGCGGATTCTATTATATGCTTGCTTTAGAAATGTACAGATTGCTGCAATTCTGGACCAAAAGAATTATGTTGAAGAACTAAACAGGCAACTTAAGTAAGTATTACTTTGAAGTATGCATGTCAGGCCAAGCTTACAGGTAAAACACCTCAGATTACTTTTCTAACACAGCTTTGTGAGAGAAAGGGGTGCAGATTCTTCATGTTTAGACTGAGGATGTAGTGAAGTTTGAAAGGATACACTCTTCTGGAGAGGCTCAGAAAGTCTCTCAGTTTTCATGCTTTTGTTTTTGACAGTCAGGACCTTTGTTCCTCAAAGAAACGAAAACCAGAAGGCCAAAACTGATCAAGGTCCTCACAGTTTATAACTTACAGGAATTAAAAGCTTGATCTGGATTTTAACTGCATTCTATTTAACAGTTCTCAGAAAGTGTTATTGAGTGTTCTGAGTGAATCCACATGGTTTTGTTTTTTTGCCTTCCATAATATTTTAGTTTTAGCTTTAATGTCTAGGACCAAAACTGAGTAAGTTTGTTGCTTGCTGACAACTATTTACATGCTGTAGGTTGTGGTTCCTGTAGAAACAGTTTTCAGGAAAGCAGCCTTTGCTGGATGGAGCAAACCTAGTCCACCACTTTATTTATTATTGTACAAATAGAGGAACAGTGATTGTAATTCTCTGTGGAGTATTGTACAAAATTCAATATTGTGAGGAGCTAAAAAAGAAAAAAAACTACCAAAACCAAACAACAAACCCAGAAAGAACTTCTGTAGAATCTGTAGTATAGCTGATCTTGATCCCTTTTTTTAAATGTAATCATATTTTTTAACTTCTAATGCTGTTAATCTCGATCATTAGTTACTGTGTGGCTACTGTTGGGGTAAAGATATTGTGATTTGAAGCTGTGTCAGTCAGTGAGCAGAAACCTTCAACAGGACAGAAGAACTGAGTGTGTCAAATATGAGCAAAGTGAAAAGTAAGGAGAAAGGAACTGTCACAATTAAGAATAATTGCATTTATTCAGGTGAGCCTGTGTGTATTGAGTATATTCTTGTATGCTGTTTTTTGCAAGAGATAGAGATGACACTGGGAGTTAATCACTGTACCTCACATTAAAGCTTTTGAGCTTGTTTGAATGAGTTTTGATGTAATTTTGAATAACATTTTTTCATTTTCTCTTTCAGTAGCACAGTTAGCAGTCTACATGCAAGAGTTGATTCACTAGAGAAATCAAACACTAAACTGATTGAAGAGGTATTGTTTTCTTTAAATGACATATAACAGATACTATTTACTCTCAAAGACTGTTTTTCTAAATATACTTAGATTATTTTAATCTACATACATTCTGTATGATATGTTCCAGTAGCTTTATTTTGACTTGAAGAAAAAAAGGTGCTGTAGCTGCAGGAATTTGAAGTCAGCTTGCCTGGGTAGCCTGCAGCATTAGTAAATACTGTAGAACATCACAATTTCCCATTTTGGACAAAACCAGCAGAGAAACAGATCTTGATGCCAGCTGTCAGTCTGATTTTGTGCAGATGACTAGTCCATAATAGATGACACCAGTTGCTACAAAGAGATGGAAAGTAGTTCACTAAGCAATTTCTGTTACCGTTCTCAGCTTTAGCCAAAGGATTGTTTCTTGCTTATTTACCATATGCTTGTATGCAGTTTTTAGCCCTGTAGAGCTCTGGTTTTGTATTTATATCCTGTATTTCCAGTTATCTGTGGTGCTTTACTAGATTCCAATATTTTAGCTTTATAAGAGAGACCACAATTTATTTTAATCCAAGCTGCTTGAGAAATAGTTAATGACATGGAAAATTGAATGTCTGCATTCAGTTGTTGAAGAGATAGCTAGCTCACTGTGAGTATTGATGTATCCATATAGAGGGAAACCATTTTTTATGAGTGTTAATTCTTAGATTATTCTGGTTCCTTTACAAGCCTTCAGCCCAACTGTCAACCTGTTCTGATCAGCTGGCTTATAATTCTGACATTAAGGTATATACTGTAGGACCCAGTTATAATGTTTCCTTTCTTGTTAATAGATTTTCTTTTCATTTGGGAGATGCTTTATTTTGTAAATTGCTCAGTATGCTATAATAAGATGTCCAAATTGAAAGAAAAAATATAGGCTGAGGAAAGAGAATTGAAGGTCTTTAAGTCATAATGAAGCAATAAAAAGAAAGCATATCCTTTACCAGACATGAAATAATGAAGAATCTTGGTATATGAATGCTGTTGTGTAATGGAAGTGACACTAAAACCAGGAACTTTGTTTTCTTTAAAAACAATTAATCCTCTGTTTGGTAGACTATGAGAATAGAGCAGAGATTGTCTTGGGTTTGCATTCATCAGAACATTTTTTTCTTTATTTCTATACACAAAAGCAGTCATACTGCTTTTCTTTTTCTTCTTTTCTTTTCTTTTCAGTTAGCAATTGCCAAAAACAATATAATTAAACTTCAGGAAGAAAACCATCAATTAAGGAGTGAAAATACTCTTATTTTAATGAAAACACAGCATCATCTAGAGGTATGTTAGTTTTAGGACATGTAACATAGTAATGTTGTATGGTTCATTGTCATTCAAATGTGCTTACATCTGCAATGTGAAGTACGCAGTAGCTGGGCCAAATATAAACCAACTTTTATTACAGAAAGAACCTATTAAATTTGAGAAGCTTTAAAATGGCATAAATATATTGAAATTCTAGAACACTAGATTGTTTTATAACCGCATCCAAATTTTGTAGCATTTTTCCTTGTATTCTTTCTAGTTTTCTTCCCTTTTTTTCTTTAGACTATAAGCTATATCTAAGAGCATTTAAGGCCATGTTATATGAAAATCTTGTCAAAATAGTCTGTGTTTTAGTTGGCAAACTGTCTATTCTGACGTGCCTCATTATATGGAATGTCATTTGGAGTAATCTTATATACAGTTGCTGAGCTTTTTTAAGCTGGGATTTATAACTCCTTATTTAACTTCCTGTATATTTTACAGCATAATTGGTAAAAACACAAGTTAATCAGATATTTGGATTGCTCAGTACTTACTGAGTGACTGAAGGAGGACTGTACTGCAGTAAAGATGTTTATTTTCCTAGATTTCTCAGTTCTCATTGTAAAACTAATGACGGCATAGCAGAAACAGCTCTTTTGATTTTTATACTGTGCTTGGAGAATGTGTTTTTAAGCCTTTATTCTCTGCTGTCCCCCCCAACAAGCATTAAATTAATGCTATTAATTGCTAAACTTGTGATGGCGAAAGATAGATTCTCTGTATATTTGTAGGCAACTAAAGTGGATGTTGAAGCAGAACTTCAGACATACAAGCACTCCAGGCAGGGTTTAGATGAAATGTACAATGAAGCACGTAGACAGCTTCGAGAAGAATCACAACTTCGACAAGTAAGTGTTCTTTTCTAGGATTACACAGCACTTCTAGAAGACATTATGCTTGAGAAGAGTCAGTATATAAATATTTATAGTTTTGCTTTTGCTGAGATTAGATGCTGCCTTTAATTGACTTTAATTGCCTTTTCTCTAACTGCCTATAATAAGAAGGTTTTTTAACAGAGCAAAGCTACATCAGTATTTCTGTTAAAATGTTGCTAAAGCATGGTAAAGCAAATAGCATTTCATTGAGAAATTTTTAGGTAAGTTGTTAGCAATACTGTATGCTCTGTACGTGCTAAATCTTTCATGTGAAAATAGAAATCCTTTAGTTCTATTTTTGTAATTAATACCTAGGCAACTCTGTGCCACCCTGGGTAGGGTAATGTCTTGTGTGAGTTGTATTATCCCAAAGTTAAAAACCCCATATTGGTCACTAAGCGCATTAATGTGTGATGTTTATGTAGTGGATAATTTGCAAAGTTAAAGAAGGGCAGGATTTTTGAAGTGGTGAAATGGGTGGTGCTGCAGCTCTGTTAGTTAGCTTTTGTCTTTTTCAAAACAGAGATAAAATGTTGCATAATTACTTAAATATTGTGTGTTACATTATGTTTGTGTTTTACAGGATATGGAGAATGAGCTAGTGGTTCAAGTTAGTATGAAACATGAGATAGAACTTGCCATGAAGTTGCTGGAGAAGGACATCCATGAGAAGCAGGACACCCTCATAGGCCTTCGACAGCAGCTTGATGAAGTTAAAGCAATTAACATGGAAATGTACCAAAAGCTGCAGGTAAAGGAACAATCTGCTGTTAAACTGATGAAATGTTTTTGATGGGAGTGAGAGATGCATTACCATTTTGTTTAGTTAAATACTGCTCTTCCCTTAATTTTTGGTTTGTTTCTGCTTCTTAGGTCAGCTTGTCATTTTGGAACATTAGTGATGCAAACATGATTTCACACAAAGAAGTTCTTAAGACAGTCACTTAATGTTAGTGGGTTTATGGGAGAAAAGAGCATGAGAATAATACCATGACCTAATAACATGCTATATGGAATCGAGAAAGTAATAGTACATCTAGCAGTAATGACACTTTTTGGCTTGCATTGTATAAAAACCCAAGAGAATGTAGGCATGTAGTGAGGAGTTAAAGAGACCTGGACTTACAAAGTAAGGAAAGGCATTTGGAAAACCAGGTTGTGCTAAATGGAAAAAGCTAATTACAGCGTGTGGGTTTTCTTTAATCTGTTAACAAATTAAGAAAATCTGTTAACAATGCAATGTTAACAATGTTAACAATGCCTTGGGAGAATATGGATCTTGGAGACCCGATTTGCAGTTAACAAATGACCAAACACCAGGGAAGTTTAGCAGTTAATTATTTATATTTAGGCTGGACAGAAATTTGATTTATGGAATAAATTATCAAAAAACAGCGCAAGAAACCAGTCAAGTCTATGCCAGAATGAGCAGCAAAAAATTAGGATGCTGCAGAGAGATAATTGAGATGATGGACAAAGGGTGCTGCTTTTCCACCTGCAATTGTGAGGAAACTGGACAAGAGGAAGAGAAATGTAAATAGAGATGGAAAGAAAAATAAGAAGAGACTGTTCTTCTGTATGTTAGGATCTGTAGGATTTTGTTTTTCTTTTAAACAACTGTGGGTAACACTGGCTTCACTTAAAGGCATTCAGACCCACTTCCTGGGCAGAGTAAAGTTTAATTATGCCCAATCTCTGCTGTTTGGGAACCAGTTGATAGTGTTGATCTGTATAGCAAGGATAATGCTTTACCTTTTTTTGTTCAGATCTTCAAACTGTGGTTTTAACAGCTCTGCAAGCAATCAAAATTGTGAAGTGTGTTAGTAAAATTCTTAAAAGATTTTTAGGCACATTTGTAAGAGTTGGAGAACCTTAGTGATTTCCAGGACTAAGCATCTTGATTCTTTATTAGTAAGGTTCTACTGGGCTACTTAAAAGGATGATCAGTGAATTTAAGTTGACTTGCAAAATGATTAAGAAAGGAAAGAAAAATGAAAAGTGTATACTTATTTAAATGGCATCTATGCTTGCAAAGTACAAAATTAAAAATTTGCTAGGCATAAAATTTTAAGTACTGTCAACTACATTTTTTAGATGGGAATGTTTAAAATTAATCAAAACCTGAAGCCATTTTAACATCTTTCCCTTCAGGTACTGAATTAAGAAAACTCCATGAGGTAGCAGTGCAATATTATGTATCTACTTCAGTTTTAACCTTTTTTATACCACAGGTTTCTGAAGATGCTATGAAAGAAAAGAATGAAATAATTGGTCGATTAGAGGATAAGACCAATCAAATTAATGCAGCTATGAAACAACTAGAACAAAGGTACAGGTCCATCTTTGTTTTTCTCCATTCATGTCTCCATCCCTTTACATTTTACTGCATTTCCTACAGTTGCCACTGAAATGTAACTTTCAACTAGAACATTTAAAAAGAACCTTTCTGAAACTTTTATTAGTGCTTTACTGTTCAATTTTTTTTTCTTCTTTTTAACAAATACACTTATTTTAAATATAAACTTAATCTTTCAGTTTTCTTCCTCCATTATCTTTCTTCTGGCCCTAGGTTTTTGTGCTGGTATTGAAAGTTGTTCTTTCAGCTGTTTCAAAATTCTGATTCTTTATTACCTCTTTTTTTTTTTTTTTCCCCCACCTGAATGAAATGCAATAGAAACCAAAGCATTAATCTTGCTTATACTTAAGCGTGTGCTTAATATAAACATTTAATGCCTTCATGGATCACTGCTGTATTTGCTGAAGCTATTAAAATTATTGTCTGTTGCTTTGGAAGTACCATTATTTTCAATGATGTAAAGAGTTTTTACGTGGAAAGGTTGAAAAGTGAAAGACTAAAATTTCAGTATCTAAATTTACATTTTGGTTAGACTGCATGGATTACATAATATTAAAATGTGATTTGTACATTTTAATTTAGTGGCCTATATACAACATTTATCTTTTTAAATGTAAAATATAACATATCCATAAGCCCTCTCATGTTGGTGTTTGACATGTCTTTTTTTTTCATTTAAATCTGATTATGAAAAACATGGTTATATATTAAAAAAATTAGTGACATGAATATTCTTTTATTGACATCCTTTTTTCCTCTTTTTTCTTTTTCTTTTTATCCTTTATCCCAATTTTTGTTTTTACTATTTTGCTGCCTTCATCTGTCTTTGATTTTTGTCCACTGCATTCATGAAGTGACAAAGATCTGTTAACTCAAACTAGGACTATTGCAATGTCATTCGTCAAATGTGCCAGCAGTGAAGCTCAGCACCAGTACAAACTTGTCAAAGACATATCATTCTGAAAGCTCCTCCAGATCAGTTGTGTTTAAATAACTACTGATAAAATACAACTTAAGAATTTTAAAATTACAACATTAAATATCAAGTGGTATTAGAAATCCTGCACTGTAACCGATCGTAGCTGGGTTCTGTTTTGTTTTCTGAAAGAACATCATCTCCGATCTCACTTTACCCCTCTTAGGAGAAAAAAAAAAAAAAAAAAAAAAAAGTAAACTACTGCACTATTATTAAGCAGATGTGAGCTAGTTTTTTAATACTATTAAATCACTTATTATTTGTCAATCAGTTTATTTTAAAAGGTTAGCCATCTTTACTTTGACTATACGTTTTTATGACCTTTGTTTCTAATTAGTGATTTTTCCTATTCTTTGTGTTACTAATAGATTTTAAAAACAGTCATTCTGACTAATATTTCCCTTCTCCCCTGCTCATTTCTTTCACTTTTAGGCTGTATTAATCCAAAAAGCATGCTCTCTGTTGGTTTTTTTTTGGTTATAACTAGCACTGTTTTCTTGAACAGAGCGCTGTATCAGAACAATGTATTTTAAAAAAGATGGTGATGTCAACATATACGTTCAGTATGTACAGTGGAAGATTTACAGGCGTTGGAGATAAAACAGCTAAAGCACAAATTCCATTTTGCTGATGTGATGTGGGGTAAAATATTTTCATGGAATTAAAATGTGTTTGGAGCCTGGACTTGGATGGGGCTTCAGACAGGAAAGACAGCCTGCTCTAGCAAATTCTGTAGCTGCTAGAACAGCTGCACCATGATAGCTACAGTGGAAGTTGTAGTAATAAAAAGGATTTACGTTTAGGGCCCAGATCCTAAACCTGTCTAACTTGTCTGTCAGCTAAGGATCTTACCTGTCTGTGGTATGTCTACACTATAGTCATAACCTATGGTTTTGCCCAACCCCTTTTCCCTCCCTCCACCCATCATTAAGCAGTCTTTGCAAGTCATATTTCTGCTTTGAGTTGCTGCTTGCCTGCACCGCAGAAGTAAGAGTTTTAGCTGCTGACTGCCTTTGATGCGCTTCCCACTGTTCGCTCTGAACTGTGGAGGGGAAGATGACTGGGAAAAGAATCTTGGGGTCTTTTAGCAGAAGGGGATGAGTTTGCAAAAGTGGTGGCAGGACGCAATAATACAGAAGGATTTCTAGTCCATGGTTATATAGTACCTTATTCCTTGGTTTGGAATTAGAAAAAGCCTTTTAACATGGGCTGAAAAATAAGTAAGTACCTCCCATCCTCAAAGAAAACCCAAACCAGAAAGATGGAATAGAACAACAGGTAGACCACAGCAGAAATGGGAACATTAACCATCTCACAGTCATCTATGCAAACAAGTATTGCCTCAGTATCACCTGAGACACAAATCCTGCTGTGAATTGGGTCCAGCTCAGCACTCAGTTGAACTGGAGCAGTGCAGTTAGCTTTGGTGCTAGTCGAGAGGATGGTGCTGTAGCTTGGCTTGGCTAGCATGTGTGTTGGGTAGCAAGCTGCCTTTCTACCTTGGTTGTGCAAACTACACTGCAGTTTAATCTGTGATTTAGGGAGGACTTTAACTTGCTTTTGGTGTTACTGTCTTGTGTAGCTTCGTTCAGCTGCTTCTGCCCAGTGAATTGACCCTGTTTTTCCCAGTATTCTCCTTTCCGTACCTGTTTTGGCCCTCTGTGTACTATTGTTGCAAACGTGACCAGGAACATCCTTAAGACAACTGATATAGTTGTACGAGATAGTACACACCTTATAAGGTAGTTTAATTCCAGCCTTTTTTGCTGGTTTACTGGCAGCTTTTGGAAACTCCTGCTGGTGCAACCTCATCAGCAGAAGCACAAACATAGACAAATTGCTGACTTAATTTCTTTTTAGCTGACATTGGGAGTTGTGAGTTACTCTGCATTCAGCTAGCTGCTGGGAAGTGAGGAATCAAGCACAGAGAGAGACTATCATAGCTTTCTCCTACCACTTACCAGAGAGGCCTTTAAAACAGTTTTGTTAAACAGGACGCAGGAGGTGGGGACATTCCAGTGGTATTTTACAGGCTCTTTTACTCTCATGACTTTTCATTAAGACAGGTGTTGCCATGCTATAGCACAAGTTGCATTTTAGTACCTTTACTTTTGTTACATTACATCCATCTGTTTCTGGACTGAAGAAGGTGACTAAGCAGAGAGGAACCACATTGAGCTAATGGATTCCAAGGGGAGTACTAGCTGAAGCAGAAACAAACCCCTGGAATTCAGAAAGGAAAGATTAAATAATAAAAAAAATCCCTCATTTCTTGATTAATCAGTTTTATTTATTTTGTCTATAGTATGGAGCTATTTTAACCAGTCTAAGAATGCATTATTTTTAATACAGACTATTTAAATTGAATAATATGACGTAGTTGAGGTAGTTCTATAAATGTCGTGGGACCTGTCAGGGTGTGTCTTGTATTAGGCTAGTTAATTTTTTTTGCTGCCTGATCGCAGTGCTCTGTATTCAGCCTTGTGCCTGAATTGTTTGAGCTGCTTTTGCACAGCACATGCTCTGCCCTGTCTTAATGGGTGATTAGTACAAGCCAAGTACTTTTACAGGATTTATTTGGGGGGGGGGGGGGAAGCTTCCAAAAATAACACATGAACATATGCTAAAGAGAAAAAAAAGAAAAAAGCATTAAGTTACATGCTTCAATTCTAAAATATGTATCATCATGCTTTCTCATCTGTTATTCATGAACGTAAAATAAAACAGTGATTACTTACAGTGATTACTGTCTTACTGTATGAAAAAACAGGAGCTAGTTCTCTAGGCATTGTATGGATTTCTCGTTTGAGTTTGTGAGTTTCCCCCAAACTTTGTTTTTATTTAGAAATGTTTCTATTTCCCCATTTTTCTTTTATTTGTCTTCTTCACCCTCTACACCCTAGTTCTAGCTTCAGTTTTACCCAAAGTTGATTTGAATTACACCAGATTGCAGCAAGCAGAGAAGGCTCAAATGGAGGCTGAGGCTGAGGATGAGAAACTTAAACAGGAATATGTGAATAAATGTGAAAGTCTGCAGAAAGAATTCTCCCAGAAGGAGAAACAGCTGTAAGTATATCTTTCCTGTTTGGAAAACTACACAGCAGTAAACATTCTGCATTGCAGTGCGTTGTGCCTTAATACAGGCTGGTTGTGGAATGGTTTTGAACAGGATATAAATACTGAAAATCTTTGTGCTAGGTACTGGTGAGGTAGAAGAATATATGCCATTACAAGAAAGTCAAGCTGCTTTTTGTTGCCTCTGAAATGGTGTGCAGCTTGAAAGCAGGGAGAAAAACAGCATTATTTTTTGTCTAAAAGTGCCAGCTTAAGTCATGAGGAAATTACCATAAGGTGAGGGAAAATACATAGTGTAGTAGTAATAGCAGTAAAGGTATATGCAATTTTAACAAAACCCACAAGTATATAGTAGTATGAACTTAAACAGAAATGGCATAAGAATAGTATAATTGATCAAGCTTATGCATAATGTAGAAATGCTTTAACTTACCACTGCGCAGGAAATAAAAAGTAATAATCCACTGGAGTCTTAAAAAGTAATACAAAAGCCAACCCTCTAGGTCTTTCTCCTGTTAAATCCTTCAGTACCAATTTAAATAAATACATAATGTAAAAAGCTCCCTGTAAGGGCAGGTGTCTTCCCTGTTTGGAAAGATAACAAGTAAATTCTTTAAGCCAGTTCAAATCTGTGGCACCAGAAGGTTTCAGTTTAAAAAAATTAGTGATTTCCAATCTAATTATTAGCCCACCCTGCCTCTCTTACAACTCAAAATGTTAATAAACTTGTTTAATTGTCATAGAAATGTTCACTTTACTACCACAGTCATCTTTGCAGATTTTGGCAAAAGAACAGTTCAGACCCCAGCCTTAGAATTCTGCAATTCTGAAACCTCAAGGTCATGTTCACTTCTGAACTTTTCCAGCCAGATGCTGAGGTAGTGTCCCAAAATGTAAGTTTTCCCTTAAAAATCAGTTTGGTTTCCAAACAGGAAAATTAATGTGGATATAGGTTTTTCATCAAAAAAAACCTTGCATGACTACTGTCAAATTTCTTCCTCTTTTCTTGTGTTGGCACAATTTAAATCTAGAAAGTTGAGCAGTGCTTCCATCCTTTGGTTTCTTCACAATGTTCTAAACACCAGCTCTTCCATGAAACTGATAGTGAAATTCCAGCTAGAGTAGATCTTCCACCAGAGTAGCCCTAATTCCTTTAACTAGACTCTAGTTAAAACAAATAGAGTTTAGATCCCTCTTTATGTTGAACCTCAGTTATGTAGAAATCTCACTTAAATAGTGATTTAAAGTCCTTCCTGCTTTATTTTCAATTCTGTTCAAAATGCCATAAGCCTTAGTCTAAAATAGAAGTTTCACATCTAAGGGTATAATATTAAATGACTTTTTATGAGCACCAGAGATACATGCCATCGTCAGCATCACCAAAGGCAGTGTGTGGTTGGTTGGTTGGTTGGTTGATTGATTTCAGAAACAAACTGTGTGAAGTTAAGGGGGGCTTTGCCTTATGTATGTTTTAAAAGCACTTTACAATTTTGTGGTTGATCTTCTCTTGCTCATTTATTACAAAGGTCAGCTCTTCAAAATTATGCCATGTTCTTGGTCCTTTAAAAAGCATTATTTTTTAAAAAAGAATCTTTAAAAAAGCATTTTCTGAATGACAGTGTTTTGTTTTGTTTTGTTTAGTACCCTGATGTCTGAAATACTATGATATTGATGAAGTATTTCTGTTTTGGAAAAGTTGTAAGATGATCATTTGTTTATTATGATAATAGTATATTGCACCCAGAAGTAAACCTTTTTGTTATTAAAAAATGATACTCTTATGCACAGTGATATGTTTGTTTTGTTTTGTTATGCACATTCTAGGCTCCAGCTGGAAACAGATTTGAAGATAGAAAAGGAGTGGCGGCAAACCTTAGAGGATGATCTTCAAAAGGAAAAGGAAACTGTATCTCAGCTGAGAATAGAGACCCAAGAAATAATTAACCTTAAAAAAGTAAATTCTGCAGTAAAACTTGACTAGTAATTTAGAAATTGACTGCGAAGTTAATTATGGACTTAGACGTGGTATTGTTAAGAATTTCTGCAAGTAGATAAGAAAGATTAAATGTATTCACACAAAAAGGTTAAGAAAAAAACATGTTTATTTTACTCCTCATTTAGTCCTCAGATCAGAACTCAGTGCTTTGAATAAGGAAAAACGAAATCCTTGTTTTCCTTTCTCAGTGGTATTGAAGGCTCTGTTTTCTCCTCATATGCCAGGGAGTGCTTCAACCCCTCTCTGACTTAGTATCTGTGGCTCTGTAGTAGTGTTGATCTCTGCAATTGATCATTTTTCTTTTCTTCCTGGAGAGAACTGCAGAAGCAAAAATGCTTTATCTCTTGGGATCCAAGCGAGTTTAATCCTGAGTTGTTGCTGTTCAAGTTGGATTTGGGAATCTTGATAGAGAGCCTGGTGGGTCATTCATTCACTTGACTTTCTCAGTAAGGTCAGCTTTGGGTAGTAGCCGTTTTCTAGGCAGTAGCCAAATGCAATTTTGAGAATAATTGAGGGGTTTTGTTTGTTTGTTTTATTTCTTGTTTTAAGGAGTTCCTTAAACTCCAGGAAAAGAATAAACAACTGAAAAGGATATGTCAAGACCAAGAAGCTGCTCTCCAAGAACTGGCATCCAAGCTGAGCGAGTAATTTTGTTATTCATGATCATGATTATTTTTGTCATATAAACTTGAATTAAGAAAAATAATAGGATGGTGGTCATGAGAATTAGACTGTATATGACAATATTACCTAGCCAGGTAAAACAAAAAGAAAGTTAGATCAGGCCTGTTTATTTTTATTTTTTGGCGGGTGGGCTAGCTGGGACCTTATGGGTAATTATAGCGGTCTGAACAGGAAATCCTGGTTTAAAAGGGGCTGCGGGCATTAGGAGTTGTTTTGCTCTGGAAATGGCTGGCTAGTTTGCTTGTTGTGGCATTCCCAGAGAAGAACCCATGTAGGAGACAACAGCTCTGTGTGCAGCAGGAAGGTGCTGATCTTTTTGTGAGGGTGCATGCTCTTGGATTCCTTTCTTTGAAGAGATGAAGATTCTCTGTATGACAATCGTAGCTCATTGTTGCCAAGTCTGTAGAGGATGTAAGGGATTACTTTATCAAAACTCCTTCAGACTATAGTGAGCAGTAAATTCTGAGTACAGCTCTCATTACAGTTACATGTTAAAGTTTTACTTGATCTCTTGTCTTCTAAGTAGTTTTGCTGTGACTAGTGTGGACTTTCATACCCTGTAGAATAACCTAATATGTATACTGGTCCTCCGTCAGTCCTGGGTGGGTTGGCACTGGGTGACTGTGGGGAGGCTGGTTTCTCCATAACAACATAACATGCTCTTGTACAGGGCCAGAAGTTTTAAGTTCTGGTTTTGCACCAGTGCTCCATGCTAGCTTTAGGTATTTGCACAGAGCTGTGCTGGTACAAATATCCACATAACCCCAAGCAAACTTCCAGCCATTCAAAGGTTTCTGAGCTCTTTGGAGACAGCGTGTCTTTGTGTAGTGCTTATTACAGCAGGGTGTGAGATTGATTGCATCCCTTGGATGCTGCTGTAATATAAAATACTCACTAAAAGTTCAGAGTACTTAGCTCATAATTTTTTACGTACCTACAACTTTTGTTAGTTATGGTCTAACAACTTTAATATAAAGTTTAAAATAACATTATCTCATTCTTTAGATCAAAGCTGAAAATAGAAGATATAAAAGAAGCGAACAAAGCATTGCAGGTTAGTAGTATTTGGAGGAAACTTGAATTTTTGCCTGTTCCCTTTGAAATATTTTATAAGCACAAGAAGACTTCTCTCCAACAGCAGCTATTCAGAAGAGATTCATTGTATGACTTCCTCCAGTGGGAGAGAACCACAGACACCCTGTAACCTCATGGGGAAAAAGATACTCAGTTGGTTTGGATTTTTCTCGTTTGATGTACATCTATGCATTTTGACACTTTTCTTGCAGTGGTATACCCTTCTGTATTTTCCAGAGTGTGTCTGGGGCAGAATGCAGACAGCTGTGCTCAAGTTATGTGCTACTACTCAGTGATCAATAAATATTTGATCAGCCTAGGAATTAAGTAAACTTGTAGCACCAAAGCTGGTAAAATACAGTCTGTAATGTCAAGAGGTTTGGAATTTTTTGGATGATATGCAGGGAGCACTTGAGAGCAGAGATTTTGTGTTTGATCATGTGGTGTGTCACCTTGCATGTTATTTCATTCAAAGTAAAGGTGTCTGAAATGGTTTTGTTGAGCAGATCCCTGGTTTTATTAATTGGTTTTGACAGAAGGCAATTAACAGTTCTTGACACTGTCCCGGTTTTTTTGCTTTCCTGCATCTGGGGGACTGATCCTCTGTGATGGGCAGGGAAATAGGCTTCAGCTCTGAAACTTGGATACCTTTCTGCTTTTCCCAGCTCTGCCACTGACCAGCTTTACTACCTCAAGCATGTTCTCTTTGCATCTGTTCCTGCTCTGTCTTGTCTTATAAGGTTTTGCGGTGTTTCGGAGCAGTATTGTACTGCTTTAGAGTGTACTCAGTGATATTAGACTGGTCTTGGGGCATTCAGCAATTCAGGCAGTAAACATACTGCTATTGATTTGTCTTGCATCCTGGAACCCAAAGTTTAACTTCATCAGATATATATAGTTAGGATAATTTTTTTCTCCAGGGCCAGGTTTGGTTGAAGGACAAAGAGGCTACACGCTGCAAGTTATGTGAAAAGGAATTTTCTCTTTCCAAAAGGAAGGTAAAACTTTTAACAAAATTTCACCCAACTTGTTTACATGTATTTTGAGAAAAACATTAATTATCTTAGAGGTGTGGCATGAAGTGTCAACACTCAGATGAATGCATAGTTATTTTTGAGATGTCTTTCTAGTTCTCTGATATGTATAATACAGCTGGGACCTAATTTCAAAAGAAACACTGCCATTTGGTGATATGCCACAAAGGAGCATGCTTAAAAATTATTCAACCTACTTTGTGGCATCATCATCTCAAACGCTTCTCAGCTCTGGCACTGTTACAATTTGACATCGGTGGAAATCTTTTTATGGCATTTTTAAAATACAGTAGACTAAGAAATTATGTTCATTGTCATTTTAAAGTAAAATGCAATATTAATCTTTATGCTTTATTAATGCATGCAGGAATTTTTGTGTTACCGTTTTATGTTAAAACTCAATTAGCTACCAGAGAGAAGCATCCACTGGCTCGAATGTCATTGCTTATATTTTTATATAGCAGAGTATGTTAATAATCTGGGGGTTGAATGAAATCTGCAAAGCATACGTATATATGCATACACACACACACACAGAGTCCTAGATAGACTATCTACCATGGTCTGTCTAGGATTGCATCATAGATTGAGATTTAGATGAATTATCTTTTGAAAACCGATTCCATGCTTAGACTAATGAAATGGAAGAGATCACGTTTTGGATTGCTTTGTGCATCTTTTTTATTGGTGTCTAATTACCAAGTGTATTTCCATTGTGAATTTTAATTTATAATCTTCTCCCCATTATTTAGCATCATTGTAGAAACTGTGGTGAGATCTTCTGTAATGCCTGTTCTGACAATGAACTGCCTCTGCCTTCTTCACCAAAGCCTGTTCGGGTCTGTGATTCCTGCCATGCAATACTTATACAGAGGTGCTCTTCTAATGTGCCGTAAGATTATTTTACAAAATACTTATTGCCTTTTGGTATTCAGCTAATCCTGTAATAAAATCCCAACTAAAGAACATACAGCAGTATTGCCAGAATTTCAGGTAAGCAGTTTAGAGTTGCATTTTCAAGGTACTGAGGAGGAGTTTCTTGTCTGCTTCCTGTTGAAACAAATAGAGAAAATGGGACCCAAATGTAGAAAATGTACGTGTTAAAAATACAGATGAGAATGTCAGTTTACCAAATGGCTCAGACGCTCAAATGAAGGAAGCAGGGCAGTTTATAGAGGACACTCAGCGTTAACATGTATTTGTTGAGTATCTTAGTCATTATGATCATCTTGAAAAAGGTGATACGCTTACCTGCTTTTACAGGCTAGTCTGCAACAAGTCCAACCTAATTCTGCTGCAGAATGTGCCTGTGATGTGCTGTTGTGAAACAAAACTGTGTGCTAGCTAGTTTTAAATTGTATTTGAAAAAAGTAATGCAATTAATGCAGTGGTCCGATAAGTTATTGCTGGATGCCATATTAGTTTACTTCTCAGTTACTGAGATTTGATACATCCAAGAGTGTTGTACTGATGGCCCTATTCTTTATATGCACAGGTGTAAGGGGAGACTGTGCCAGGCAGGTGACAGACAGTGCTTCCAGGCACTTGGAGAGGGAAAGTGCATTTTGCTGAATTCATTTTTTAAGTTAACTATTTGATATATCTGTGTTTCCATTAAAGGAGAGGTGTCCATCACAAAATTTTTGCCTGATGTTGTCTGTAACCTTCAAGGGATATCTTTGCGGGTTTTTTTGTGAGTCATGCTATAAAGCTCATAAGTGTAGTCGCTGCATAGCTCTAGAAGCAGAGTGAATCTGCCATCAAGAAAGATTAGGATTAAATACTGGGGGACCGTGTTCTGTGTTGGACAGGAAGGTTCTTCCTTGTTTTGTCAGCACCTTTCTCAGACTTTCAGAGTTTGTTCCTAAACTTCATTTTTTCTAGAGCACTGTTGGGTAGGACTAGGTCTGACCACTCTTCACACTGAGGGTAACTTCCACTGGAATGTAAATCCTTATTCTTCCCATAGACAAATACAAATACATCCTTTGATAAGTTGTCTTTGCTTCCAGTCACTGCATTCAAACCAATCCACCCTCTTCCCTTCAGCTGCTTGAGTGATGGGCTCCAGCTGCGGAATCTCCACACTGTGGTCAGCGCTGACAAGCTGTCAGCAGAACTGTGAGCCCCATGGTTCCTTCAGCCATGGGCTTGGGAAATTCCTCGTACTGACAGAAAGGAGGGTTTGAGACAGGTCTTTTCCTTGTTCTTGCACTTTGTTTAGCTTAGCTTTGTCTTTTAAGGGTAGGTGTTTAGTTAATATTCTAAAAGCTAACACAGCTGTTCTTTTTAACACTTCAATGTAGTTGCTTATGTAGCTTTTGTAAAGAAAAATGTTTTTTAAATTACCTGATGTAACTTTTTGTAAAATACAAAACAAATACTTGTAAATCTGTAAATAGCTTTTGGAAAAAAATAAATTTAATTGATCTGCAACTTAACTGTGGGAATAATGTCACTTTATTTAAGTAATTCAGAGTCTTTTGAGTATTTTATTATGACTTGTTCAAGTTGCCTTAGGAGGTCCTTGTGTACGCTGGGGAGCGGGAGCTACCCTGCTAATGACAGAACAAATCATGTGCTGCTCACATGCCGCCTGAAGGTATTCTGGGAGTGTTTGGTGGTGGGTTTTACCTGGAGCAGGTATGGAGGCAGCAGGGTTTGATCCAGGATACAGATGATGCTAGTATGTACTGCTTTAATAAGTAACTTTTCAAAAAGCATGCACCTAAGCAAAATTGATTTTTAAATAGTTGATCTTTTAAAATAAGAATATAGCATACTTCTGTAACATGCAATAAATTGTCTGTTACTTAACTCCACTTTTTTCCTCTCCTTGGTGCTGCCCTGTTTGCATGGGAGTGTCACTGAAGTAGTGTGTAATTACTCAGATCGCTTTTACTTACTTGAATTAAAACTTCTGCCTGGAATGAAAGGGTGAATATTGGATGTTCTATGTGGTTTTATTTCCCTTAGCATCAAACTACGTACCCGACCTGCTTTTAGCATTTGTTTGGACCACACTGTTACTAACACTGTATTTTCGTGTCTTTATCAACCCGTTTGACAGATTGCAGTTCTAACCCATCCTCCCACAGAGCGCAGGAAGATCTCTGGGGTACCCCTGCACTCATCAGGAGTAACCGCTGACGGAGGCAGAGCACCCCGGTTTGTGTTCTTGCGAAGTGACTCCTGAGGGCCGGAGCTGGGGGAATTAGCAAGCAGAGAAGCACACGCTGGTCCCCAGCCAGGGGCGGCAGGCGCTGTGCCCACCGGCTCGCAAAGGTGGTTCACTTACATGTGCGGCAGCTTCCCTGAAAGCAAGGGGGAACGGCAGCGATGCCCGGCATTCCCCACACCGCTGCTGGCGTCAGCTGCTCCCAGCAGCCCAACAAGTGCTTCAGCTCCTCCTGCTTCTCCCAGCCATGGCTGAAATGCAAGTTTGCATCCAGTGGTGGAATCTGAAACTTCCTCAGTGACTGAGCAATCTCTGGCCAGAGCTTTTCTTCTCAAAAACAATCCCTCTGCAATTTAAGCACTGCTTCAGTGACTGAAAAGGTGACCGGACAGGTTCAACTGAATGCTGCTCGTTACAGGGTGGTGTCACCGTGGAAGGGACCAGACAGTCTGAAGGGATTCACTGTCCAGGATGTGGAATTTCATTCATCCATCGGGACTCAAGTTCAGCTTGCTTTTTGCAGATTGCTTGGTTATACAAAACAGCTGAAAGCGTAAGTCTGGGCCTGCTTTCCAAGGGTGAGTCTTACCCAGGTGCTCCTGTTACGGCTCATAAAATGAAACACCAAGTGTGCCCGAGTGAGGGAACAGCGGAGCTGGAACTCTTCACAGAGAGCTGTGGCTATCTGCCAAGGTGACAGAAAACACATGCTTCCATTAAGCTCAGATGTCCTCTACTTTGCTCTATTTTTGCTGTAACTGGGTTAACTCTTATCCTGACCTTTGCCATCTTGTTTTATGAAACACGTAAGGTTTTTCAGCAACAGACCAAGAACCCACTAGTTTTAAGAGCACTGCCTTAAAACAAGGCCCTGTAAGATCACTGGGGGTAAGATCATCTTCCCTCCCCTTCCTAGCCAAAACCGATGCAACTGCCCTTTCAGCTAGTTTCCAGTCACTGACACAAGACCACACTCTCTAGCGAAATAAACTCCATTCTCCTCTCCCACAAGAAGACATTTATTACATATATAACACAGTACTAGCAAAACAGGTGACAGACTTTCAATACCCAAGATCACATTGACATTTTTAAGGGAGGCATTGAGGACAAAGCAGTTAATTTGGGAGATCACACTGGCTCAGAATAATAAATATCTTTTTTCATTACACATCAGGTATGTTAAGTGTCTTCAAACAATAGTTTCTTACATATCTTACATGTCACAAATGCACAATAAGTCTTATCAATGTGTTTGGGTTGTGTGTTACTGAACAAGTACTGGGCTTATAGTTAGTTTAGAGATATTTTATTTCTAATGAGCTCATCCATAAAATGGCTTATCAAGTTTGAACAAAATACAGACAAATTGGCCCTGTGCTGCAAAAAAAGCTGAACCATGTTTAAATACAACTTCAGGAAAGAAGTCTACCTTGCTTTCACATCCCCTGCTTTTCTCAAAAGCTGTGTTTGTGGCAAAAATACTAAGTAGATAGCTTCAAATTAGCTAGTATTTGAACCTTCTAATGTTAGCCCAAAGCTGTGCTAGGGGTTTAGTTTAAAATGCAGTATCTAGAGTGCTACAGCAAAGCATAGAAATAAATGTTGCTTGGTTTTGTGGAGGCACAAAGCTTGGGCACTACTCGTTTGTGCAGCTGTGTATTTGAAGATGATAGTAGTGTGGTAGTACAAGGAAGAAAAAAGCCACAACACCAACTTCTAGCTTCTGCAGCTTTATGCTGTGCTGAAATTATTACATACAACTTATCAAAAGAGTTTAGGAAGGATTGTTACCAAATAAAAACTAATCTATCCAGCTACTTTTTTCCCCTTAAACAAGTGAATTTTTCAAATTCATTCACTACAGCAAGATTACATAGAACTGAATCAGTGTTCATAAGAGTTACAGTACAACCACCTTTATTGAACCATAGTACAACATCTTAAACCAACTGTAATCTTGAATATGTAATACATCCTTAGGAGTAACTAGTATAAAAAGTATCAACATCAGTGGTTTGAATATAAAAATTTATTTAAAGTCAGAGTATGCAACAAATAAAACCTACAGAAAACAGATTTTCCCATCACAATCTGTTGCTTACCAAATAATATTGTGAAAACACATTCCTTCAGTCATTATAAAGTTCTTAAAATACAAAAGAAATCAAATTTTTGTAAGAAAGTCTAGTAGACCAGAGACTGTTTCTTCCAGGATGTTCTGTAGAAGCAAGGCTACCTTTCAATACATTCCACGCCATCCTCCTCCACCCATACTGCCTTGCCCATAGTATCCTCCACTATTTCCACTGCCACGACCTGCAAACAATTGACACAAGGTCACGCATACATACCTTAAAAAAAGAAAAAACGTGATGGGTAATATGGAACAGTTGGTTGAAGATAATTTCTACTAAAACAACAATACTTCAGCACTACTTTTCTAAACGAGCATCTGCTGCAGTAGCAAAATGCCCAAACCCCCAATTTACAGTTTACACTGAACCACCACCCTCCTTCCCTTTCTTCCAGCACAGAAAGCCCACCACCCTTCCCCACAGTCTGTCAGAAGGCAGATGTTAGCAACATTTTATGAAATACATTTAAAAAGAGAACTTCTACTTACTATATCCGCCCAAGCCATCAGGAGTTCCGTATCCGCCACTGTAATTGCTACCCATTCCCATTCTACCAACAGAGCCGTAACCTTGATCTGAAAAGCAGGAAGTGCATCATTACAAGCCTGGAACTCCTTAAGACTTGGCAAAATGCCAGTTAAGCCTGAAATTGATGCGTACCCATTCCATCTCTGCCATAGCCTCCCATTCCAGAACCACCTCCAGCAGTTGAATTCAGGAATAGCTCAATATATCGATGCTCTGTAGGGAACAAAAGCACCTCACTTTGTATTTGGTTTCAGAAACCAGAAGCACAGAGATGCAAAGCAAACCCACTCCACCTTACAAGTCACAAGCCCACAGAAACTAAGTTTGATATGGGATAAATGGCAAAAAGCCTTCTGACCTGGGTACTTACTGCACAGCAACTTAAGTTAAATGCAGGTTAAACCCTGCATTTATGCTCCATTTTGCCTTATATACCCTGGTCAGCGAAAGCTTCAGGAAAACATGACACTCACGCATGTGATTTTTATCCTTAGACATGGCAGCTACTGCATCCTCATGTGTTACAAACTCCACATCAGCTTCTCCTGTAGCTCTTCCGTCTGCCCCAATATCAATGTGAACTCTTATGGGGTTCAATGGTGAGAAAAACTGAGAATTGAAACAAAAATTATAAATCAATAACACTAATGCAGAATTCGAGCCAGGTACTTCCTACCACTTAAATTCAATCACTAATTTCCAAAGTATCACTTAGTGATGCTTTTGGACCTTCAATGTTAGGTCAGTCTACACTTACAGTCCATTATAATTACACAACTTGAAGAGCTCCGGCTACAGAACTTGAGGAGCTTTCTGTGGAGGCAAGGATACAAACAAGAATTCCTGCCTCCCCATGCTGCTTTAAGCAACAAGTTCTAATACAATGCCATCCTGGAAGAGGAAAATGATCACTTCATTTTTGAAGCAGCAGAGCCAAATGTATTTCTCAAAGCAAGGACACGTTTGTGGAATTCATAAAAAGCTGTCAATCAGGCTGCTCTTCCCTGCTACGTAACTCGAGAGATACAGCGGTATTTCTGACTAACAGCCTTTTTACCAAGCAGTATATGCAAACAAGCCTTTGTATGCCACAGAAGTACTACTCATCAACTTGCAATAACATACTCTGAATCAAAGGCTGAAGTTTGGCCCTTTTTTCCTCAGAAAGTCTTTAGACTGCAGACAACAACCAAAGTGACAAGAAAATATAGATGAATTAAAAAAAAAACCCACACCAAAAGAAACCAAAACAACAAAGAAAACAAGCACAAGCTTAAGTATGGAGTTCCACACTTAAGTATGGAGTTCCACACATATAATACATAGATGCAACTAATAAAAATGGAGCTCTTCCCCCCCTGCAAGAGAGGCAACGTTTAAATGAAGCCTTATATCCCAGGAAAACTGTTTCCCTACAAACACCACATCTATGCTGACACAAGAACATCCCAAATTCTTGCAGAAGTGCTTTTATTTGCCTCCCTGATATGAGTAATGGGACACCATCTCCTTGAACTAAACATGGCTCCCTACAGTCTCCCCATCCTCTCCCTCCTAAACTAAAGTCTCAGGTAAAAAAATAAATAGGTAAATACAATCGAAGTTTCACATTTGCTATCACTCTTTTACAAAATCAAAAATCTTCAGTTAATCTTAAACAAACTTCTGAAAACCTTAAAATGAGAGTAGCGATTGCAACTGCTCTCTCTCCAATACACCTTTTCTGGAAATGAAAGGGCAAGGAGTACAGAGATTCATGATAAATATAGCTTGGCTGACTTCTTTAGTAACTAATCTCACCTCAGACATTACCTTTCTAAAAACTCGTTTACCACTAAGTTTTGCAAAACTCATAAAAGGCCACTGACTTTAGTTGGTGGATGTATTAGAGCTATTAATCACTTGACATCTTTAATCAAGTTTGGAACATGAAAGGCAAGAACGTGCCAACTCTTGGCATTAGAAAGCCCTTTTCCCCACTGTACTTACATTAGCAATATCATTTTCTGTTGCTCGAAAAGGCAGTCCTCTCATGTGAACAAAGTGACCGCCACCATGGAAACCCGACCCTGCCTCTCCAGCTCCACCATAGCCATGTCCTCCCATGCCTATTAAAAAACCCAAACCAAACAAAACCACACACCTGTAAGATCATCACAAAAAGCCAGAAAAGTCCTTACTACTGTTTTTCTGAAAGTGCTGACTTCATACCACTGCATGTAAGTTATTTACATGTTCCATGTATCAACCCAAATACTAGCAGAAGACATACCAAGCAATGTGTTTACTTTTTCCTAAAATTCCCCAGTCCTGCTGTTTCCCAACCCTTCCCCACCCCCTCCTTTTTTTTTTTTTCTACAACCTTCTTTATAATCCAATGAAGAAAGCAGTTATTTCTGTCTTGGTAATACTAAGTCTTACAACTCAGTAAAAATATTTTTAAACAAACTATTAAAAAAAGTATTTTTTTTACCTCTCCCATCCCTCATTCTGTCATCATAGCCATCATTTCCGTAGCCATAGTTATTATAGCCACCATAATCATCAAAGCCACCATACCCTGCGCAATGGAGAGAAAGAAAGGAGTTATTACATCCTTACCGAAAATTCACAGAGCACTGCAAAACAGTCAATTTTTCAGTCTTTGGGCACCCAGCAGTTTGCAAACAGCCTCTACAGACTGGTAAACCTGAATTTCTGGACAGGGTGCAGGAGTACATTTCCTTTTACATAGTGACTGTAACATGCAAGTGAGAGATCAAATTCTGCTGAAAATACAGTTTCCTGATTATTTCCATTAATCTTAAATACAAAGCCACATTTCTTGATACAGCACAAGTAGACATTTTTTTGAGATAACTGCGTCAAACCTAATGGGTACCGTAGCTACTGTTCATTTCTTTATTTCTTGACAAAGATGTCAGGAACACAAAACTGACAACAGAACCTCCATTCATTAGATAAACATACCACCGTCATATCCACCACCTCCTCGACGCATTCTGTCATACATACTTCCACGCCCAGCTCCATAATAACCCCCTCTTCCTCCTAATGGTCTATCATATGGTCCAGGTCGTTGTTGTCCCATCATTCTTCTCGGCATGTCACAGAATCCTCTGATTTCACTCTTACTACTTTTGAAGATTTCAATATATCTAATAAAAGAGGATTTTCAAGGTACCAGTAAGAATACATGCATAAGCTGTCTGAATATTACACAAGGCCATACTAGGTTTTCTATAACTAAACGTACAATCCAACAGAAGTGACTAGAGATGCCATACAACTTAAGTTTCTCCTCAAAACTGCAAGAATCTTAAGTGTATATATAAAAAAAACACAACACTTTATTATACAGTGGCAAAAATTACTATGTGAAAATTCTAGCTGTACAGATTAAGCATAAAGCATGCCTTTCCAGTATGAGAAACATACTGTGGAAAAACAATGTCTAGCTAAAGTAGCATTTATCACTAATTACCCTACATAAGAACGATTGAAACAATTTTCTGAGTTTAGCAAGCTACCCAGAGCAATACTGTCTCCCCCACCCCCCAAAGCTACTATATGTCCCAAGTTAACTTAGGATCAGTTATAAAAATTCTTAAAAACAGCCAGTTCCATATAATGGTCCCCAACCCCCCCAAAAGCATTACTGACCCACAACCCCCAAAAATAAAGATTTAACACCATCCCAAACTCTCCATCCCCACCTGTGCCCTATTCTTTCCTTGTGTTTCCCCAGAGCATTTTCTGCTATCTCCTTTGAAGCAAACTGCACGAAGGCCTCCCCTGTGCTTCTCCCCTGGTAGTCCAGCGTCAATGTTATCCCATTTGGCACGATTTCCAACCCTTTAACCCAAGGACAAATAACCCCATCAAGGGGAACAGTGTTAAAGGCTGAAACATTCCCATCTGTAGCAAATACTTAAAGCATATCTAAACAACAACAACGAAAAAGAAAACCACCTTGTTTCCCCCATCACCCAACAACACAAGCCAATGATCTTTCATTAAACATTTATGGATTTAGCCATACTTCTTTTCCCGTTTAAACTATGCAAAAATAACCACCTAAGTTACACGAAAACATAATATAGCTACCAATCAAGCAATTTAGCTGATCCAAATGCTAACATTCAGGTTTTCCCAATATGCATAATGCGTTTACCACCTCGACAAAATTAGATACATAACTCTTGTTTTACTGTATCTATGGTTATTTGTATTTCATTTACAGGGCATAATTCTTACTTAAGATAAACTAATTTAACACAATCCCTCCCATCCACCCCATAAACAACTTCTACAAATTAAAGTGTGCAAAACATTGTGTAAAAGATACAAGAAAACTCAAGTCACTATACTTCAACTATACTAGAGGTACCTTGGAAAAACTGAACAATCTCTTCTTTGCTGCAACCAAATGGTAGGCCTCGGAGTCGTACCACTGTTCCATCATTAGTTGTATCGTTTGGCCCATTATGTTTTCCAGTCCAGTCCATCTTTTATATAAATCAAAGCCTAAAAAGAAAAAAAAAAAGAAATAGGAAAAACTTTGAGATTCCATGTACGACCAAGTCCCTCCCCTCACCAGAAATCTGGTAGTTTTTCTTCAGATAATTATATGAATAATGAGCTCTTTTCTGTTATGTATTTAAAATTCTGCTTTATCACATCTACGGCACGCACACATCTAAAACCACCCCGAGCTCTGACGGGGGGGCAGCACGTGGGCAGGCACAGCACATAAAGCTCGTTATTTACTCAGAGTACGTTGAACATCCCTTCTGTCAGCTTTGGTGGGGGCTTTCTGCGTTATTTCTGGGGGGTTTGTTATGCGTAACAGCTGAAGGAGCAGGAAGCACGCAACGGTTCCTGCACGGAAGCACAAAGCCTTCCTTTGTCTGCAAACAAAGCGGCCGGGGCCACGCTCCCGGCTGTTCTTTCGGGTGCTTTTTTTCCTTCCGCCAAGCCGGGCGGCGCGTTAACCCGCGGGGGCGCGGGCCGCGCCGGGCCCACCTCGAGGGCAGCCGGGCGGGCGCCCAGACCCCGCCGGGGCCGGAGCCGGGGAGGTCC
>JAVJGJ010000062.1:35256155-35297035 GCA_035590215.1 Microhierax caerulescens
CCCTCCCCCCCGGCCCGCGCCGCCGACATCGCGGCCCCGACCCACCGCCCGCTCCCCGGCGCCATTTACCGCGCCTGCTCGCGGCCGCCCCTTCCCGCCTCCCCTCTCCCGCACAGCTCTCCGCCGCGCCCCACTGCCACCTCTCCGCCTCGGAGGAGCTGCCCGGCCTCCGCCCGCGCACCCTCGGCCCCCCGGGAGACCCTCGCCCGCCGCTCTCCTGGGGCCGTCGCCGCCCTCAGCTCCACCACTCAAAATGGCGGCCGTACTCGGGAACGAGGCTCCGCGGAGAGGCGCCGCGCCGCCCCCTCCCCCACGCCCTCCTTCAGGAACGCCGCGGCCCACGGCTCCCGCAGTTGTGCGCCGGCCCCGACACCCCGTCGAGAGGCTCGAAGGCCCGCCAGCCCGCGGGCCTGACCCCCCTCTGCCACCGCCACCCTGCCTACGGGCACGCCAGGCGGGCCCAGCTAGGGCTCCCTCAGCCCGCTCCCTCCGCACTCACCGGGAGACCCTCGCACACCCCTCGACGCGCTCCGGCAGGAGCTTCTGCCGCGAAGGAAGCTCCTCCTCTCTTCCAACCTGCCGGCGGGCTCGAAACGTACGCAGCGGAGATGGGCAGGCGGGCGTCCCGGCTACGCAAGTATCGCGATAAACCACGCCGCGCTGCTCAGCCCCGGCCGCGCGGCCCCGGTACATGCGCGCCTCCGGCCAGAGGCGACAGCGCGTGCGCGGCGCGGCGGCCAGCAGTTCCCGCCCATTCCCCTCGCCGGGGCGCGTGCGCACTGCACCTGCCGTGACGCCGTGCCTGCGTGCGTTTGGCGCCAAGCGGGAGCGCGCGGGGCGGGGCGCCTGCCGGTAACGGCTGCCCGGGGATCACCTCAGGCAGGCGGCCGTGCCCGCCAGAGCGGGGCCCTCCGGACGGCCGTCTGCCTCGGCGCAGGCTCGGCGGGGAGAATGGGGGGGGGGGGGTTTCTCCCGTACGGGTGCACGCAGTGGCTGCCCGCCTCCCCTCGGCTTTGCCGCTGTGGTAAACCCGCGGCAGGCCGCGCCCGCGGGCGGCCTCGCACAGCTCCCGCCTTCGTAAATGCTTCAGCTGTGGTGGGAGAGCCCGCTCGAGCGCTCTGGAGCTGCTAGCAAGCGGTCGAAGGTGGAGGCTAAGATCGTTTATAAAGGCTTGAAAGCGATTTGCCGAGCGCTGGGGGTGTGGAAGGAGGCCTGAGCCCACGTACGTGCTCGGAAGTGACGGGATGGCGGCCCGCTGGCCCCTCCTCTGTCGGGGAAACGTTAACAGAGCGCGGCGGTCGTTTAAGGGTAAAACTGATCAGACAGCACCTTGCAGAAAACAGGTTAAGACTAAATAGGCGCAAACGACAATGCAAATTCCTATTTTTACGGTTGATGCATTTACAAACCGGCCATTTTCTGGAAATCCTGCGGCAGTTTGTCTGCTTGAAAATGTAAGTTAAAAAATAACTTCCGTGAGGGACTGCAGTGGCATTTGCTGTTCTGTACTTGACCTGAGCACTCAGCACAGCATTAGACTTTGCTTCCTTTGCTCAGGAGTTTTGCTTGCAAGCTTTGTTTGCTCTTGCTCCAAAATACAGAGAGATTAGCGCAAGGGTATTTTTTTCTTCCATAAAAAAAAAAAAATCATACAAGACACGCTTTGTATTTTTTGTGGGTTTTACTTTTTTTAAGGAATATGCTGACTTTGTTTTAATAGTTAAGTAAAAAAGAAATGGCTTAATTTTTAAAGCCAAGGAATTCTGAATGAAATCTCTGAAAGGAAATGCTGTAACAGAATCAGTACTCGGTAGTTTTAGAATTAAATGTTAAAAGTGGGTTTTAGTTTTAGTGTTTTTTTGTGTGCCTCCCTCCTTTTTTCTTTATTTTTCATTTTTCTGTGGAAATAAAGTGGGGAAGTACTGACCTGCATCTGAGTCTTTCACCATTACTGAGTCAGATTCAGCGTTGGCCAAGTTTGAACAGTGAATTTTTATTGCTTCAAAGCATGGTAGTTCTAGTGGGGTTGACAGTAGTCATCCTCATCAGGGCGTCCTGAACAGTTGGTACTAATCTATACACAGTGGACAATTTCTACCAAAACCAAATTATTAAACAGCATTAGAAATGTGTAGGCCTTAAATTATTTGTATGGTAACACTTGATGCAAATTTGAAGTATGAAAACTTATGTAGAGAAGTCAATGGCGATAGCTTCTACTGACAATATCAATCTTCTCTAGATGTTCCTAAGCCTATCTAGGTCTCCTACACTATAGCCCACTTACCAGATCAGCTAAGGTTATGACTCGGAACATGACAATTCAGAGGTATCGTTGGCCCCCTGAAATCTAAATGTTCCCTCTGAAAGCGATCTTACTTAAAACCTATGAGCTTCTAGTTGCATTTTTAATATCAATTTTGCTTTATTACATTAATATGTTGTGAGGGCAACTTATTTGCATGTTGCCTTTGGAATGTTGGGGGTTAAAGTTTTTCTACAGTATCTGGGGCTAGAGACTTTAATGTCAAAGTTAAAGCAGAGATGCTAATTCATAATTTTATTCTAAGCTCCAAGAAAGTATGGTGCACCTAGCAGCAATGTTTCTGTTCTCTGTTCCCTTGAGACTCTCGGGAGATGCTTTGCAAAAACTTGGGAGTAAGGCTAGACTGGCAAAGCAAGTCCTTTTCGTTTTTAGAAGTGCCACATGATGGCAGTATTTCAATGACGTTTTGGTTTTAGTAACATTCTGGTTGGTCTTTGTTGTGGTTTAGTATCTTCAGAGTGATTGACAAAAGTGTTTTCCTGGAATAAAGGAGAGGCACTTGTTACTGTAAAAAGTTAGATTGTTGTTTTACTGTATAGAATGCACTCTGCAAATACAGGTCTACGATACCCATCTGTAATGGGTATGAAATCTGGCTGGAAAAGGGTTAAAGTTACTAAGGGAAATAAGTAAAGTTAGCAGGGCAAATGTTTATCTTGCAGAGGATGAACCTGACCAGGTCCACTTAGTATTTTGTTTCATGTTTTAAAAACCAGATTCTCAAACCTGGCCAATTAGCACAGTTGTGTGGAGATTGAGCAATTGAACAAGGGTGAAGTAAAATTTTATGTAATTGCTACAACTTGTGTATCCTGGGCTCAGTGTTTATTGGTTTAAATCGGTAGGCAGTTAGAGCAAAATATAGTAAGCTACAGCATTTTTGGTTTTCAGTTTATCTCAGCTTCTGCTGACTTAGCATGTTGTTCCTGTTGTTCAGAGCAGTATCAAGGGTACAGCCATAAGGGCTGATGAGCCATCTTGGTTGGTGCCCTAGCCATTACCACATACCTCTTGCTGGCATGAATTTTTTAGAGTTACAAAAAGTTGTAGTTATTTTTAGATTATGTTAATAATTTCTTCTCAGTGTGACTTTAATCATAACTTCTAAAAAGAAGATTTATGTTCATGGAAAGACTGAGTTTAGTGGGTTTGGTGATTTTATTTTCCATGTATTCCAAGAATTTGTAAACTAATGGGAGAGATAGAAGGGCCTGTCAATCACAGTGATTGAACTAGTTATCCCATTTTATGCTTAAAAGTTTGGTGGTTTTTTTTCTCAGTGTTTTAAACTAAAACCTATGTTTATTATAATAGAAAATTAGATGTCTGTATTTGATAAAGTTTGATTCTGCATTTTTTGGCCTGCTTTTAATTGGATTTTTTGTTTCATCATTAGGACCTGGGTGAAGATTTGCACCAAGAAATTGCAACAGAAATGAATCTTTCAGAAACTGCTTTCATCAGAAAACTGCACCCTGGAGATGACTTTACCAGAAGTGGGTAAAGTTACCTTTTACCCACCAAAATCTCTTACAGGGAATAGGAAGACACTGTGGGTGCATTTGTAAGGAATGGTGCTAATTTGTGAGATGGCCAAAACATAATTTTAGAACTGTGATGTATCATACTTAATATAATAATGAGCCTTTTGCAAATAGATTCTTTAAAGTATTTGTGCTCTGTATCAAATTCATTTTACAATATGCAAACATTTATTATTCTTGAATTAGATCATTTGTTTTAGTGTCCTTTACTAAATAAGTTGTACAGAGAAAGTGTCCTAAAAATGCTGTGCAAAGATCCTTCAATTAATACTTGCCTTACTATTAATAATCTCCCAAGATAACTTCTTATACAAATGGAAGATAGAGATGGAACATGTTTATTCCAAACACACAAGACTGCAAACTGAGTAGAATCTGGCTTGGCTGTTTAGGAAGTCATCACTGGCGTAACTGTAAGCTACTACTTGAGTTTGTCACAAAACCTCACAAGTTGTCTATGGAGACAATACCGAAAAATACAAAACTGGGAAATCTGAAGTTGCCCAAATCAAACACACTTGGCTGCTTGTTTGAGTGGAGGGACTTCACTGGTGTTCTTTGGTAGGGCATGTATATATGATGGGAGAGGAAATGGAGAGACACTAGACAAGATAGAAAATACCAGACAAATACAGAGTTTGTTCAGAATCACTTTGTGGATTAGTTTTCAGTTGAATCAGTTTACTGAATCTGCATACTTTGCAGTTGTGTGGTGGCATGAGCCAGGGGCCTGGAACCCCATTAGCTTGGAGTTAGATTCCAGGTTAAGGTGTCATGTTGGCATCATGTTGCTTTGACGCGATATAGTGGAAGAGAGAGATAAACATCACTGAGGTTATTGGCTGTCCAAAAGAGACCCTTGAACACTGTGCAAAGAAACAGTTCTTTATCAGTTGATTGCTTGTATGGGGACTGGGATTTTGTACAGTCTCTGTAATTAAAGAGGATTTTCTTAAAGTAGTAGCTATCATTGCTTACTCCTGTTGTTAATAAATTGGAAGTTGTTTTAGGGTTAGACTAATTGCTTTAGTCAGGAAGTGGTAATACTTTTCATTTTTCATGGTAACTTTTTTTTTTAATCTAAACAACTTGCCAGTATGTTTACACATTTTTTTTCCCCCAAGTCATCCATATTCAACTGCATATAAAGCTCCAGCTGCTTTCTCATTAAAGTGCTTTTGGTATTAATGGGACTAGGGTTTGTGACATCAGAGCTGTATAGCTGCTGAAGAGATGCACAATTTTTTTGAAGGAATTCAGTCACTGAGCTACACCTGCAAATGTGTGTATTGGTGTGTGTGAGAGGCGACCAGGAACATTAAAATGTTATTTATGAGACTCATCTGCTTCTGGAACATTAATTGATGTAGTAAGGGCTCCTGGACAAAGAGTATGCTTTTGCAGGAGTATGATTTTGATCAGTCATTTAATTTCATTTTAGCTTTTAAAAAATCTATGTTATTTTAGAGATGTATTTATTTGTCAGAGTACAAAATGTCTTCTCAGTCTGAGTACCTCTGCATGTCTCAAGCATCCAGGCAGGTGTTCCGGGTCACAGAGCTTGTCTGTCGCCAGTCGGTCATGGGTGACTCCATTTCCTCCTGCTTTCAGCCACAATTCCCACTTGGGGGAGTGCATTGATGCCACAGGGCAGACGTACAGCTGGGTTCTCTGCCCTGCCTCAGAGCACCTCTCTGCCATGTCCATTAGTTTCATCCACTAGGTTTTATTGGGACTCTGTTTTCATTACATAGGGGACTGACTTGAATGCATAAATTTTTCACGGGGGCAATGACAGGAGTTGTTTGTTTTTTTTTAAATATTTGTTTCTTTTACACCTTTTAATTGTGTTTGTATGGTAATTATTCACTTGAAATATGTTTTCATAAGCATTCTCTTAAACACCGTGGGACAAGAACTCTGCCTCTGCAAAAACATCAGGAAACCAAGTATAGTGCATTTGGCTTCTAGTTCTTCTAAACAACAAATAGAAATATGATTTCTAGTGGAGGGTTAGTATGTATTAGAGGCTTTTACTGGTCTTGACTGGTGATTTAAGCAAAATAATTCATAACAGACCTAGCTCTGATACAGGTTCTATAATACTAACAAAACTGTCTTTAACCCCTAAAGTGTAATGCAGCCTGCAAGCGTATAGAGATAGTGACTGTGAAGCTGTAGGATTCTATAATGTGCCAGGACACAGAGGCTTTATCTTAAGGTCTCTACTTTATTAAAAATTACTACAAATACCACAAAAATCACCATTAGCAAGTATATCTATGATTAATGAAGTGACTATATATCTCAAGCTATTACAAATCATTATAAATGATCAATAGTATAGCAGGAATCAGTAATAGTAGCAAGAAGTGTATATGTACAGTATTACAGGTTACTACAAACTTATCACTAGTCAGTAATCAAACATCAATAATGTAACAGTTGTTATATTTACAGTAGATTACTTGTATGATATGTATAGTACCAAGCACATTAAATAGATTCCAGAGGGAAGGATGCAGCAATCCCAGAAGTGGGAGGACAGACCAGACTCAGCCCAGAAGTGTGCCAAGAGGGGGACCAGTAAAATAAACAGTCTCAGTTTGACAATGATCTATGTCATGGAGTCAGCCATGTGTCCCTGGCAAGGGTCCATGATCTCATACAAGGTTTGTGCAGACCTGTTTAGGACAGGCAAAAATACATGCAGCACAGAAAGATCTCTGAGAAGCTCCAATTCGGGTAAAGATTTAAGTTATTTTTGTATCATAGAGACATAGCAGAATGCAGGACACCACAACTTGAAGAAGCCAACAGATGCTGTTAATTCTAATTTTTCACATGGAACAGCCAATAGATAATGATGTTTTTTATTTTCTCAAACCGGTTTTTATTTTTCCAGACCATTTTCCTGTTCTTCCAGTTAGAACAGCCAGTAGCAGTTACCAATTCTTACTTTCTAGGGATGCTTTACCCTTTTTCCAGACTATATTTCACTTTTTTTCAGGTGCTAAGTTGCTGTTACAGTTTGTTGATGTTGTGCTTACTGATGGTATCTTGACATGTCTAGCTACTCAGCAGAACTTCAAAGGTGCAAGCTGCGCTTCTCAAGGATGCTGCTGGTTCACAGGCCTAGTTCTGAGGTTGGCAGGCATTTCTGCTCTGCATTTCCTTTGCTTTTCTAACAAAGTAGCTTTCTTCTGTTACAAGTAGACTACTGTTGCTGGCCTGACTCAAATGCAATAGCTATTCCAAGTATCAGTACGATATAGGTTCCTAATAGGTCCTATTTAAGAGTAAGGCTGATTATAATGTGGATTTTGATTAACTGAAATGTCATCACTCTGTGTAAAGTTTTGAGATAAATTGAAGATATAGACTTCTTCCACTTAATAATGCAAAATAAACTTTTTTGTCAAGGTTCCTGCTTTGGACTCAGGTGGTTCACCCCAGCCAATGAAGTTCCTCTCTGTGGTCATGCTACACTTGCAGCAGCTGCTGTGTTGTTTCACATACAAAGTATGTTTACAATCTGTTTATTACTATAACATTTTAGAAAATTTACTTCTAATTAAGATCTCTATTTTCTGCAACAAAAGCAATTAAATACTCAGAACATTTAGAGAACACATCTGGAAATCCCTTAGGTATTGTCTTTTATAACTGCTCTGTAATTGTAAGGTAGTCTGATGCCTAAACTTGGATTCCAGTGCCCTACTATCACTCATTTAAGAAAAGTGTTAACTGTCATCTGGGAGAGGTACAACAGAATTTGATGAATAGGGAGTATTTCTCTTTCCATTAAAAGGAAATTTCTATTCATTCTAGGAATGTGCAGGAAAGATTCCCTAGCAATTGCTGTGCTTGTTAACTTCAGAAGATTATTTGTTGAGTTAGGTGGGAATTTTGTCTCAGAATATGCAAAATACAGATTTACTGTAGTTAATTCTACTTTAGCTGCATAACTAATTTTTCTAAATATACTGAGCTAAGTCTATTATAATTCAGATTAAAATCCTTGTGTTTGGTAATGTTGCAGTGTTATCTTTCTAGAAAACACAAATTCAGTTCTGACATTTGTGACGCTGAGTGGGGAATTAAAAGCCAGACAAGTGGAAGATTGTATTGTGCTGGACTTACCGCTTTATGTAACTTACCCACAGGTCAGTCAAAATGTTATTCATTAAAGGCTTTCAAGGAATGTGTGTGTTTATGTTTGTATGTGTGTGTCAGTCTTGTCTGTGGTTGGATAGATACATGTATATATATATATTCCAATTTGCTACAGTGTGATATGTTGTTTTTTTCTTCAGGTACTTCAAGAAGTAGAAGAGTTAATAAAGGTAAAAAAAATCTATATGTGGTCTTAGAAGCATATTTATAATAGCCATAGTTATTATAATTGCTAAGAAGTAGCAACAAGGCATTGCTTGATGTACTCCTGAACTTGAAACACTCAACTTTAAAGGTCTGAGTCATGCAGCTCAGGAAATGGAATTCTCCAAAATGCTGCAGTTGCACTTTTGTCTCCCACTACCATTGACTGGAGTGTCATTTTTTTATTTCAGTGGCATTTTCAGCCTGTTGACTGCATGTGAGAATAATTTAGTGTCCTTGCCCTCTTTAAGTCCCTGAATTTCTTTCCAGGTTGACATATACAGAACACTTAGTACCTACCCATACCCATTCATGCACTTGCTGCATTTACTTTTCTTGCTTGCATGTACTTGACAGCTGCATGAAAGACCCTGCATAAGCCCTGTTCTAGCAGGGAATTTGTTCTAAAAAAATGTTAAGGAAATATTTTGTATTCAAATGATAATGGTTTTTCTTTGTCTCCTTTAACTTTTCCACCAGGCAGCCATTGGTGACATGGTTGTTCAAGATCTCCGTTATTCTCCTGATACAAAGAAACTCTTAGTCCGCCTCAGTGATGCTTATGAAAGGTGTCGTGCTTTTTTTTTTTTTTAATTAAGTGTGCAGAAATTGAGTCTGCTTGTTTAACCTCTGTTCCTTACATACTAGGCTCTTTTATCTGTTTTTTAAATGGGTGGATGTTAAAAACTCTTAATTTTAAATCCTGTGTTAAATAGTTATTTTATCTTCTAATGTGAACTTCTTGAACCTGCAAAGCTGAATAAGATCAATCTGAAATCTATGTCCAAGAAAAAGAGGTGTAGGAAACTGTTTTAACGATGGTGCATTTTCCCCATCCATCTGAGTAAAAAAAGATCCGGTAACCTAGCAGGAAATGTGGAGTCTTGCTTCTCAAATGAAAAAGTAATAGTTGCATAGTTGTAGAGGTCTCTTAGTGAGATAGGGTACATTAACAGAATACCGTGGATTCTTGTTCCCAGTTGACTGTAATCTGCTTACCATGCTTAACAGCATCATAAGTAGCTTTATAGAGAAAATTCCAATTCAGATTATTCCAAACCATTTGTTAATTTGAGAGAGCTGAATTTCATTAAGTCAAGTATGATTTGGATAGATATTGCCAAAACACAACTTCTTTAATCAGGCCAAATTACTATTATTTTCACTTGCAGTTTGGCCTAGCTAATGTTTAAAGAGTGGGCTAGTGGGGAGATAGAAATATCTTCAGCAGAGTACTATTTTTGCTCTTTCAGACTTTATTTTTTATGGAGGTATCTGCAGCTTCGCAGACTTGAGGCTGTTGTGCTTTAGAATCCCATGAGGATCTGAATGGTGTTAGTTATTTGCTTGCTCTTTGCATTCTGTACTGATGAAATATTTCTTTCAGTGATTAAAATGTTGAAACAGAAGTGTGGTCTTTTGTAGCTAATATTCCAGGATACTCTGTTTTCAGAAATAGATAGGAAATGCATGGCTTGAAGTTTTTACTCTGTTCACTTAAAGCATGTTATATTTAGGGTAGTCTTCTGTCCAATGACATTGGGAGGACAGTGCTGGGACTCTTGTCTCTACGTTTTGCTGTGGCTGCTTTGGGATTGTAGAGAAGATGATTTAGTAGTTTTATGTTTCTTTTCAATACTTATTGTAAAATGAAGAATACGGGCTATTAAAATTCTGTAATTATATTCAAGGTCTGTTTTGGAACAACTGCAAGTGAGCGCACAATGCTTTTTGTCAGCTGAAAAGACAGGAAAGGTGAAAGGACTCATACTCACTCTTAAGGGAAATTCCAGTGGAAAACATAAAGGCCACGATTTTTACTCCAGATATTTTGCACCTTGGTATGGGGTTCTGGAAGACCCTGTTACAGGTATGTGTCTGTGTGATAAATAATTTACTGTTGTTTCAGTTCAATTAAGAGGTTCTTACTAAACTTAATGAATCTAGTTTTGTGCTTTGGAGTCTCTCATAAATTACTGTTTCATATGGATAGTAGAAATGTGCTTATTAAACTGAAAACTTTCACGACTGTTGCCAAGTCATTCAGAAAAAATCAGCTTCTTGCTGTCATCAGGCCAGATATTCCTGTGTCTTTTTCAGATCTTTTTTCAATCTCTTATAATGATTTCTTAATAATGCTGCATGTCCTGGTGTCCTTGAGCCCTGGTAATTGTATTTACTTCACAGTAGAGTTTCTAGAAGAGTGTCTTTGTCCCTAGCTGCTAATGTAGACTGAAGCAGTGTTTCTAGCTATGAATTTGAGAAGCCATCCTAAATTTTTAAGCCATCTGCCAGTCAGGAAACAAGAAATTGGTTTTCTAGTTTTCAGAAGCTGTGGTGTGACCATAAAGATCTCCTTGAGTTAGAGCCTGATACTTATTAATACTCAAAACTGAAAAAACCCTGAGGTTTTGTTGTGAAAACTGTTAGGAGAAGAAATGGTTTTGTTTTACACATTGACTTCTATGCACTTGTCCCTATTTTTCAAAAATACCCAAAAGCCTGTTCAGATTTTTCATGATTAGCTGTTCATATTTCATTGAATAACATCATATTTATATGAATAACATTTTAAATATAGTATTTTGGGATTCTGGTATTAGGAAACCACTTTTGGTAAACAAATGAGTACTTTGGCTCAAGCATTGTAATAAAAACCCCCACCTATTTGTTATTCCTACCAGTAGTGGCTAATCATGAAGCTCTCACCTAGGCAAAATTTCCAGTGAAGTCAGAGGATGAGAAGTAATACTGCTTTATTGTAAATAAATGATAAAGCCTAAAGTTCTGTCTGCTGTGCAGACTCTTAGGTGTTTTTGCCCTAAACACACATGTAGCACTTGTTTGTGGCATGTGCCTTTTTGAATGCACTTGCTCTATAAAGTAGTGATTCTAATCTAATTCCATATTTTATTTTCCAATTTCTTTTAAGGATCTGCTCATGCTGTTTTAAGCAGCTACTGGTCAGAGCAGCTGGGGAAGAAAGAAATGCTTGGTAAGAGGAAATATTTTTTTGCAAAGCTGCCCATTTATGTAAAAGCTACTTACTAGAAAAGGACAAGTTATATTATTACTACAATCCAAACTGCAGCAACAACTCCCTATGCATTTTCTCAATAGGAATAGAACATTTTATAATATTTTGTGTGTGAGGTAATCTTTAAGAAATTGCTTTCTTTCCTACCCACCAACAACATGTCTGCAGGGAGTTTGAAGTATCAGTTTCTGGATTGTAACTCTCTGCAGTTCGTTTTTGATTTCACCTTTTGGGTTTTAGTTTTCATGATCTTTAGTCATAACTGAAGCTTGGTGAACTTCAGATGATGTTTATGTGTTTTGATTGAATTTTACTTTACTTCTTGATCTTTATGGCTTGCATTTTGGGTATTGGGAACAGGTATTGTTTTCATTAATGATGTGTACTTTTCAGTGCAGTTTGGGCAGTGTTTTCCTTTCCCCTCATTTATATTAAGATGATACTGAAAAAAGTCATATGGTTTCTGCCTGATTGTGGAATTTTCTTGAGAACCAGATCAGTTCCGTCAGTGACTTCTTCAGGAAACTTAGGGTTTAGAATAGCAAGTGTTATTATGGCTAGATAAGAAGAGACAATGTGTTTTTAACAGATTCTACTTACGGAATGTGCTTTGTGGTACGCTTTTTTTTCTGGTTTCTGATACATCTGTGTAGGTGTGAAGATTAGTTTTCCTCAGCATGATGATGTTTTAAATGGTAGCAAGGAATGATATAAGAAAGAATAGTCACGTTACAAGAACAGAAAGAACGTGACTGACTTTAAATATGTAAGCATGGGGACAAAATACATAGGCATTGGCAAATCTTGTTTGTGATTTTATTTGCAGTCTTACTTTTAAATGATTAAGCCTTAAAGGAATCTGAGATGACTGTCCCTCTGAGGTCAAAGAAGAGATTTACTGGTATTCTTTCAGTCAGTGAGATATGCTTATTAGATCATGGACTTGTTGTTAAGTAATAAACTGAAGAACTTGGAAAAAAACAAGAGAAACTTAATAAATGACAACACAAGAGGCACTGGGTGTCTCTTCTCACGTTTCTAGTGCTTTGCCAGAGAATGCATGAACAACAGAAGCAACACAAAATACCCTGGTCACTATCTGGTTCCCTAAGAGGTGGCAGGGGATTACAATTCGTTTGTGCACCTGACCACAATTAAGTCTTTGTTAGTATTTTGTTTCAAACAGAGATTGGATCCTTGATCTAATAAGGTTCCTTGTCCATAAAAGTAAACTCTTTTCCAAACAAACAGCTACCTTGGATATAAGCTTTCCTATATTTGGTCAAATGGATCTCAAAATGGATTTTGTTGATAAGGTCTTTAAAGGATATGTTTGCACTCCATAGCTTGGTATGGTAATCCACGATGACTGAGACCTCCCTATTTACACCACAGAAATCTGTGATAGTTTTCATAACGTTGTGGGGAAAAATCCCAACATATTTTCTAAAGAGGAGAAACTGGGTTCGGTCATGCATCTTTATGGACTGGCTGTTTCTCAGAAGATTTTGACATTTTCAGATGTTAATGTGGAATTTGAAACTCTTTCATGCCATCTACAGACAGTGCTTGTTTAAGTAATCAAACAAGAATTCTGTCTGTATTTTTTAAATTATACTTTCTACTTGTTTTGCATTTTTATGTATTATATATACTGTGCCATTTCCGCTTTTAGAGAAACTGTCTCAGGCAGCAGAGGCAATTCATACTGCAATCAGCTAATGTGTTTAGCACAAAAAAAAGTCCTATATTCCCACAAGATAGATTTATTTTTTTTTTTCATATTTCATGCATATACGTCCTCAAACTTATTTTGTGGTAGAAATCATACAAAACAGATTTAAAGAGAACAAGTTCATTTGACATCTGACCAATATGTGGTCTCTACGTGTGTTTATGAGAAATAATTTTTCCTTACATGCATGTGACTGAGGGGTATGAGGTAGTACTGGGTCAAAGTCTATTATTAATGAGATTATTTGTAAGAGATGGCTGGTAATCAAGAAGATTCCATTATCACCAAAGATTAATAAATAAGACCATCTTTTGAATTTTTAGAAATCTTTGCAGTAGCTTCTGTAATATCTGATACCTTTTATTGCAAGAATAAAGGAAGATTTTCTTCCATAAAATGAAAGATATTTTAGTTCCAAAATAGATCACACATGAAATAACATCAAAATGAAGAATGTTAAATCTATTGTCAGATCTCTTTGGATATTGTGACCTCTAGGAGCAGGTCAGCTGCATCTCTGCTGAAGTATCAGACATAATTTCCTGTGTTTGAGTTCTCTTCCTACTTTTATTAGACCAAACTGTCAAACAACAGCCACCACCCCCATCAACTACAAAGAGAATTTTCCAGTCTTTTTACAAGGTGAAATACTTTACAGTCTTTCTTGAAATTATGTATATATTCTTGAATTTAAGCTGGGTGTTAAATTAGAGTTTGGTATCAGTCCTTGCCTTTTTTTTTTGTTTGAAGAGTCTCTGCAATATTTAAATATTACTATATCTCCTATCAGATGTATAGACTTTCATAATTGCTAATGCATGCAGTATTTAGCACTGCTTCTGTATCCAGCCCTTCACATAGTTTTCACATTTCTAAGATAACATTTATAAACATACATAAGGAATTTGATGTAACAAAACAGATTAGAGGACTTACCAATTTATTGTGAAGAAAAGGGGCTTTATCCAGTACAATTTTTAATCTCAGTTGAAGCTAGAGGAATCTTTCTGTACCTGTTTACTTCAGACAACTGCATTAGTTTGTGGGGAAATTTTGGTTCTTGTTACTGCCTTTAACTTCTCTGATTACTTCCCAGTACAGAACAGGTTTATAGCATTTGCTTTTGGGGTGGGAGGTGGGGGGGTGGGGGTGGGGGTGGGGACCCAACCTAAAAAAATCCAACCAAAACCAAAACCTTGCTTTGATAACTGTAAGATCATGCTTTCACAAATTTTGCTAGGATTTCTTTCAACACAAAGTCTGTCCTGTCTTCTAACTTTTTGTTTCCTTACTTTTTTTTTGTGTGTGAAGAAGTTGCTTTATTAAGGTAGGTTAAATCTACCTGTATTTAAGTTGTTGCTAATTTGAATTCCCATGAAGTGAAGAGTTTTGCAGTTACAATCATAGTTTTCATCTTTCCCAGATAATCTCAACACAGAGGTTGATCGCATCAGATTTATGCACAAGTGTAACATTTCTGCCAAAGGAGAGGAGTTTCCCTCCGTCAATCGCCAGATTTATCCACCTTCTTTCTTAGGATAAAAAAAAGTCATGGAGATCTTAACTTCACTTAAGAAAAAAGTGCTTCTTTCATCAGTCCTTTTACAGGGTTTAGAACTTTTACCCAAATAATAATACTTTTTAAAAATAGATACTTTTAAGAGAGTGGCACTTGTTCCTGAGTTGATGTCATTATGATGATGTCATGAAGAAGATCCATTACCCCCCAAATTCTGTAAGCAATGGTCATTGAGATACATCCAGGCTGATAAGAAGCTCTTCAAAACAACAGGATAATAACAGCACAAGGCTGCCGGCTGCTTTGTGAATTAGTGGTATATGATTCTATGATTCTGTGATATCAGCGTGCTCAATCTCACAGTCCTTGGACTTACTCTTAAACTTTCCTCTGTCTCCGGTTAATCACAGAGATTTCAGGGTACTGAAATTCAGCTGTTATATATTACTTCCATGGATCAGAATGTACATACTTAATTTTATATAAAATATGTATTAAATGTATATATTGTATGAGATATTCCTAGTAAATAGTAATAGTAAATGGAATGGATGTGAAGCAACAAAAGGCAGATGCACATCAGAAATGCTTGAGTATCTTTGAGACATAACTTAAACTAAGTTCTCTAGTTACTGAAATGTTCCATGCAGGTCTGTTTACTTTCAGACATAGTGTGAAATATCAGTGCTTCTGTGTGAGAGAAAGAACAGATCAATTGTTTTCGTACAAGCTTGAGAAAAATTTTCTTTTGTGGGTTACTTTTTGTCTCCTACTTTGGAGGTTTCTTTAAAAATAAAATAAAATGGACCAGTATCGACAGTCTCAGTAATCCTGACATGAAACAGACGGCAGTGCTTCCACATTTAAAGGAAAAAACCCTCAACCAACCTCTGAAGATTAGAAATAATTAATCGCTTTTATTTAAATCTGCTGTCATGAGAAAGTGGGAGAGTTTAGCTGTGTATGCACACTTGGCAATAGTAATTGATCAAAATTAGCATGGTCTAGATCTTTAAGAGCGCAAAATGCTCAGCTTGAAGGCATTTCATATATAGTTGTTATTCTGAGAAGTTAAAAACAGTAACCGGTGATTCTGTAAGTGGAAAAGAACAGAAAGTATCTTTCTTCATCAATCTTTATATAGCTACCATTTCCACTGTCTTGGAGTGTTTGCTTTGGATGAGAATCTAATATCCTGTTATAAGGAAGACCTTTCTGAGTGGCTGAGAAATTGTTTTAAAGCATATGGTATATATGCCATCTATTACAGATCCTATGATCTGAATACAGTCTCTGTCCGATTTCCAAATTATGGGTTTGTGAGGAAAACCACGCCTTTTAGCTTTGAAGAAATTTGGCAGTAGTTGGAAATTTGAGTAAGGAGACTGTGAACATTAATGACTCTTGATCCATTTATAGCCTTTGACAAAAACAACACTAAACCCAAACCTTTGCTAAGTGCCATCTGCACCAGACCGTTTTCTGTTCGCATAGTTGTGCAACTAAAGTTGGACTGCTGAAATAAGTCTACAGACTGAACATGTGAAGTGAGCATTATAGTCTCACTTGTGTATGACTGAACAGTTTCAGCAAAAGTTTAGTTCTGTAATTATTTACAAGTAGAAGACTATTTCTACTTAAACTTTATCCAGCTATATTAAGTTATAGATTCAGGATTATATGAATCAGTATCTGTTCCTGTCTACATAAGAATTTGATCTCAGTTTGTGACAGCTGAAGCAGCATCTTTGATTCTTTGTAGACTTTTTCCACTGCCCTGTTTGAGCTTTATTTTCCCATTACCCAATTGGTGTTCTTCCTTCTTACCTACAGAAATTGTCTATCCCATGAATGGGAGAATTCAGGACTACTTTTGATATGCAAAGGAAACTTGGTTGGCCATGTTGCAACAAACTATCCTTTACTACTTAACTAGCATTTTTCTCAGGCTCAATAGACAAGTTCTAACCCGAGATACAGCCTCAGCTAATCTTCATCTGCAAAGACAATTCATCTAGGGAGTCCCTGCTACAGTGCTTGCTCTGGTGCAGCTTGCTTTGTGAAGACAGAGCTCTCCTTTCCCTGAGTTTTCATGGATTTTTAAGTAATTTGTGATAGATACTAGTTTTTTTTTAACTGTGGATTCTTGTTTCCATTTAGCTTTTCAATGCTCCCGCCGTGGAGGAGAGTTGAAGATTTCAGTGCGTAATGATGGAAGAGTTGACATTGCGGGGCAAAGTGCTATTGTATTAAAAGGAAACCTGACTTTCTGAAGAAATTGACACTCATCTCCCATACTTTCAAATTCTTCGTATTATGCTAGTTATATCTTCACTCTAGGCAGTGAATCACCACTGGCCTCAAAATTATTTGATTACTTATTGTCCATTAAAAAAAATTGGTTGAAAATAATCACTACTAATCTTCAAGATCCTTGGCATTGTTTTCTTCACTTTCATTTTGCCACTTCCTATGTACACTGACCTCAGAAAATGTCCAAGGACAGCTATCTTGTTTTTCTTCTTTTAAATGATTCTGTTCTTTATTTCTAGATTCCATGTTAAAAGCCATTTCTGCTTCCTGGACTGAATTGTAAGCTTTTCTGATTGATAAAATAATCAAACTTTTTCCCTTTTCAGTCATTTGCCATGAAATCTGACTACAGTCCTTTAAAAAAATAATCTTTTCTCTGCCATATATCAAAATGATGCTCATATGTTCATTAATTTACTTGAATTAAAATATGAAAAAAATAGAAATGGTTTATAGTTTTGTTCTGAACAGTATTTTTGAAAGAGGGATGGTATTGCAGTGGCTCATGTTAAATGCTGCTTAGTCAATATTTTTAATTAAAGTTTCGCAGAAGCATTTGACAGATTGGCATAGTGATATACAAAAAAATGGTTAAAATTGGAAAGAAAACTTAGTTACAGCAGTGTCATTTACTTTTCAAAGACTGAAGATTTGCACCTAAACTTTCTTCTGTAATTTTCTTCGTGAAGTGTGTATGGCTTCAGTTTTTGTGAATTTTTTGCTTTAGTGTTCTGGTCTTTCTCGGGATTTATTAGGAATATTGAAATGTTTCAGTTACTCTAGCTAAAACTCAGTTTTCCCTTTCAAATCACTTATGTCCTAAGCTTTGCTTTAGTTCTTTTCTTTGCAATATTTCAAGATGAAGGATTTTGAACTCAAAGGCATTTTCATACTGTGGGAACAGCCAGATGTCAGCCCTTTATAAATTATGACAAACTTAGTCATGCCAAGTTGCCCTATTTCCAGTTATTTTGAATTTTACCATAGCTTGTAACTTACATCTTACTTAGGTCTGACTAGCTGCAGGCAAGTAACAGTGTGAGAATCCTAGGATTCATTTGAAATAAAAGCTTCTAGTTCCTGCCACTACACAGACCATATTGAAAATATTATTTTAATGCACTACAAAGCCCAGGAGCTAGGTGGCAAGCAAAAGAATCTCCAAAGGGAAATGCATGTTCTTCTTCCTGAAGTTAATGGGCCTGAAATGTGGTTTATAAACATGGAGTTGATCATCAGCTACAAGACACGGCTATGGAGGCAGCTTAATAGCAACATTGCAATGGCATATTTAGCAGCCACCCTGACCTTGCCTTCTCACAAAGCAAACTGATCACTTTCTGGTTACTGACCTGGATCTTCTTGGGCAATACTGCAGGCTTGTTTTGCTGCATTTGCTACTTCCTACTGGGTTATGCAGAGAGTGAATCTGGCCCATAATCTGAGATGCTTTGCAAAAAAACCCCTTCCTTAAGAATATAAATGAACTAAGGAAGCAATTATTGTATATTCGTCCACATTTAACAGACAGTACAATTACTTTTTTTTTTTTTTTTACTCAAGAGGACTAATAATGAACAAAGCACAGTACATTGTAAACATACTTGCTATCTAAATTTCCTGACCAAACCAGTATCTTTGCTGCTTAATGCATTTTTTTTTTATAGTTTACTACTACTTTGTCACTATTTCTGTTCTGGATAGAAAAATCACCAGAGCTCAGGTGGGAGACTGTGCAGTAATGTATTTGTAATCAACAGATTAGTTAATCAGCCATGATTTATTAATGATGCATTAATTATACCTGATTGTGCAGTTCTGCTGCCTAAATGGAGCTTTAAAGGAGTTATTTTATTAATCATCATTGTGCTAATTGCAGACACTTACAGAAGGATTGCTAATTAAACATGCAACCATATGCAAAACAAGCAAGGCTGCTGAGAGTGGCAAGAAAAAAGAGCACTCATTTTCTGAATAGCAACTTCATTCTCATGAAATATTGTGTAGTTGACCTGGTGATCCTTATTACTCACTAAGACTTATTTTAATACATTGCATATTTTCAGCCAGCAGTAAATTAAATTAATTGTGGCAAATTCTGTCCATCTTCCCTAGTGCAAAAAATATGTTGTGTGAACTTCAAATAAAATTATTTAGAATTTGTGTGGCCTTTTTTCACGTCTTCATGTGAAGGATTTACCTGTTGGGCTTTTTTAGTTGTATATAGTTAATCTAACTTAACTGCTATGACTTTGAGCAAGATCCTGAATGCCAAGTTACCTTAGCACTGAATGAATTGTATGATTGCATTTATGAGAATTCAGACTCAATATCACAGGAGTTTTACATCAAGAAAAAGAGGAACGCAGTGATGTTTAATTAATTTAATTTCCAAAAGCTAAAGTCAGCATGGAAAATGCAGAAAGAAAACAGTACTTCAAGGTAGATTTCTATGAAGAGACTACATATAATTTAATAATTTAAATACTATAATTAAATCCTATAATTTAAATAAACATTAGTGCCATGTGATCTTCAACCTATGCAGCACATTTTTTTAGGCCCTTGTAATGCAATATACAATTTTTGAGTGCTATAGAATTTAACACATTTTTTTTATTTTAAATGCAAGTTGCTAGGCCTTCTTCATTGATTAAATAAAACTTTTAAGAGATAATTTTCTACAACTGCCTGTATAATATTACAATTATTAACATAGAAGTTTACAATTCAATGTTTCTCTAAGGAAATAGTTAACTTGCATTGTTTTGATAAAATATTGAAGCAAAAGATAAATTAAGTGAAGAATAAGTGGAAGGCTAGAAAAATGCAGTGTCTCTAGGGTTTCTGGTGCAGAGAATTTGCAGAACTGTTTTGTGCTGCTCTCTTTATTAAGACTGTAGCACAGGGATGTGTTGAACCAAAGGCAAACGGTGTGAAAGGAAAATACAATTCCAAAAATTCCTATGCACTTAAAGAGTTATTTATCATGAAAGTGTCCAACAGAAGGCCATTAAGTTACAGGCCACTAAGTTTTGAGTGAGCCCGTGGCTAGAACCAACAGCTGAGATATGAAAAATTTAGGTCCCTATTTGGTCATTTTACTTCTTTGGTGTGTGCCTTTGTAGAGGCATAGCTTGTGTAGAGCTATGAGGAAGGAAGCAAAATAAGAAAAAAAATATATTGAGCAACAGAAACCATGTAAGTTTGCTGTTATGGAAAAGAATGTAAAGCTAAAAGGGATGATAAGAAAATGGAAGCTGTGTTTTTGTTCAAAAGCCATTTAACAGATTTGCTTACAGGATTCATGGCAATACTTTGAAATTCTTCTGTGTTATCTAGGTTAGAATAGAGAGAAAACATATGTTCAAAAGTTACCAAAATTGTAAAATTTTGCAAAATGTGGAAATTAAGATTTCATGAATGTGTACACAGCAAGAGGCCGTAGAAAGGAGCCATGTGCTCCATAAGTATAGGAAGGGGAAATTAGCAACAGGTGAGTCAGTTATGGAACAATTTCTTTGTCTCAGTATTCATCAGAGTGACAGGGAAACATGCCAGGAACAGAGGGAACCTTCCCAGAAGTAAGAAAAGGAAACGAAATGAAAATTATGGGTGATGCCAGATACACAAAAATTAAATTAGTTTGATTAAAATCTGAAAAAAATGCTAATTAAGTGGTTTGATTCTGACTTCTACATTTTGATTTTTTTCCCAGATGAGTAGATCTGTCTTTAATTACCAGACAAAAATAAAAAGAACAAGTGATTTTTCTATTTTTTTCAGTTGCTAGTCACTGTCCTTTTGTTTTCTAAAATTTACTACATGCTGTAATGAAAAATTTTCAAAATAATTGGGAAGTGGAATAACAAAACCCAATATACTACCAGATAGTAAAAAATTGTGATTTTTTTTTTATTAGATGTCAGCTTTAGGCTAAGACATTTAGTTTAGCCTTAATGTCTAAAGCAGAATATGAAGAAATAAACGTTTCTACCTCTGTTGGTTTCTTTAGTGAGAGATTCACTTTGACTTCTGTTTTTGCCTTCCTGATTGGCAAAGGATGATATTCCCTGGTTTTTAATATCATGAATCTTAGAAGCCTAAGTTTTAGCCACGTGCCAGTGTCCAGTGATTTTCTTTGGTGATAACCCAAACCAAGAATCCACTTTCCCGTACGTAGTTTTTGCTCTGTTAAGAATTAAAAGGTAAATAAAATACATTAAGCAAACCCAAGAAAAATTGTCAATAAAAATCCTAGAATTGTGAAGAGGAAGGAGTTTGAAGGGGATGAAGTAGGTTTGTGAGGAGCAGGAAGAAGAGAAGGAGGTGTAATGCCTGTGTAGAGACTCTGAAGTATGTGAACATAGTTGCAACACTTCAGTGTGTGCCCTCAGTTTTTGCCACTAGTTGAAGTTACACAGTCTGTGTGACCTGGGAGTCAGGTTGAGAGACCTTTGGCTAGAGATTTTGTAGATTATAGTAAAGGTGGAGCAGAGTATGAGGTGTAGCAAAGCCAGGAGCCTGAATTTGAATTCAAATGTATTCTCTACCTACCTTTGGCTATGCTTTGCATCCAAACCACAGGGGACTTACCAGTGTGCCCACCCCTCCAAGCTCAATTCAGGTGGGAAATGCCAGCTGGAATTCTTGAATTTTTCTTTTGTTTCAGAATGCCTCCTTTCTCCATAAGTATTTATGGCTGTAAACAGAAATAAATTGTAATCTTAACGACTATGATAATTTCAGTCATCCATATTCAGAAAGAAATGGCTCCTTTCTGGAAAAAACGATTGTTTTAAAAACTGCCATTTGGACCTCAGTATGTTTATGTGTAGCAGCTTTCTGAAGATGCATTCAATTGACTTACATATGTAACATCACAGCCTCTACTCTTATCTGTGTTTTTAAGGAGTATGGTTACTACAACTTTCAGAAACCTTTCAGCAGTTAATAGTTAATAGCAACAATAAACAAAGTACCCTCTTAATAACAAACTGCAGGCACTTTCTCAATAAAGTTACAATTTCAGCAGAAAAAAAATGTTGATTAAAAGGAAACACCTGCTCCTGTAAATTACTATGCTGCAGGTACCGACCCAGGAGACTCTGCAGATGGTTCTGTATTTGCAAACCTGACCTTACCACCCCTTCATCAATCTCTGACTGATTGATTCTCTCCAAAGTAGAACACATCGTGTCCCAAGGTACTAGACGACACCTTTGAATTAGTCCCAGTCAGAATACCAATTAATTGGTACTTCTGTTTCATTTTGGAAATTCTTAACAAAGGATTCAGTTGTCTTATCAGGCACTAGGACTGACTAAAAGGTTGTACAGTCAGACAGTTCCAAGAAGACCTCCAAACGGAATTGTACTTGGAGAGGTGTGATCTTTGCTAGATTTCCCTGCTACCTGGGAGTGTGAATTAAGTTGTGCTATGCCCTAGGATTTTGAGATGGACAAAAAGAAGGTGGAATCTTGATCCTTAGAATGGTACAATAAGAATTCATTGCTTCAGTTAGTCTTCCCTGCCAGCCACGAAAAAGTAGAAGAGAGATCATAAGTTTTGTATATTCATTTTCCCTCCTCAGCTGTTTTCAAGCATCTTCCCTTGTTGAGACCTGAGACTGATTATGCTGGTCTTTTCTTAACTAGGACAAATTTTCTCATGTGCTTCTTCCAGTACGTACCTATGCAAAGGCCTTGTACAATGTACTGAGACTGGACTAATCAACAGATCCTTTTTCTTTGTGGAAGAATATATTAACACCCTTTCTAGAAAACAACCCTTCTGAAAAAAAAAATAGATCCAAGCTTGTGTTCCCTGTCCAGTTGTCATACGTGTTCCTTTTTTGTCACCCATACTCATCAAATTTTAGAGGAAGACTGAGTGATACAGTGATACATTTTGAATTTCAGTGATACCAGTAAAGTATTTTGGATTTGTTTCCTCTTCATTGAGCCCTTTGAATTTTGTAGCTTCTTTATTCTCTGAATACCTGAGATATATTAAATGGCTTCAATTCACCTTAAAGAAGATACATGCTTTCCCTAAATAAAAAAGATTTAGAGACTAAATGAAATTAATTTGCATGCAGTTTGCCAGAGTTCTTTGTAGTTTCAGACTTTTATTGGCTTGCTGTCTTTTATTAGTAGGCAACTTTGGTAGTCTTTTCTGCATTTTATAGATGCATCTATATAAGGCCATCATCTAATCTGATGACCTGAATATGTATTGCAGACTGTAATAGTCCACAAAGCAATCTGTGGCACTGAAGCCAATACTTTGTGATTTAGGTAAAATAGAATGACATCCAAATTTAATACAAAAATGTAAGCTTATGAAGAATCTGTCATATTCCTTGATAAAATGTATTCTGTGTTTCCAGTTCATGGTTTTCAAACTTTATCCTCCAGCTATTTAATCTTTTTATGGTTTTGTCTGTTAGATTGAATAGCCCATGCTGTAAAGCTTGCATTCTTGACTTTTTAATGCTGCAGAACTTGGGCAGGAAGTCTTCCTGGTGATTGACTCTAAAAACATCCCTAATTCTTTAAATTGATAGCACTTCAATGTGCATATTTTGGTGAATCTAAATTGCAAAAATACAGGTATTACTGTGCTTACACTTTTTTTTTAAGCTGTAAGGAAAAACAAAGTAATACATACCTTTTTTCTTTTCAATTGTATATGAGAAAGACCAGCTGCAAGGGAAATACAGCTGCCTCACTGCATTTTCTGTGTTAGGATTTAAGGTCTGTGAGCAGCTGATGGCGTAAACTACAGTGTATGTAATTAAATAAAGAAGATTGTATCATTTATTTTGTATATCTAAAAGGAAACCTGTTTATGAAAAATGGCTAAATACATTGCTGTAAAAAGCCTTTCATTTGAAATTTCCACTGGGATATTAATTTAAGTCTGAGAAAACTTCCCCTTCCTCAAGTCTGGATAATTCAAAAGAAAACGCCACTAAAATCTGATAGAATGCTATCATTTGAGATTCTTGAAATCTCTGAAATAATAGGGAATGAAAAGAAACAAGTAGCTTCATGGGAGAAAAAACAAACAAGCTTTTTGATAGCAAATATTCAGTCCTTTTTCCGTATACATTGAATGAAGTGATTTTTTTGCTTTTCTAGTCATGGTTTATCACTTTTTATTCTCATTTACCTAATGGGAAACATTGTCCTTTGTGCATTCTAAATACAGCGTTATGTATTAGCAATCACTACATTAAGTGTTTCTTTATTCACAACCAGCTTTACTAGTAGCTTTTAGAATATACCTGTCACATCTAATTCATTATAGTTTGGAAACATGACACTTGGGAGATTAGAAAATCTGAAACATCAAATGTTACCATGTGCTGAACTAGAACATCTTAATCTTTTAGAATTGCATTTCTTTTGATGGAGAAACCTCTGTGGCGTCCTGCTGTCCATTTGGACAAAAGAGCAGATGTGTTATATGCATGTGTGCATGTGCACTCATCTGTCTATGGCAGGATGCAAACCAATATAGCTATAGAAGTTCCTAGTTAATTTGGAAAGCATTAATTACAACATCAGCCCTTACAGTTGATAGTGTAAACTTTTACTTAAACTGAGTGTGAATCACATTTTAATTATAAAGTAAAAAACTAACAGTAAAATACTATACAAAATGAAGGGAGGTGTATATATGTTTTTCGTATATCTGTATATGTATATATATGCATCTATCAATTTGTTTTAAGGTTTCCTTTTCTTTTACCCAGATATTTAATCCTTGCATTTTTCAGTAAGTTTCAAATTTCAGCAAGTAAAGAACACCTTATTGTAATTTTTTTTAAAAAATGTAAGTAAAAATGTGCTTGTGGAAAACATAATATTTAACACATGCTCTCCCAGGAAAGGTGAATGCTATACTTTCATTAAACAAGGCACTTTCTAGTTCACACTAACAGCATTATGAACATCCAGCATTATGAGGGACTGGATGACCAAAGCTTATGGGTCTTTTGAAATTTGGACACTTGATTAGTCCCATTAACTGCAGTAGGATTACATAAACAGATGAAGTTAAACATGTATGTGAAATTAGTATGTAGAACATAGAACTCTTAATTTTCTTTACTAATAGCTTTTTTGTTGGACATTCACTTAACTTTCTAAAACATCTTCATGGAATCTTCGCATGATAACTATTATACATTACTAAAAGAAGTCTGCAGTTTTTATTTTTTTAAGTCTGCATTTAAAATACAGTGTACCCTTATGAACATAGAGTATTTTAAATGCCATGAGTGAGAATTTTTAATTTACAAAACTGAATACATTAAATCTGAGTAATATATATCAAGAGCATTTGATCCATTATTTAAATAACATAGCTGAATTCTTAAATATATATTATTCTGTATTTAAATCATTTAACGGATTTCTTTATATATATTCTTCTATATATGCTTCTTTAAATAGAAGTGCCTTGGAAAAAGCACTTGGCTAACAGTTTTTTAAAAATGTCACTAAATATGTTACTAAATAAGAGAAATCTTCCTGTCTCATTTTAGGAAGCACCATTTGACAGTTCAGATCCTTAAAAATGTTAGTGAAAATACTGTCACTTCTTATTTGTACATGTTTCTTTGGGTGGTCACATTTATTTTCTGTATTTTTTCAGTGCAAAAAAGAAAGTTAAGAATGCTTCCAAAGAAATATCTGGACTGCATGGCTTTTACCCTAGAAATGCTGTTGTGACATACTCTGAAAACTGATAGCAGGTACATTTATGTAACAGTTTTGCAAGTATACAAAGTGAAGGATAATCGACAAAAGTCTCATTTGTGTAACAGCTTTGACCCATTAGGGGCTTTTAAATCATGCATCAATGGCTTCAGGGTTGCGTTGTCAAGCTACTTACAGATCCTAGTTAAATCAGGCATTTCATATTTTTGTCCTCATTCGCTTTTGTTTACCAGCAGGAGACAAAATATTTAATTAGTTTTGGGGCATTTATAATCTCCTCTGGGCCAGCTCCAGCCGCAATGCTGGACGCCACTTCTGAGTTAATTCCAGTCAGGCTGGCCCCTCCAGTACAACATATGGGTAACCTATAAGTCTTTAGCAAAAGTTGCAACTGAACTATTAGAGGGGTGGGACCTCCCTGCTGGGAAAATACTGCGCAACAAAGCAAAAAGGGGCCAGCGTCACCAGCGGAGGTCAAGGCAACACTTAGACCAAACAGCATCTGGCAAACTGTGCCAAGTAGAAATCAATGAGAAGCAGGGCAGTGGGTAGTAATTTTATGCTTCTTTGCACAAGAAAATAACTACTTCTGAGCTGAAAAATTATTTTATTAAAAGCTTACAGCATCCTTTGGCATCACCCTCGCCATTGTTGTTTCATATATTTTTATTTCAGCCAATAAACTATATGGCACAATCTATACACAATTTTGTTTTGAGCAAGCAACATTAACTGTAGCATTAATTATGTTTCAGGAGATGAGGAGTTTTGAGAGTCTTCCTAACTGGTTAGGAACCAGATGCGTAACTGTAATTAGTTTTTGAAGTGCATTGCATTCTCTACTTCATGTTACAGCAGAGAGTCAAAGGGTTTGAGAAGAAAAAAAAAGACAGTTCCTAATATTACGGACTGTAGATTCCAGCCCCTGTAAACTGTTGCAACTTAGCCCACTTGAAAGCTTCCCGTGTTTTTCATTTTCCTTTTATTCTCACTTTCCGTTCCTGCCTGTATCTCTGCTTATATCTCATCTTGTGGCCCTTGGTTTTCCTCATTGTCTATCTTTGCTTTTTCTCTTTCCCCTGAAATTACAAGTGCTGGTATTTATCTTAAATATTGTAAGCAGGCTGCCACTGAATTCATTGGATTTACTTAGGGCTTAATATTAAACATACTCAAGTCTTTACAGGTTTGTGGCATTAGACAATTTATTTTATCCCTTATGGAACTTCTTTCTTGTGCACTTTTCTCTTTCTCAAAACAGGCACAATTCTCTATGGTTCTTGTTTTTTGTCTGCTTGTCAAGAGGTAGTTCAATTTCCAACAGTTTTAACACTCACTTTCATACTTAAACTACCTTATACCTACACATTGATTCTTTTTGTACTTTGACTGAAGCAGGTTGCACATTGCAGATTGCAGTCTTTATGGTATAGAAATTATAGTTAAGTAACTGTTTCATAAATAAGATTTACTATCTTGCGGCACTTGCTTACGTGTCTCCTTAGTTTTCTGTGGTTATAGGTGCTGGGAAGATGTCAGCTTCAGTATGAGGGTCTTCATGTCTCTTGATAGAGACAAGAATAGGCTATAGACAGTGACTTTTCACTGTAGGAAAATATGGAGAAAATGAATGTTCTAGTACATTGATGGAAAGAATAAAAAGCTGAATGTCCGTAGAGTCTGTTACAGGTCCTGTCCCATGAAAGGTTGCCATATGAGGAAAAAGAGGACTAGCTGTTGGTGTCTGTGGAGAGAAATAGTGCTTTGACTCAGAGACTGTGATGTTTTGACAGTTACAAATTATACAGAAAAGTTTTAATACAATACTTAAAATGCTTAATTTTTTTTTCTACTTTTGTAGTAATGTCAAGCTACTTACTCGACCAAAATCTGCATGTGCAAGCAGTTTGTTTGTTTGTTTGTTTTATTTTAAATTTTTTTCTGAAGATCTATTTGGGAAACTCAGTGGGAGCACATCCTTACATTCTTCTCCTTTGATACCGTGCAGCACCTTTTATAGCTCCCATTGTCTACTCCCCTTTCTCCCTAAAACAGTAAACAGAAAACTCCGCTAATGTAACAGCTGTCTCTTCCCCAGGCTGTGATAAAGTAAGTTCATTGCTCATACAAAGAGACTATACTACTGTATGAACAGTTTCAGTTTTCTCCTGTGAATCAGGAAGTCAGTCCCCACATATCAAGAGAAAAAGGTATATGAGAAAATAAAAAGGAGTTGCTTTTTCACAATCGATAATAAATGATCTTCGAGAGCTAACTGGGGAGAGCCCTAACACCCCACAACTGTAAGAACCTGCTATGACATCTGCAACGTATAGTTAGCATTGTTGCCCATGGTCTCGTGAAAGCTGGAAACCACAACAAAGCTGGAAAACTCAGCAAAGCCCAGTAAAATACATAATTGCTGATTATCAAGTAAGTTGGATACAGGCATAACTGAATTGGAAATTACAGTATTTGCCATTTTAGGTATAGGATTAGACATAGTAGGAAATCTGGTAAATGTTGTACTTGTGCTGAAAATAAAAAGGTACGGAAACTTCTAGGGAAGTAATTTCATTCCAGGATGAATTTCCAGACTGTCTCTTGGCAGTTACCTGTTCAGTTTCTATGTGCAGGAATTTTTGTGGGTTTTGTTCTGAATTCCAAAGAAAAAAATTAATTTTAAAGACTAACTTGTGAATGATCTTGGTATATTTTGTCTAAAAAAAAAAGTTGTTCTGAATGTAGGACAATTAAAATTACATTAATGTGTTTTTTGTGCTTTGGGTGGCATAGCAAATAGGTAATTTAAGAATTACTACAGTGTATGAAAATGTTTTTTCATTAAGTCAGCTTGGGGAACTGACTCAACGTATAAGTGCATTATTGCCTACCTTGCGAGCGTTTGGGAGGAAGCAAGCACCTAGGGACGGGAAAGGAGTAAGACCACCTGTTTCAGCAAAAGCCTGAAGTTTCAATACATAAAATGTAATAACAAATCATACCCTCTGCTAAGATGACATCCTAAACTGCATTGCCTTTGTTGCTTGAGATTGTCTGACCGTATCTTTTGATTAAGGAAGAACACTGAGCGTGTTTTCCTATTAAGTTTAGTTCATCCATTCTCGTAACAAGTTTAAGATTATTTGGTTTTGTTTTTTTTGTAGCACTGCTGTTGCTTCTGTGTCAGGGATCTCATTAAATTTAGTTACAGTTCTTAAAAATAAGTGCATGAATCCTAGTTCACCTATGCTGGTTCATAAATTGTTGGGCTTTCACTGTTACCGTCTCTGCAGAAACCATTTGAAACAAACGTCTCTGGTTTAAAGTTAAAGGACTTAAAGTTAAAAGGACCGTCACATTGGGTTTGGGGGGCAGCAGGCACAGGAGGTGAAACATAGGAGGTGAAACATGGGAGTTTATTCCCCTGTAATCTCAAATATCCCCATACATTTACAGAGGTGATTGTGATGCACAGGAGTGAGGAATGGGCAGGATGACAGTTGGGTGAGAGGCATCTGTTCAAGAGTGTGTATGAGCCACAACAGAGGGAAGTCAGGAGCACAGATCCCTCCAGAATCTGCAATTGATCCCAGGAGTCCTGAGTTTATACTCTCTTCTGGTGTAAGGAAATACAGTCACATCAGCCAATGAAATATGTCCCAACCACCTACTTCATCCTTCTAATCCTGAGGTACCTGGTATATTGAAAGACAGTAATTTTATCACTTGAGTTGCTAGTTATCCTGTTAGAAGTTTTTCAGAACAGGTTAGGAAAACATCTAGGAGAGATCATAAAACCAGTAATTCCTTTCTGGAGTCAGGAGGGTAAAGCAGATCTCTTCCCTTATCTGTTTTTTGGTGCATGGCGTAGGTAGCACTTTTAATAAACCTCAAGCTATGTAGTAAAGGAAGGTGTTCTCTTGAAGACTCTTGCCTCACTGGAATTGGGTGTATAGGAAAATAAAAGATAGTTAAAGGAAATGAATTACATCTTAAATACATGGATTCTGTCTGCTCTTGCCTGTGCCAGAATGCCTAACAAGTAATTTTAATTTTTTTGAAGTGGTTGCTGTGGGCATATTTGTACTGCCCAGTGCTACTGAAGATAGCACTAAAGAGGTTAATTCATGTTTAAAAGATGAACAGAGGATCAGTGTTTTGCCTAGGCTAGTTAGTTCAGCTGTAGAGCAAAACATCCACAGCTGTAGTACTTGATATCCAATCTGCCTTGCACAATGCTAGTTGAATGGTAAACAGTGAACATCGTGCCAGGTAACTGTATGTCCCCAGTTGTGTGTTGCCTATACATCCCTTTGTGAAAAAGTTCAGGCCAGCTTTTGCAGATCTCTGAGTGTGCACAGGTGGAATTGATCTTAATAGATAACTGTATTTTTAAGCATATGAGAACCTCTATGGTGTCAAGTACTCAGAATATTTGCTAGCTTTGTAATGATGCGTCAAAGCTTTTTTTTTTGCTGCTTTAGTGGTACAGTGGGTTGCAGTATCATTCTAAGTGGAAACTTTTTTCTTTTGGTGACTGTCATGTGTATGAATTTGTGTATATGTATGTATGTAATAGTAATCATATTCAATATATAATACAGGTGAGAAACATTTGGACAGTTGAAGATCCAAAACATTTTTCGTTTTTTGAGATTTTAGACCTCTGTTGTAAAAGCATGCTTTAAAACAAAGTTATGTTGAAAGGGTGTTCTGTGCAGGATCACTGGGGAAAGCTACTTAAGAAAGATAACATGGAACAGAAAAGATGACTGGCAAGGAGAAATGGGTAAATTGAGAAGAAGTGATAGCTGTTGGGTGTCATGGCAAGCAGAGCTTTAAGTGTGGTTGGGAGATTTGTTGAACTGTTAGAAAGAAAAGCTCACCCCAGAAGGACTTAAGAGGAAAAGGAAATGTTCTAAGCAGTCTGTAGAAAAGGGTGTCCAGTATGAGGTTGGAAAGCCCCAGGTGAAATGATTGTAAACTCATCTGACTGCTGCAGATTGCTGTTCAACTTCCCAGTATGAGTAAGTGTATAAATTTCTCTTCAGTTCAGGATACAACATTCACTTGTGAATTTGTCTGTTTTTTGATTGTCCTAGCTGTGATAGGGAAAACAATGTAAATAGCCAAGGGAGGAAAATATGTTATTCTGCACACCATGGATTTCTAGCCTGTCTTGTGAGCTGAGTCAAATATTACTAGAAATTGGGCCCTTAAGGATGATCGTATTTTGGTGGTTACCCACCTGCTCTTAATTAAGCAGCGTACAGCATGCCAGTCTTTCGGCTTTGCTCAGTATAAACTACAATGGTAAGAAGTCTTGATGAGGCTTTTAGAAAGGATCTCCTTGAGATGAAATAGTGAGTTCTGGCTAGAAGGAGCAGGTAAGATTCTTTTTTTGATATATTACTTGTGTATGCTATTTTTAGTACAATTAGAGAACAGAAGCTATTGAGGAATTAGACTTTAACCAAAATTTCACTTTCACTTCCTTTTAAATTTAGGATTTGGCGACAGTCATTCCACAACAAGAGTAATTAAATTGAGGTTTTCATAGTAGTACAGGTGGAAGATATCCAGCTTTTCTTAGTGGGTGCTGTGATAATCTCATCTGAGTTCTTCACTTGGACATCTAGCAAACAATTTTTAATGTATTTCTGTATGTAGTCATACATCTAGCAGACAATTTAAAATGTGTTTCTGTATGTAATCATAAATCCTGAAACTAGTTAATTTCTTCAGATGGAAACTATACTTTATTTTCCTAATATCAGTAGTGAGTTAATGATGCTGAAATAATTTAGTTGATGACTGAAATAATATTCTTACCTGTCTCTCTTGTTTCTCTCTGAGAAAAATATAATATTTTGATTAAAGATACTTTTAGAATTAAAATGTGAATCAAGAATAATACTGCTATGGTCGTGGAGTAGTGCTAAATTTCTACCTGCATAGTTAGAGATTCAGAGATTGAAATCAGTAATTGAGTAGACACAGAATTTCTTTCTGGTGATTCGAATGCTATTCTGTCTTGAGAACACGTTAGGAGTAAAAGGAAAATTATTGAGAAATTATTGATGTACAATAAGATGAGACCATATGATTGGGATTTAGAAGAGTTTTTAGCACCACAGCAGTATATCACATCAGATTATGTTAATAGCTTTTTGTAAACATATAATAAAAAATCTCGAAAATAATTTGAAAAATTATTTCAAAGAATAAGATCTCTAAGAAATAATTAAAAATAAATGGAGGAGGGAATAGAATTAAATAAGCAATAACTGAGACAAACTGAAATATAGAGGAAATCAAACCAGGTGGAGGAAACCTGGGAGAATTTCACTGTTACCCTTTCTATTATTGACTGAGCAGTAAAGCAGTTTATTTTCTAGCTTGAGATAACGTATTTTCTTATGGCTGGTGGGCTGTGCAAATGAACTAAATTAGTTGGTGTGGATAAGACCATAATACTAACTTTTCTTATTTCTCATTTATAAAACTTAAAAAAATTGTAAGTGATAGAAAGCAGACATTTTGGTCTGCCACAGAACAGTTTTTTAGCCTTGCCTATAAACTATAAAATCCTGCTAGAGGTTCATTATTAATCCAGATGGATTTGGGCCCTTGTCCTGTCATTTGATAGTAAATCATTTATGATAAAGTTACAGTTTGTTCTGTAAGAGAGATAAATCATACTGTCTCCTTTGAGATTATATCAGTGTGTTAGTCAAAGCATGATAATGGTGGTGAATCAAGTAGGAAGGGGAAAATTAACAGCACTGTCGTGCACTATATTACTGTGCATTTGTAGGTAAAATGTAAAGTTTTTATGAACTGATTTTCAATATCTTTGAAGTCTTTGTTGTAATTCATACTGTCAGGACATATGAAGTTAAAAATAGGAAAACTGCTGACAAATAAAAAAAAAGGTATTATACCATATGATATTTTAAAGGGGTCCTTTTCATATTTCTGGCATGAAGTTAACAGCACTCTTAACACAGAGAGTGATTAATTATCTGAACTGTGTAGTAGCCATCTCATGAGAATGCACAATATTTATTAACTTACAAAACATCTTAATTTGATTGTGTTCTTTTACATTAAAACCCCCTTGAGATGCATTTTAAGAGACAGAGGATTTAACTAACAAACTTATTTGGTTGTGGAAGGTTGTAGCACTAAAATACGCTCTAGCAATAGCATGAAGTTCAGAGGTGTATTTTTTTTTCTACTGCATGTGTGATACTTCCCATGAAATGTCTTCAGAAAAAGACGTATCTCACAAGTTCTAATTGCTGATCCTTCTGTGAAAGACATATGGTTATGTGGCTTTTTGAAAGGTGCCCTTCTCCACTCGCTCTCACACACAAATAATCAGAAATTGTCGTTCAGAAAGTAGCATTTTAATGTGTGGTAGTAGTTCTTTACGTTTGGGAGAATAGGTCAATGCACACAGATAGGAATGTTGAACATTTATAATGAAACATGATGCAGTTGTACTTCTTTAAAAATTGAAGATGTGGCATACATTTTGATAATGGAATAATGGAGACTCCCTACCTCAACTATCATTTCTGTTCAAGACCATTAGGATTCAGAATATTAAGAGCAGAGCAACTGGGCGTTAACAGCCTACGTTCAACATCTGTCATGCTGGAGTCCATTAGTGTTCAATTGCATGCTATTGTTTTTGGATTATTCAACCTCTTTCATTGTCATTGCTTCTGCTAGGGATTAATCAGCTGTTTACAACTACACCAAGTTTTGGAGTCATAATGAAAACAATTGAGCTATAGTTCTAAATAAATATACAGTATTCAGTCTCTAATGAAAAAAGTTACTGATTTATGAATGCTGGTAACAATTTAATTAAGTTTGAAATCAATACAGATAATAAATCATTGTGTGGCAGGTTTGGTTTTTTTTAACCTGTTGTGTATCTTATAAAATGATTGTATGATGTTTCCTTGTAAGTTTATGTAGATAATGGTTTTAATAATACAAGTACAGTAAAAGAAAGGTATTTTGATTATGGGGTGTGTGTATATGTGTGGTGGCTTCTCCATCATTACAGCTGGTAGCAGAAATGATCCCTTACTGCCAGCAACCAGATTTCTTTTTTTCACATCCTTTTTTATTCCCTTTACTTAGGGATATTTCTAAAAGACACTTTTTTTAAAAAAAATAATCACATAATATACACATATATACTTCAATGTGATGTAGTAAAAAGGGCAGTTTTCTGATGTTTTGTATACTTATATGTTTTTGTGTATGTCTATATCATAACCTATCTAAATATTTTACAGTCATTAGGTAAATTCATAGCTACATCTTAACTGTTTAAATAAATTTAAATTATTTTAATGACATTAGATTTGCTGAGAGGTGAATACATAATCCCCATTTTTCTCAAGATACTACTCTCTCTGCAATGTTATGTACTTTATACAACATGAAAATTGTGAGTGCTGAAGAATTTCTGGTAATTTGAGTACTTATTTTGGTACCACATAGCGCAAAAGAGTAGTATTCTCAGCCATATACAATTAAGGTATTTCTCTGTTTCATTAGAACAGTTATTTCTTCTACCCTTAATACTATCTAACCAGAATTTTCACATTTTAATGTACAAATACTACAATGCCCAGAGATTTTTTTTTCCTGAGTTGCAACAGATTATCTATTGTAAGGATCTTTTGCTTAACTGCCCAGTCTTGTGGGGCCAGCCAGACACTACTCCAGATGGCAAGTTGTTAGGGCTGGACAGAATGGCTTTGGAAGACTTCTCAACAGATGAAGGCTGGCTGTAATGTTTGGATTTTACTGTTTTGTGTTTTTTTCTGCCTGTAGTTCCCAGGGTGGGAAGGTACTGGGATGGAAGCAGAGTGCCGCCCGCCCACCTGCTACCACCTGTTTAGCTTCTGCAGTTCCTATAAAGCCTCATCATGTCAGTAAGACACAATCATTGCTTGCCGGCAGGAGTCAAGAAAGGAGAGATTTCTTTTATGAAGTTATGTCTTCACTTTGCAATAGTGCATCATTTCAAAATACTCTCCTAAACTGAATCAGAACTTTTTTCCTTTGAAATGGTTATTTGGAATGAATGGGTCCTTAATCCATTAAGATCCTTTTTGAATGAAGTGGACCATTTTCTTCAGTAGCATACTTTTGAGAATGGAGATTTCATTGTTTTCTATCTCTTCGAGTTCAAACAAATTGAAAGAATGAAAACAGAAGACATTAAACCTCTTTATTCTTTTTTTTTTTTTAAACAATAAGAAGCGATTTTCAGACATTTCCAGAAGACTCAGAAGACCTTTCATTTTATTTTTCTTTTTTTTTGAGATGCTAAGAAAAATATTCCATCATTGATATCTGGAAACAGATTCAAGAGGTACGCAGGCTGCTCACTTGAGTGCTTTCTCTACCGCTTTTTAGATACCTAATTTTTAAAAAGTAATCTCTGTGTGTGTGAAACTGAAGCTGCATTGAATATGAAAACCTGTAAATCCAGTCATTTGGACTCAGGTGTAGAATCAGACATCCAGTGCAGAAGTGGACCAGGCTGTGTTGTGAAGTGCAGTTCGGAAAGGATGGAGAATGCTGCCAAGAGAAGACTGGCTGCCAATGCCAGGGAGAGAAGACGGATGCAAGGACTGAACACAGCATTTGATCGTTTGAGAAAGGTGGTGCCACAGTGGGGTCAAGACAAGAAGCTGTCCAAGTACGAGACCCTTCAGATGGCTTTGAGTTATATCATGGCTCTCACTAGAATACTTGCCGAAGCAGAAAGATACAGTACTGAAAGAGAGTGGATTAGCCTTCACTGTGAACATTTTCATCCGGAGAGCTGCCACCATTACACGGGACAAAAAATGGCAATGGATGGTGATCCTTATGCACGGCAAATATTCAGCTATCACCCTGAACACTTTCAAATAGCTAATTAGAACTTTTTATGCACTGAGAATATGCCGCAGGCCAGATGTGTTATTTAATAATTAGCAAGAGTTAATCTGCTTGAATAAGGTAATATTGGCATTATAATAGCTCAGTCTTGTTTGCATCTTATACTAATTTGACAAAATAAATTTGCTTTGAAAACTTTACATCAAAATGCATTTAAGAAGATTGAATCTATTTAATGCTGGTGGAAAGCATACTTTTAATTTGAAATCTTTCTGACAGGTGCTTCCTTGTTCGTGTAGTTCATTTGATCCTTTTATTAAATAAGTTTTTGGTGTTTTGGTTTTTTTTTGTGATGATCGATGATAGTATTTTCTACAGATCATGGGCCAAATTGGCCTGTGGTGTAACTGAATGGAATACCACCAGAAATTAACTTCATTCCATGTTTTTATTTTTCTGTCAGCTTTAATGTTATTCTTTGGTTTGTTTTCACATAAATGGCTCCCATGGAAAAAGTTCTATAATGTATTGGAGTTCTAGTCCTCAGAGAACTAACTTTCTTAAACTTTGTAAGTTTGACGTGTGAGTTCCAAAGTTGTGTAGGTTTGCTTTAATCCAATTTATGGTGTCTCTTGTATGCTCGAAAAAGAGCTAGTATCAAGTCATGGAAGGAAGGTTTTTATTTTCAATGGCTGTAAAAGCACATGTGATTACATACCATAAATGAGGATGCTTGAGTGAAAATAATCTAAACTAGATTTTTGTAGGCTTTAAATGTTTGGATTTTAATTTTTAGTTTTATGTTATCTGGAAACAATAACAGATTTTGTAAATCGTAAATAAAGTGTTTTCTATGCTAATGTCCTCACCAGCTATCTGACGTTCCTACTCTAGGAATTACTTACTAGTGGATTTCCTGCCCCAGGTGTTGCACTACTGCCGTCATAGTCCTGGCAGTTTAATGTGCAGAAGGATCAACCAGCAAATGATGCTTGCTTCTGAGTTAGAGTAAGAAGTGTGTTTTATGTACCCTCTGAAAAAAACAGCCTTTAAAGAGAAGAGTTTGGTAGAAAGTTATAAAGCCTTCTGCAAAGCAGTTGAGTTCATTTCAGCCCTGGTGGTGCCCTGGATGGCCTTTTGTTTGTTTGCTTCTTTCACTTGTAGAAGTGGGTAGAAAAGGCAGAAGAGGACAGGAGGTGGGGAAGCTCGAAAAATGAGTAGAAGCAGGGCAGCTGGAGAAGCAGATGTGTTTGTAGCAGGATGTAGAGCCTGCAAAAGTTTGACTACCAATGTCGGTTGTGATGGTGGCAGACTGTGAAGCTGAAGGGTACTGCTGCTGGTGCTGCTGTGGGGAGTTTCCAGGAACAAGCCCTTGCTACTGTTAGCCATGAGGGAGAAGGAGAAAAGGAGCTGCTGTCCCAGAACAGCTGTTGGTGGGTTTCCAGCAGGGAAGGCTGGCGGGTTCCCTGCTGGCTGCTGCCATGTCTTATATTTTAGAATTATTTCAAATGACAAATGAATAGCTTTGATAGGAGTTATTTTTAACAATTAAGCAGCTTTCAGTGAAAAACAAAAGCATCAGTAGGAACTAAGCCCTGTTTGGGGGAGCAGGGACTCTGCTACAGGAACAGTTACATACAAAGACCTGACCTTACTGTCTGTTTTCTCTCAGAACTCTTACTGACGTTTTGCCCTTGGTCACCATCATGCAGACTAGTAGGTTTCCTGAAGCGCAAGTTGGACTGTTCATGGAGTGAAAGCTGCTGGGACAGACTTTCAGGCTAGGTTAAACACATGTAGAAGAGGCACTGTATGTTCTGAGCAACTCTGTCCTTTAAACACTGGCATTCAGGAATGTTTTTTGTGTATATTTTAGCCTCTCTAAAGGTAATGAATCATATTAATTATAGAAATGTGGGGTTTTGCTTCTTACGAATTACATTAGATTTTTATCAGCAAACAAAGTGGATTCAGCCTTCTGGGAATATGAAGTCATGTAACAGATATATTTGCAGAATTATATATGGAGAGAATAGAATTAAATGTTGTCCATCATATACCCAAGTTAATACTGTTTGGATATTACTCATTGGGAAATATTACGGTTGTTTTTAATAAAAATCAATACAATACATAAATAATCATGTGCCATTTTACACTAATTCATTAACTGTAAACCTTAAGCAGACATTGTCTCACCTGTACTGCTAGTACAGTAGTGGGTTTTCCATCCTAAAATGGGAGTATGATGCAAATAAATCTTGCAATTATGTGACATGGAAAACTTGGTTTAGTGAAAGGTAACCTTCTAAATCTTAGGTGGGAAGGGTAATACAATGCAAAAGTATAAATAGCAGAGTAGTGTGCAAGAACAGTACTGATGTGTTTCTGCACTTCTGGCATATAATTTCATTTAGTGGGACATGACATCGCAGTTTATATGTAATTTACATAGAAGTACTTAGCATCCATTTCTCTTTGGATTTTGTTTCTTCCATGCAGCATTGTAATTTAGCATCTACTGCATATGGTGATACATAGAATTATAAAGGTGAGGGATTAATATGCAGTGAATGATTAAATGGTGGTAAGATCACATAAAGAGGAACAAACCAACACAAAACATAAAATATCTGTGGTCATGTTACCAAAATTTATTCAGAATGGAAACTGAAGTCCTAAAAAGCACTTCAGCACAATACATTGCTTGCGAGCACTTTGTAAAGCAGGTCTTTGCATCAGTCTCTGTGATTGAACAATAAGATTATAATACCCTTTCTCTTAGATTTGGTTTTGCTAGTGGGAGGTGAATGTTTTACTGATCTCTTTATCTTGATGGTAATTCATAATGTTAATAGTGGAAACATTCTTATTTTATATAATGCTGTAGTATTTTTGTTTCCTGGGAGGGTGCAGTGTTGAGCTGGAAGTTGGGTTTTCCAATTTCCTGTAGTACTGAAGGCAGCAGAGTAAGTTCTTTATAATGTATAGGCAGCTGACTGTCTGTTGATGATCTGTCAATTCTTTTTGGGGAATCAATTGGGGTGAGGGGGAAGTTTAATCATTAAAAATTCTTTCAGGAGGCAGTCTGAGAAGCAGATACTATCCATGCTGGTTTGGACTTCTCAAACTCAACAACTTTTCAGGAATTCAGTTTCTTTTTATAGCTTTCCTTTACAAATACTTCAGTGACACTTTGTGGATGTAAACACAACCATTTAACTTGGGTTTGATTATTGCTTTCAGATATTTTTTTCTCTACTGGTTGTTTGGTGCTTGTCAGATAATGGCTGTGACCCTTGTTCTGTGCTGGACTTTACTGGTATGGGCATTTAAAGCCCTTTCCCATTAGATAATTGTTGCTTCCAGTGGGCCTCCAAATGAAGTAAAAGTTGAGTTGCTCAGAGCTTGGTGTGTTTTTAGTGACTGAGTTTTGTCTGCTCAGAAGTTTTTGTCCCACTGAACAGCAGTGCAAACCTGAAATACTTCTATTTGTAGTATCATTACATTGTAATTCTAGAACCACATTATTGTGAAAACATGGGGGGTGAAAAATGCTTGCTTCATTCAATATTTGTTGCATGCTACACATACATGTCACACTACTGAAATTCAGTGTGAAATTCTAATTAATTATTTGTGGGCAATTAACCTTTATTGTAAAAGGTTCAGACTGCAGCATTTTCTGTTTGAAATAGCTATAGATACTCTGTTTCTATGATTCTTTGGATCATATCACCCTGTTTTGACAAGGTGACCAGTCTTACTTTTGAACTGGAACTGGAGGGACATTTTTAGCTGCAGTAACATTTTCAGTGACTGAAGGTGGAAGTAGGGTAGTACATTCCCAAAATGTATGTTAGTAATGAAAAGTCAGTGGTTTCTTCCTAAGTATCGAGGTCAGCAGTGGATATGTATTAGCATGTCTTACAACTTTAATTTATTCCAATTTTATAGGCTTCTATTTTCCATCTCACCACTTATAACATATTTAGGGCACAGTCCGTCTTGTACTGTACACACATACAGAGCAAAGCTCAATTCTTGACTAGAATTCCTAAATGATCAGTACAAATTCTGAAAAGTAAAAAATGTTGCCAACCTTAGTTTTAGTGAAGTCAATGACACTGTAACTTCTTTGCAGGGGGAAGCATGAGTATCATTAGATTTTTTTAGTATTTATCTAAGTTGCCTATACCTTGTAAAGTAGAACTTCCTTGGTGAAATCTTTGTGGAAGTCCCAGCTGTGATGTTGTTTACTAGACAAAAATTTTTAAAAATATGATTTCCAATCCAATTTTTGATTTCCAAAAATAAGCTTTTGCCTTAAGATAGTTACCCTTGCACTTAGATTTCCAGCTATTTGAACTAAGCAATATGGATGCAATTTTCTGTAACTTAGGAGTTAAATTTTGCTAGATTTAAAAAATTCAGTAGGAATTTACAGAACAGCTTCTGTTTGTTCCAAATATGTTCAGCTGTTCTATTGCTACAAAATATCCATGGAAAAAAATGAACGCACTGAGAATAAAGATGTGTTTATTCATTGAAGAAGCAGTCCAGAGTTTCCTCTACACAGATATCTTGTAACAAACATTGATTTCACCTGGTACCTGGGCACTTCTTAAAAATGCTTTGTTTTTATAATTACATTTCAAGAAAACGTGGCTTTAAAAAACCCAAAGCAACCCCATGTATAATATTTAAATATATTTTCTACCAAAGAGTACATTTTAATATTGTCTACCCATTTTTTTCTAATTTGTAATTCAGTTTTCATTTATACAGAAATTAGCATGCAAAATATATCTTATACAGAATTTACTTAAAGTGTCTGCATATGTAACTCCAAGGAATAAGAAGTTCATTTTTGAACAGCTTCCTACAGCCTGGGGTGCATAGTCTTTTTCTTTTTTTTTTTTTTTTTCTTCAAAATTTCAGAACATCTTCAGTATTTTTCCATTTCTTTACAACTGTGTTGCCTGCTACTAACAGATTGTGTGATCCTAAAGGATGGTCAGTTTCTGAAAAGAATTTCCCACTGATATAAATGGAGAATGCCACTTATATTCATAGCACATAGGGCTCGATATTTCTTTGTGTTATGTAATAAATGGTCCTTCATATCTATAGTGGACTTGAAGTATAAAGGCATTAATAAAAACAGCTTGTGTTGCTCAGAAGAAATCATAAAATGTTTAGGAGCAGCTTTAGCTCATGGAGTTGTAGCTGAGCTAAAATGGTCTTAAGAACATTGTCTATGATGTAGTAGGCACAGAAGTACACAGAAATCAAGCCGGATAGGAACAGAGAAATATAGTTACATGGGAAACCAAAATCAGTACCAGCAAATGCAGTGCGCCGCCTCTT
>JAVJGJ010000062.1:35297070-35318098 GCA_035590215.1 Microhierax caerulescens
AGATCCCGCTTCCTTCGGGTTTGCATCTGCTGCTCATTTAAAATTCATTCCAAAGTCTGCTAATGGACCCTTATACAAATAATATGCTAAATCATTCAAGTTGAAAATGTATAGGGAAGAGTGAAATCTGATGTGGTTTGTGCATTTGATCGGCCCTCATTTAGTTTTCACTTGTTCAAGTGCTGGATGCACAGCTAAGACTTAAAAAAAGTCCTCTGTAACAGGCCTCCAGTGCCCTACGGCACAGAGAAACTGGGAGTGTCGGTCTAGACCCAGTAAACTGGTGTTCCAGCGGGAGTGTGTGGCCTAGGTGACCAGTCCAGTAGACAGAGTCTGCATGGATTTTTGAGACAAAATGGAGTTCAGCTATGGGAGTCTGTAGGTAGAAGTATATGCTCAAGCACAGGCTTTGGAGGCTAATTCTCCGATACACTGAGAATCTGGCAAATCTATTGCTCTTTAAAACATAGTATTTGCCCCAAAGATTCGTTGGCTTCTGCTCTGGTACCCCTGAGGAAACTTGTTCTTTCAAACTTTGATGAGTGGGCTGAGGTTACCAGAAAAAGAAGGCATAATTTAAAACTAAAGCAAATAGTAAATTTAGAACTGTTTTAAAAAGCAGCAACTGTATTTCACAATTACCTGCTAGAAGCATGGCTATATAAACTTAGTATTTTTTGATTTTCTTCTAGATAATGTAAGGTCTGATTCCATTAACCAGCTGTCACAGTAAAGTTCTGAGGAAACCTCTGGTCTTGTTGCACACTTTCAGTTACTTGAACACTTGAAGGACACAGTTTTGTATGCAACACTGAAGCATTTATTTAAGCTTAGGTAAGATGAAAATAAATACATTACTGAACAGGTAGGTGTTTGTTTTTTCCTTTTGTATGCACTTAAAATATACTTAAAACTGACATTAACATTTTTCTTCCGAGTGAGAATGGCTTTGGATCAAAAAATAAGAAATATCAACTTTAATCAAGAAAAAATTATAAAATAGAATTTTAAGGCTCAAAGTGATTATCTTTGTATTGGAAATAGTAAGGCAATTAACAATCACTTCTCCAATATGTAACAGTGAAAATATTCAATTAGGTCTTGCTAGTAGTTTTGTACAAAGACATTTTCCAGAAACTAATGCTTTTAAACCTGGTAGCATTAAGAACACAGTTCTTAAAGGAATTCGTATTCAAGATTTGTTGCTTTGAAGTACCTATGATTACCGTAAACAGTTGGGATTGGCAATTGTTTACATATCAAGATAAAGACTGCAGACTTGGCTTTTGGTATTTGCAGTGTATGCTCTCATCTTCTCATGTTAGCAGATGTGAGACATTCAGAAGGTGTGTTCCACCTTCCATATGGAAGCTGTTTAAAGCCAACAAGTCCAACGATATTAATACAAACTTCTGTGTGATGCTGCTGAGGACTAGGTTTGCACCAAGCTGGAGCAAAACTTTAAAACAAAGGTAATACTTTTGTTTTTTAGAATTGCAGCACAAAAGTTGTGGTTTCTGCTCTTTGAAATACACTGTGCCTCTGTGATTGTATACAAAACCGGAACTAGAAGGAAACGGGAAACTAAATAAACCTACAAGATTCTGAATCAGAAAACACTGAGAGGTTACAGATCTGAGCATTTCTCTGTCTCACTGATAAGATGTTATGCTCCACATTGGTGTTTTAATGGACTTTGGAAGCTAATAGCTAACACTGACTTCAAGGGAAGTTCTAACATTGATTTTTGTTGTTACAGTAGCCTGCCCTGAGTAAGAGGATGAAACACTATGTTAGTGTGAAGTGAAATTGGTTATTCAGTTAAACAAAAACAATGAACAGCCAAGCTGTTCAGGAAAGGAGCACAGTTCCATAGGCTCTAGTGCATCTTGACATATGATAGGATAGTGCTGTCCATCACAGGACAAGAACTCAAACAGCATCACATTTTGTGACAGCTTAGTGCTGTCTCTGCAGCTTACACAAGCCTTTTTCCCTTGCCTTTTTCATGAGTTAACAAACACAATTTTTGTGTCTTTTTCTAGCAAGTTTTATTTGTGATGAGCACATCAATACTACTAAATAACAGCGTTTACATCCATTCACATAAGCTTCCTTTACATACTTTTTATGGGCTCAATATATGCAGAGAAATGTCCTGTAGCAGTTAATGAGCAAAATCTAACAACTACAGACCATTTGGGATCAGATTGTGATTTTGTTTGTAGCAATTAACAAACAAAATATAGTGACTACAGACCATTTGGGATCAGATTCTGATTTTGTTTGTATCAGATGCACTGAAAATAATTGAAATTACTGGCTCCTGCATTATGTGGAGAGATGTTATGGGCAAACTTTTGATCCTTTTGGTAGTAAATACTGCTAAGGAGAGAATGTTGTAGTTCAGCTGACAGTTTTGTTGATCTACTCTCTGTAGCCTACCCGTCAGTGAGACATCTGGGGCCCCTTCTTGAATGACTAAGGATTAATCCTCCTCACACAGATTTTTCGGAAAAGTCTTTCAACAGTAGCTTCTTGTCCTCCCACTTCCAAAAACTGAATGTACATTTAAAAAAAGGGTTATCCCACTTAATCCTCTGCTTCAATTCAGGTTGTAACAATATAAGTCTGGAGACATTCCGCTGAAATCATTGAGAAGAGTCTGAAGAGATATGATTTACATATTTTCTCTGTGCACTTTGTCTTTTAATTTGTTCTGAGTTTTTGGGTGTGTTGTCTGATACTGCAAAATGTGAGGACCATTACCACTGTCAATAATATTAACAAGTGTGATTCCAACACTGGTAACCAGATACTTGCAAATAGTAAGTACTACTATTCCTTTCTTCTAAACTACATTTAGAAGAACTCTTATTAAAGTGACCACTCTTGTAGCTAGACTTGCCTAATAGTATATATGACAAACAAAAAGAAAAAGTTTGTGCTTGCTTGAACTTAGTTTCTGCTCAGTCAGTAGGTAATGTAATCCACACAGAGTGTTCAGACAGGCAGTGGAAAGTAAAATAATTTAGCAAGTATAGAGTCATTTAGGTCTGAAGGAACCTCAGGAGGTCATCTGGTCCAACCCCTCACTCAAAGCCAGGCAAGGAGCCACAGGGGAGTTCTAAGCAGACAATTGCGTGACTAAACCTGTGCTAGGTATAAAGCCTGATAGCTTATATGCAACTTGGAGTACTTTGGATCAAGATCTACTCTTCAGTTCTGGCATGAAATAATGGGAAGACCAGCGCTGTTGGTAGGAGTAGAATTTGATATTTTGTGTCTTAATTTCCTCTCTTCCCATTTCCCAACAGCACTGGAATAAATAAATAAAATCCAGTATTTTTTCTTGGATTATTTTCCCAAGAATAGTTACTAATACAGGAAACTTTAAATTTTGGGTTGATCAACTCTGACTCAGTCTAGGTTTAGTTTTGAAATCCCTAAACAATCCTAAACCCAAGTGAAAATAAGAAAGATAAGAGGAGCAGGAGGTTCTCTATCCTGGAAAATCAGACCCACAATGTGTCTTAAGCTGGGCACCCCATAACTGAAGAATGATCTATAATGAAAGAAGTTCACTTCCTCTAAACCCTTAGGGAACCAACACTTAAGAGACAACATAAGCTGTATTTGTAGGAAACCCAATGAAAGGCTGTCTCTTTCTCAGTCTCTGGCTATATCCAGTATCCTTTTGCTCTTAAGATAACTTCTCATTATTTTCTTTGCATATGTAATTTTTTTAAGTTACATTTTTAAAATTGAAAAAATCCAAATAAGGCCTAAAATGAAACTATCTGTTAATTTTTCTCTTCATCTCTGTGACTTCGATCAGGACTTTGCTGCATTCTGCAGCCATGTTGAAAGCAGTAAACAACTGCTAGAAAACAATGTCCAAAGAAAAGGGATAGCAGTAATTGAAAGATGCAGGAAATCATCTTAGATATTCACAGATTGTAAGTCCTGGGAGGTATTAACACAACTGTATAGATGCTAAATAAATTTAAATCAATCATGAAGTGTTGTCACTTAACACCTTCTATTGCACTTTCATTAAATTGCCTTATTTATTACTACTATTAGTTACAGTAGGGTTTTTAGCTGTTTGCACAGAACTGTTGCTTAACTTCATTACTTTTTTATATTAACAGAATTTTCTCTGTCTTTATAGTAGACACCACACTTGTGATCATTTCCTAAATGGTGGTGAAAATTTAAATTCCACCAGATCGTAATTCCTTTTCAGTTGGTTAAAAAATGAGCTAGATAGCAGATGCACTTTTCTTTTAGTCACATTAAAAATTAGGAAAAAGAGACTGATGTTCAAAAACTGTGAAGTTACAAGCTTGATACTATCTTGTGTTTAAAGGCAGAGAATCACTAACATTGTAAAGAAAAAAGGTATGAAGCATATCTGGAAAATAATTTCAGCTATGGGCTCTTGCAGACAACAGGAATTTTGGTTTCCTATGTCAGTGTCCTATGCACGTGCCCTGTACCTTACTTTATGAATCCTTACACCATGAGTACACACACACACACAAATATAAATATATAGGATATACAGCTGTACCTACATGAAATGCTATATTTATCTAGTCTTGAGTTCAAAAATTCTAAGATTATCTGGCAAAATAACATAAAAATGAGTTACATCTTTTCCCTTTAACTTGTGCTTTGTGATTATCTGGCATGTTTTTCAGAACTACATTCAAAGTCTTGTTGTTTACCCTTGTTCAGGATTGTTGTTATTGTAATAACAGCATTTTCACTGGCAGTATTCCAGCTAAACATCATCAGTCCTTAACATGGCTTGCTACAGTACTGTAGCTTTACATCAAGCAGTAATAGTGGTATTGGCTTTTAGGTGCTGAAAACTATGTTTACTATGTAATTCTTGGCAAACTACACAGTACTGAATTTATTGCACAACACTCCATACCACAATTATCCTGCAGTAAAATAATATGCAAAAGTCTCGTACGATATGTTACTTGCAACATTTGCAACAGCAGTACACTTAATTACAAACAAGTTGCTTGTAAACCTTGAGCATCTTGACTTGTACCTCTTCCCCCCTACTTCCCCCCGAGTTCTAGTATCTCTGCAGGTGTAACTGGAACAATTGTTTGTTTTTCAAAGTTCTTCACTCTCTACCACCTTGTGGGTTGCAGATGAAAACAGCATAGGGCTTTCAGTAGTTGGGAAGGCAGAAAAAATGTCGAGTCCTTGACTGGTAAGGTTTGCATACCGGCTGCCACCAGGTCGAAGCTTTATTGGTTGCGGAATTTGATGGTGCCACTGAGCTGAAGCAACAGAAACAGAACAGGCTGTATAAACCTCTAAGTAAGTTATCAATGAAACAGCAGAAATCAATGCACACAACTGAAAAGTTGCTTCCAACATTCTTGAAGAGAGCACAGCATTGCTGTTCTGTTCCTTCAGATGTTGTCAACATAGTTTATATGTTGATATTTTTTATTCAAGTCTACAGATGCAATTCCATCCCTGTTCAATTCAATAGCAACATTTATGTGGATTTCACTAAGTCCAAAACTTAATCTTCGGAGCCTCCTCCAAAGCTCTTGCAATCAAAATTAAAAATATACCATAGCATAAACAGAGATGAACAAACTGGACATGGCTCTGATTTTGTACTATGCCGTCCTCTGGAGAACTTGTCTTCCTGATATTTTTTTTTTTTTCTGGGTGGTATTTCATTTCAAAGTAATAATACAGGGATTTTTTTTTAAAGAAGTGATTACAATTTTTATTTCCCTCTACTACTTAAAACTAGTATCGCATTTCATAGATTATTTTAAAGATACTGAAAGAAATGTAATCCAGACCCACATATTCAGTAATTTAAAAGTAACATTCAACATATTCCCATATGAACAAATACCATTACAATTTTGTAAGAATATTTAGCTATTATTTATATCATTATCATTCCTTCAGAAAGAGGAAGTTGATATGATCTTTGATGGTATTTATCCATACAAAACCTCCAGGTCTGCACCCAAACTGGACAAACTTGTCAGCAATTAAAATGAAAGGGGAGAAGTTCAGGATACAATTCTCTGAGGACAGCTTAGTGTGGGAGACCTACAATCTATATGTTAAGCATTGATAGTGTCTTTCCGTGCTGAATCTTTCCATGCTGAATTTTGACGCTGTCTATCTGGAAATATTTGGAAAAAAGCATCCTTTTTCCTTGCACCCCCCAGTTTGTTTCTATTTGAACAATGCACTCATTTACTGTACTTTATTTTGTTTGCACACGTAATTGCAAATATCAAATGACACTTTCAATCCCCCAACCCCATCCATTCAAAATAGCACAAAGAAAAATTATTTCTGTCACTCCCTTCAGAGTTGAAGACTTACAGAGTCTTCAGAAAATAGTTGAAATCAGGAAGCATTTATGACTGTCCATCTTCTTCCTGTTTGTACCTTGAATCCTTCGTACGAAAATTTAATTTATGTCTTGAAACATTTAAATGCCTAAGGAGTTCTTTTTCATTTTACGTGACCTTTTTTGAATCAGATTGTCACCAGCCTTCTCTTGAACATTACATTACTATTGTCTATATCACCACAAGGTGGCAGAAAACTGACAGAGATGCACTAGCGACTTGCGGTTATCCCTGATAATTAATTGGATTTTCTTTTAAAAATGAGAAATATAAAGTTGAAAACATGTTGGGTTGTTTTTTTTTTCCTTTGAGGGTATGGCTACAATCCAACAGTTTGTGGAATATGTTTTATTCTTCTGCTTAAGTGATCAAAGTACTCTCTTGCTCTAGATAAATTGTCTTCAACTATTACATCTTGCATAGATACAGAGTAATTAAATTATGGGCTGTAGTTCTTGAACTGGGCTGGGGCCTTCCACGTCCTAGACAAGCATACTAGATGCAAACTAGCCTCCATTAATTAGGCATAATTTGCATAATAATGCTCCATAGAAGAAGGGGTCTGCTTTCTTGTGTGCAATTTATTGTTCCGTCTCAGGTCAGAGCTGTAGCACAGGCATGTGTCAGAGGGAACAGAGTTAAGGTTCAGCTTGAATACATGTTGATTATATACTTACGTGCCTAGGAATTTGAAAGGTGGAAAATGGGAGTAGAGAATATGGTACAAAACTCCTCCTCTGTTTTTTTGTCTTTACCAGCTTTTAAACTGATGCAGGAGAACTAATTTTGCCATTTAGCTGTATTGTGATAACTCCACCTGATGGCCATATTAAGCTGTGGCCATGCTGTGACACTTAATTCTAATCCATGTCAAAACCAGAAATGTATGGACTAAGAACTAGGTGAGGGCTCGGACTAGTTGAAGAGAATAAATTCTGATTTGTTTTGTTTACTAGTCAGTACTTACCATATATGTCAAGTCTAGCAGTACAAGAGACAATACCAGCTTCGTTTTTTGCAGACAAGGTATACCAGCCAGCATCTGCTTTCTTGGCAGGTTGAATGAGGAGGCAGGCATACCCAGTTGTATCTTGATGCATGCTGGGAAAACAAGTGTTTTGGAATTAGTATTTTGCAAGAGTATATCAATTTTGAGATTTTACAATATGTACATTAAATATGAAATAGAAAAGTTGTAACTTCTGTTCTCAAAGAGGTAGCAGTCTAAGACATTTATAGTCAATAGATCGGCTTTCAGTATGTCCTCAGCCAATGATCAGAGTAGCTGAAATCTGTTCTTGCTTGAAATCAGTTGTGCAAAGCCATGGTGTGACAGTGTGAGCTAAATTGTTGCTCTCTGTGTTAATATTGGAATTGTTTATTGAATTCCAATGAACTAACCCCATGCAAAGCTGCCACACGTACTGCATTTTTTCCTAGTTCAGAAGTTGGAAGAAAAATATAACAAAATACCAAGAACATTTGTACAAAGCTGTGATATTTTTCACAACAGTAACCAGAACCAATCAGAAACTTTCTTACGGCACTCTTCTCCATGAGAAACTGACTAAATGGCAAAATCTTAAAGATCTGTTCAGCCAACACTCTACAAGAAACCTGCTTCATTATTCCCTCCTCTTCCTTTGCTCTTCAGTGATCTAAGACCTTCTGGCTGCGATTTCCAGGAAAAACTGTTCAGTAGTATATCAGAGAACTGAGGCTCCTCTGCTCTTTTGGCTGTGGTTGGTCCTTTTTATCAACCCGAGTGTTTCCCTCATTATAAAGGAAGAGGTAGGAGATGAGCACATCAGAATACTTGAAGTTGCAGGAAGTTCTAAAATTTGAGGTTTTGTTTCCTTATGAACTGGAATGAAACATCAAACCACAGAATTTCAGGTCAAGAGGACATTTTGCGCTTCTGACAGCTCTAACAAAAAAGGGAACATTTACCCTTTGCTTCCTGCACTACATAATTTGCTGTATGCTGTGAGTGCAGTAGTATAGAAGCTCTTGCATGTGCATATCATGGTACAAAAAGGGTCTCTTGGCTTCAGGCACAAAGATAATAGTGAGGCAAGAGTGGGACAAACAAGGACAGTGCTGTCCATTGCTCCTGTGGGTCTGTGCAGAACAACTCAAAGCCTTGGGGTGGTCGTGACGAGCTGAAACAGCAGAGGTGTTATAAGCCTTGTCAGCTCCTGGCATTGTGAGGTGTGGGAGGTTTCCCTTAGTCATTCCTTTGCTGAGCTCAAGCAAAAACTTGTTTTCTAAGCTTCTGTGAAACAACTGGAAAAGAGACATTTTTAGGGCAGTTCATTTTGTATTAACTACAGTGTTTGCAATGTGTATAGCCGTAATTCCTGAGAAAATACCAATACTTGAAATAAATCCTAGAGGCTGAGGAATAAAGACTACAGGCTATAGAAGATCAGAATCAGGTGGACTTTTTGGAGAAGGACAGCAGTCCCTGAGTGGGGACAGGGAGACCACTGCAATATTTTTTCAAGTAGAAAACTTTCCCTTGTGATAGGTGTGCATTCATTCAAGTGCTGTTGTGGACCCAGTTTTCTTTACAGGTAGCCTGCAGGGTATGCATGTGAAAATGTATTTCTGATCTCAGAGATCCAATGACTGCATCAAAACATTAGTTGGAGCCAAGTGAAATAAAATACTAAAAATCAGGTTTATGCTGAAGTAGAAATCTTAAAAAAATAAACAAAATCAATTGATTTCTCATTAATTACAGCCAGGTACATTATTTCATCAGCTTTTCTTTTGCGAAACCTAAAAAATAGTGATGCATTTGAATGGAATAGCTGAACCCAAACATTGTCGTATTTTATAAGCATGGATCAAAGTCTTTGCCTGTTTGTCACCAAACTTTGTTATCAGCCGTCGTGTCTGACAGGCTAAACTCTCTATTATCCCGTGCTCTGGGGCATCCAAAACTGTGTTCTAACTGTTTGGAGTTTGAATTCATCCATAATTAGAACTAAACTGAGGGGGAAATGGTTCAGAGAGAGAATAAGGTGCTAAAATGCATTAAAATACCATATCACAGTATCGCTGATAAGAAGATGCATATGCTATATCAGGCCTATGGCCTGAGAGGTCTATCACCACTCTCTGAAGCAGTGGTGTATTATGTTCCATGCCTTTATTCTGAACAAAGGGAATAGCTATTGTTCACCTCACAGTGAGACCTTTTTAAAACTTTATGTGGGTCAAAGAAGTTGTTTTAAGAAGACCACCACCTGTCCTCACACAGGTTTTCATGGCAACGATGGGTCAAGCCACAAACTCCATGCATGGGTATGATGGCACAGTACCTCATCCTCTCTCTGTTTGATGGGATGGTCTCGTTATCCTTCTTCCAGTAAAATATGGGGAGTGGCATTCCCACAACTCTGCACTCTAATCTGACGGGGTACCCTTCAGGAACACCACAGTTTTGAAGCTTCTCCAAAAAAATGGGGGCTTTTTTTACTTCCTTTGCTGGGGAAAAAAAGAATTATTGAACAACAGATACTTTATTCTTGTTTATTATTATTATTGTTATATTTATTAATATATAACATGTATATATATATATATATATATATATATATATATATATATATATATATATAAAAAAAGATATGTTTTGCTTTGAACATTATGGTAGTGCATGACCCAAAATTATTCTTGTGATATCAAAATAGGTTGTGAATTTCTAATGGGAAGTTGGAAGGAAAGTGAAATGCCATGACTTATCCTCTGTAAGGGAACATAAAGAAAATAATAGGCAGAACTAATGTTCATAAAAGAATGTATGCACATCTAATGGGTCTAAACATACTACCATTGCAGGAAATTAATGCCAGATCTATGAATTTCAGTATTTCACATTCTTTAAGGCCTTATTAAAGAACAGTATTAAGATTTTTATTTTTCTATTTAAAAACATTTTTGAACTAATAAAATTTGGACTGAAATCTAGGAGACCTCAACATATATTATGAATTCAAACCCTAAGGGAGAAAATTTCTTGGGGAAAAATTTAAGAATGTCATTTTGCCAAGACAGGAGAGGTAAAATGATGATGAGACAGAATTCTTGCAGCCCTCTATTAATAACAGGAGTTTACCTATTAAATGAACACCTGTAGTCCATACCCTCCCATCAGATGAGTTTTACAGCTGTTGAACTCTCCTACTCTCAGTGGATTAACTAGTTATTTATGTTCGTCTGTTGGGAAACTAAGTATGGTAAGTTTGAAGAAGTATGTAAAAATAATTTCATCATTGTGACTAGTTTTTCAATGATTCTTACCTACAACAGTGAGTTCCAGACTAAATGAATTTTGTCCTGTTTTATTAGTGGCAAGGCAAGTGTAAGTTCCAGCATCACTTTGTGAGAGAGGATCAATAAGCAGAGAGTGAACTCCAGTCTCTCTGACCAGCATCTTGTGGGTGCCATCTGGTAGCACAGGTTTGCCGTTGAGAAGCCATGTCAGTTCTGGAGTTGGTAACCCACTCACCTAACAGACAGTGAAACAGCTAGAGACAAATGTCCAACTGACAAATAGATTTTAGTAAATTCATAGGTAAGCCTTTTTTTCAGATACCATCTGAATAAAGTCAGAATCTAGAACAGAAAGATTTATTGGTTTAGTTCTCAACTTTTGTTTTTCTGGTGTTTAGTTTCAAAAGGGAGAAGAACAGAAAACAAACAAGCAACAAAATCCCAAGAGAAACAAATACGTAAAATGCCTATATTTTTCTTAGTCAGAAAGGAAGAAATTTGGTTGTATATCAGATTCACAAAAGATTTCTAGTAATCTGCTAGTTTGGGAGGTTTTTTAGTGCTGACTATAAATCAGAACCCTGGATCTAAACCACTACAGAGTTTGAGAGATGAAAAAAGAGTTCTATACAAATGACTTTGTATTTCATAAAATTTGACAATGATATAGTTAATTGTAGATGTTAAACTTACATGCTTTAGAACACTGTAGGTTAAGTATTTTTTAGAAACATTATTGGACTATATTATAGTCTTAAAGATCTTTCCAATAGGTGGAAGTACTTACTCTTGTCTAAAATGTTGCTTTCCAAACAACAGTCTGCAAAGACTCTTTCCCCAGAGAAAGAGGGAAATGGAACTTGCCTGAACGAGGACTGCTGTCTTCCAGGTTTGTGTAATATCAGACATGCTTTAAGGTTTCACAAGCTCTGCCAGGATAGCAGAACTATGCATAACCAAATTCTTTGGCATGCTCCCTAGTAAACTTTACATCATAAATTAAGTAGTAATGAATCCTGTTCATCTTCAGGGCATTAACTTGTGCTTCAGAGCTTCTATCCTCTTCAGGATAGGAGACGTTCTGGAGCATGGAAGAGGTCGGTGTCAGTACTACAGCCTTTGCTGTGCTACTGGGACACAGAGAGACTACCAAAATACATTGGAGCAGAAGAGTTTCTTAAAGCTGCTCAATAATAGGACGTTCACTGCATGTACTCTAACCTCTGACAACTCTCATGTCAGAATTTGAATCTGTAAATGGGAATATTTCTGCATCTGTGCATGCTGGGGAAGCATAAAATGAACTGGGCTCTGCTCCTTCTTTTCAGGGAGTATTAATCTTCAGTAATTCAGTCCAATACAATAGGAACATTTGTTGAACAGAATACAACATGCTGAATTCTCTCTTTCTCATGGTTTTGTGCTATTCTGGATTATATTCAAGAATCTGATAATGGAGCAGAACTTCTGGAGCTGGGAGTGACTGCTAAAGGGCATGGTGAACATATGTAGTAATCTGAACAACCTTGTAAGTGAGCCTTCTATTTCTAGGATTGTGTTTTCTGTGTTCTTCATTCCATATAGCGTGTGTTGGAAAGGAATCCCCTGAATCAGCTCAGAGACAGTGGCAATAGGAAATAATTTTTAAACATAAAGCATTCAAACTTTAACAGAAAGTGTTCATGCGTGTAAATAAAGAACATGAAAACACCCAGCAATACATGCGCAGAGGTAGGGAAAGTGGGAATGAGCAGAGGAAATAGTTAATACCTTACAATCCAACCTACAAAGTCGCCCTTCATGTGCTACCATGTCACCTGGAGCCTGTAGAAAGTATGGCCTGAAAAAGCGTTCTTGAACTGCCTCTTTGTCTCCCTCTGGCACCCGGGGTCGTGTTCTGCAAACAAAAATTGCTTGTATATGTTTGGAAGTCAATCTTTTTCCCTAATACTTAAAAAAAGGAAGAAACTGTGGGAAAGGATGAACAGATAGCTTGAGTTAAATAGAAGAGTGGAAAGAAATTATCTGATTGTAATTTAATATTTGTGTATTTTCTATTTAGAAAGATTATCAAAGTAACTATATCATGTAGTATTGTTGGATTCCCAAGCTGTCCTTCATTTCTTTTTGCTTTTTTGGCTAGATTTCATCTTGCTAATCCAACCCTTGCCCTTCACTTTGCTGCAACAGGTAAATGAAATAATACTTTACACTTAAAACTTCGCTGTGTTTGAAGATGAACTTCAAAAATACTACAATCTAGAAGTGACCTGTTGGGAGGGAACTGCTGCTATTTCCATTTTATGGCTGAGACCTGAGGTACAGAGTGCATTGAAGTACAGTAGCTAGTTATTTTGAATGTCTTCAATTAAGAAGCGTAAAGAGAGTCTGAAGGACTTGTCTTTCCTTTTACCTGTGAGGCTGAATTGTTGATATTTGACCCCGAACAGGGATACTCTGAACCATCAGGTGTCCTGAACAACTGATTCTCCCCTGCAAATCACAATGGAAACAAAATTAATAGTTGGTTAATAGCTCATTTAATGTTAAAGTATAAATATTTAACATTTAGAATGCAGTAGGATTTATTTATATAAAGTAACTGAACTATAGTGTAAATATTACTTTTTCAAAGCAGATGCTGTTAGCATGCAGTGGAGTGCAGTTGAGGCATGGGTTTCTTTGTGTGTCTAGAGCAGTGTGTTTCTCGGACTCTTCAAGACTGTGGCAATGTATTTAGCAGTGGTGCTATGTAAAGCAGCTTAAACAGTGTCTGTCCCTGCTTGTTCATTCCTGCCACTGTATCTCCACAGGTACTGTCTGCTACTACCTTTGTACTAGCATACTTATTTATGCAGCAGCACAGAAACTGAAAAGTAGTTGGGCTGAAATATATTTCAGTAAAAAGAAGAAATTTAACTGGAAAAAGTTGCCTGATCTTCTTGAGCATACTGCTAAATAGCTAAGCTAGCACGTAGGGTGAAGGAGAATGGTGTTAGGGAATGAGCCTATTTGCAGATCCACATCTTTGCATCCTAGATAAAGAATAATTTCATTTGGTAACACCTCCAAATTTGATGTTGGGGTTTTTTTTTTCCCCTTGCTCTGTTATTTCTGCCTGAAATATCATGCCTGTCTTGTCAACATGTCTCGAAAGGTATCTATCAGCAAAAGAGCAGCAGGTCAGAAGATAGGGCAGGAGTTATTAATATGAAAAAATGTCTTTAAGGATTGTTACTGGGATGTGTAAAAAAGGGGTGGTCTCATCATTATTCGTTACATGGTTTTCTCTTCTATCTTCTGAAGCATCTGATTTTTGATACAGTCAGTACTCGATGTCAGATTAGGTGGCCCAATCTATGTTCCTATTAACATCTATTAGAAAGACATGAAAGAAGCATTTTTCTAGATGAAAACAAAACACCTTACTTGTGGGTTTGCAGCCATAATCGTGTAGTTGCCATCATCATCATTAGTAGAAGCTTCAATATGTAAAGAACATGTTCCATCTTCTTCCCTGTTCATTTTGAAATGCTTGTTCTTCTTTGAAATCTGCTTGCCATCCTTGAACCAGTATACCTGTAGTGATCAGACCCCCCCAGTGACTTAACACTTGTTCTGTAGTGGAAGAGTGACTAGAAAAAATGTAGATAAGAGCATGACATAAGTTGACCGATTGCTGGTAAAAAATTTAGAATATTATAAAAATCACAGATCAGTTACAGTGTGAAATAGAACGATTCCCGGTTGAACTCAGAAAGCTGCGTATCTCCTTCACATAGTTGGGCTTGTCAGGTTCTTTTTTCTTGGCTATAGACATGTTACTGGTTATCTCAGATCAGTTCTCATCTTTCTGAGAAGTTAATTTTTTGGGGGGTTATGAAGTTCTGTTTCTCTTGGAGTCAGGAAGTTGCGAGGCAGTCCGTACAGCAGATCAAGGCCTGATATGTGCTCAGAAGCAAATACTTTTATTTTGGAAAGTGGGAGGGAAATAATTTGTTTTAGAGCTCTCTCCACAGAGCTATGTTCTTAGGAGTGAGACTTTGCAGAGGGATGTTTAGAAAATAGCAGGTAGTTGTTTTTTATTTCTTTACTACTAACAGTGAGAATGACCTACCTTGGGAACAGGTATTCCAACTATTTTGCAAGTGAATGTAATAGGAGATCCTTCCATTACCCGAAAATGCTTGAGTCTCTTATCAAAGATCGGTGCTATGTATTTGCCTGTAGGGATTTCCTCGTGTTGGACTTCATCATCTGATTCATCCACTGGGGTACGTTCAAGGCGAAATTCTATTTCATTCATCAGCCTCTGCTCAAAGCTTGAAATCCTGTATTCCTGCAGAGTGAGAGGGAACACAGTTCTGAGAGAATCGTGTTCTGTGGTATTTGCAGTCATTTGTGCTTTTAGACTAATTCCAAAATGAGTGAAAATGAAAAAGCCTACATAAACTAGGACATACGGAAACAGTCTGAATTTGGTCTGCAGACATAGATTCTCACTGCATCTTAAGTTTGCAGAATGTAACTGATGAAACTGAGTTTTTTCAAAGGCAGATGAAAAATCAAATGTAATTCCTCTAAGTTCTTACAGAAAACCTATACTGTTGTACACTGTTGATCAAAAAAAAAAACAATTTTTTGAGGATTTTATGTTCAAATATTACTCACCTGATAATTATAGAAATGAATACTGCTATATATTTCAGTTCAGAATTAAATAAGGAAAACTATACCTACTAAAATAGAAAACTAGTAAGAAAGTGAAATATTTTCAGGGTAATTTATCTTCAGGTTAAAACTTGACCGGATTTTTAACTGGTGTAACTGAGAAAGCAAAACACACCACCTTTAAATCCTTAGGAGATTAAAAAGACCATGCAGGAAAACCAGTATATTCCTACATAGATGACCATTTCCAGATAGTTTGATGTGGTTAGAGCCTCCCCCTAATCCCCTGAAGTCAATTAGAAACCTCTTGTTACTTAGCTGTTTTGCATGAGAATGTCTCTTGTCTGGACCAAGAGGCATTTGACCAAATGTTTTGCCTGTGACATGTGAAGCTTCAGACCAGCCAGCTTCAGTTTTTGACACCAAACCAATGTTTATCCTGGGCATGGTGCAACACTACAGATGTACCCGGATGGGTTTTTCTGGTAGCAGGTGCTGCCTAGCTACATTACCACAGACGGCTGCAAGAATAGCTTGCTTCAGTAATTTTAAACTGTCTTGTGGGGAACCTTGTATTACCATATGCAGGCCCGTAGCAGTAACCAAATCAGTTTGCTCAGATCTGGGTTTATGCAGTTTATAAATCCAGAGCTTGCATTCCTCATTCTATTGAAGGGCACTGACATCTCTGAAAGCAGGCTTATGTTTTATTCTACTTCTGTGGCAAGTTTGGGTTTTCAGAATCTCACTTTGTCAGACAGTTATTACAGTGGGTTTTGTTGCTGTGTTATAGGTAGGAAATGATCTGTGACTTGAAAGAGAAATGTTTGGGCAATTCCAAAAGTGTAATTCTCATTTTAAAAATAGAATTTTAGAAACTGATGAATAGTAAATAAGGACGTAGCCTGTCTTTAGATATATATTCCATTTGCTGAAAAAACAAGGTTCAGAAAATGCATCTTGTCTAAAATCTTACAGAAAGTTGATTAAAGAACCAGCACAAATCCCAAGTCACTGGGACTTACATCCCTGATCATTTAGAAATTCCATCATACTGCTGATTATGCTCTTGACCAGTAGTTCCCAAACAGTAAGGAGCAAAGGTGGAGAGGCAGCACAAAATTTTAGCTGGCAAAGACTTCTGATCTCTTGAGGAGACCAAAGAAACAGACGTAGCCAAAGGTTGAGAGGTTACAGGGGAGTTTTGAGTAGACAGGGATCTGTGAGACTTGGGGGTAAGAGGAGGAAAATGTGGCAGCCACAAAGTAGAAAAAATTGGAAATTGCCATGGTGGAATAAATGCCCTGGTAATATCTGACTTCAGTACTGTAATGGTAGATGTTGTGTATTCATCTAAAATACTCTTTTTTTTTTTTTTTTTTTTTTTTTTTTTTTTTTTTTTTTTTGGGGGGGGGTTTGCTGTAAGGTCAGCTCTAGTAAAGATTAGCTATGGTAGGAAAAGTTAGACAACTCAGAGTAGGGAGGAAAGAACTTTGATGAATGAGCTCTCTTTACTGGAAACTGAGTCCTCCCACTCCTCCCTTCTCTGATGCTGCAGGGCTCTTCCTTCCACACAGCTTTGGAGCAGTGCCAGCAATTACAAGGTAACAGGAGTGTTCACAGGGAATTTAGGTTCCTGGGTCCTCCCTTCAAGATGCCTTCTTTACCTTTAACACTCTCCCTTGAGTCTGACAGGGACAGTCTGCTGTCTGATACTTTCTTCAAAGGTACCACTGCAAGTGCAGCTTTGCCAGGCTGGAGTTTTTGAGCTTGCAGGTCTGTAGAAGAGTGGGATACATGGCCCCAAGGCAGGGAGCCAGCCACTAGATGGTATCACCCACTTTCGTAGTTGGCTTTGTTTGCTTTGTGGGCTGGCCAACAGCTGGTGTCAGCAAACAGCCTTATAAAGTTTCATCTTGTTGAGCTTTTTTTCTTTCACACAGCCTGTCTCAACAAATCACTTTGATAGATCAAATTCTAATCTCAGTTAAGCCAGTGTAAAACCAGAGATCCTCTCATTTCTGACTAACCAAAGCTATCATTTTTCCATGTGGATGGCAAGATCTGGTTGTACTGTTCCAAGGGAAAGTTAAGCAATCAGTCTTTTACCCTTGATACTGAGAAAAGGCCTGTGTGTTTTTAGGAAGGAAGAATCAACAAAAATCAGGGAGTGACTGCTATGTTCTAAGAAGCAGCCATGTCACCAAAATGTACTGTAGTTATATCTTATTTCTGGAGTCTTCCATAAATTAAGAAATTCAAACCTAAATGCTTTGTTGCAAGCAATGTACTGAAGAATATATCTGGAGTTCGTTTTCCTTCCAGTTCTTTGAGACTTTCAGTGGTTTCCTTCATGTTGTTTAGGTAGTTCTTGGCAGCAGAGAGCAAAATTTGTGGCAAAAAAATTGACCTGCTGAGAAAGGATTTTCCAGTAGGACCTGAAGATACTACATGTAATTCTTCTAAGAATTAAATAGTTTTCAGGGATTTCACATGCTGTGTGGCCTTTGGAAGTGTGGAGGCTAATTGAAGATTAATTAAGCTAGGGGTAATCTCTTTCCCTCCTTCCCTTTCCATGATCTAACAATTTGTCACATGAATAAAGGTCAGGGCAACATACCAAGTATGGCACAGAGAACCTTATTCCTATTTCAACATGTTGTTTATTGTATAATGAAGCTCTCAAAAATTATATAATTATTTCTGGATGCTCGTTTCATGACAGCATAATTATGAAGCTAAATACACTGTTTTGTATACCTGTTTCTCATTTCTCGTATTTGAGCACTTTTGAGCGCTGTTACTCCCTTTGTAAAGATAAGCCATTTTTCAAGTGTTTTGTATGTTTAGAGGGCAACAGGGCTGATGGACAGAGTAGGCAAAGTGATTCACAAATTGGTTATCTCAGAATCTAGACACAGTAAGTCTGTGAAGGATTTTTAGTCGAAGAGGGCAATTCTGAACTCAGAATAAAATGAGTGGGTATGAAAAGTGTTAAGACTTCTCAGGATCAGATAGCAATCTGAAAGCAGTAGTCTAGAAGACTAAAAATTGGAAGAGTACTTTTTGCAAGAGCCAAGACCTTTTAATTTAGTGCAACATAAGAAAGAACAAAGGAAGAAAAAGTAGGCAGTCTTCGTCTGCTCTCTCATACAAAACTGTTCGATCTGCGTAATCTGAAAGTCACCAGACCAGTTATTTACTGCCCTCTGAAACTTACCAATAGGTGACATCATTCTTTTATGGTATTATATAAAATCTGCCACTGGACTATCTCAGTTGTATCCAGTCTTCAATTTTACTGAGCTATATGCATGTTTCACTAGACCTATGAAGACTGTATGTGATGACTTTTTTCAGAATGACTTAACTAATCTCTACATCAGAGTTTTCTTACTTCAATTTCCTGGTGACTTTGTCAAAGCAGGTTTTGGAAATAAAAGTTGTGAATGACAAGAATAATGTTTCAAATTAAAAAGGCAGTATTGTACTTTTAATATAGCCTCAACTGTATAGTTGAAGACTGGGGAATCACTGCTTGGTCCCTGAAGTGAGTTTTTCATCTTACGGTGTTCTCTCACAAAGGGAGGTAATGGGGCTAGGAAGGCATTACTGTTAGAATTTCAAGGCATCACATTAATGAGTAAGATGTTGACTCCAGAACAAAATGCTACAGAGTGGAGTTAAAAGGCAATGAAATACTGCAAGCTAATGGGAGGGTCCAGTATTATTTATAGATAGTTGAGTTTAGTCAGCAGGTTTTCATATTGATTTCTTTCCCCCCAGATTCACTGCTGTCCAAAAGAAGTCATGGTATGTAGTAAGAAATTAATAGTATAGGGTTGCTGTAGCCATGATGGCCTACAGATGAAACCAAACAATGCTGGTAGAGACAATTAACATCTTTTATTTCCTCTTCTCCAAAGGTACAGGTTTGTCTTAAGTTATCTAACCAACTAACATAAATCAAACTTAGAGCAAGTGTCATTAACCTAATGTTTCTTGCCTCTATTTTAGATCTGAAAACATTTTCTGTGAACAGTGTATCATTTTTTCCCTGACTGATATGTTGAGGATATTAACTTCTTACAAACTTTGCTTTGTTAAGAAATATAGGCAGTTCTTTTTCATATATCTGCTTGCAGAAGAAAATATGATAGAAGGAATGCATTGCATAGGGACACTTTTAAGTTAATCATGGACAGGTTTTCTCTTACATTTCATGAGTGCATGTGGCTCTGGATATATGGGTACACACAGAAGAAAGTATAAAACAAAAATAGCAGTTTTTCACAAGTGCATATTGCTGCACTATCAACACTGGGCTATCATTACCAGTGGCTGCTTCTCTGCCAGTGGAAGCCACAAGAGTCTCTGTGTTTCCATGCAAACACAACAGTCTCTGGCTAGCAACAGTGCACGCTGACTGCATGTGTTTGGACTGCTCGTTTCAAGGAGTTTTATTCAAAAATACATTTTAAATTAGAAAATATTGAAGTTAGGGTTCCCACAGTTCCCAAGTGGTGCCTGTGTGTTGTACTCATACTTTAGTCTTTGTCTTTTTAAATGTGTTGTTTAGTGTGCATATGTATGCTTGTATAAATTTACACACAAACCAATAAGACTAAGTTAACATTGCTGTGAAAATTTTAACAGCAACATACATAGACTGAAGGTCTTATACCAAACATGAAAACCAGGAGTCTCTGAAATAAGTGGAAATACACTATTATATAGAGAATATAACCTTTGAGGGTTTTTTTGCTTGTTTGGTAGGTTTTCTTCCAGGATTAGCAAGAACAGAAAATAGTTAATACGGCTTTCTGAAGAACCGTTTTTATCACATAAGCCATAAAACTATTTCTGAATGTGGTTACATAAGTAGAGTAGGGCAAAGTGTTTGTGGTTGTGGTTCAGACAAGTATTTCGTAAAGCATCACACAAAAAACAAGTCAATGTGTTCACTGGGTACAATGTTAAAACTAGGCTGCAGTTCAGCATACTGAGGCCACTAAGGGAAAGAGTACAAAGGTTCAAGCTCTTTTTTGGGGGTCAAAAATGTAGGGTTCCAGCTGCTTTTTTGCAGCTTTCCTGGAACATGGAATTTGTACAGACAGAAGTTCACACACTTGTTTAAGATAATTAAATTGTGCTATCTCCCAGTTAGAAAACTGTAAAATTAAGGTTCCTGTCTAGAGGTGTAAATATTCTGTACCCATTAGAATATATATAATACATACACATGTATTATAATTGTATATTATTATCTATAGCTATATATGCTGAGTAGACTGCAGCTTTTGCATATTTCACATACATGCATTACCAAAAGGGGAATAGGCAATGGTGGTTGCATTAAATTGTCAGGATATAGCTGGAAGGGTAAAAGACTTAAAACTGGCCAGAGCAAAACCAGGAAACCTGCTGATGAGTATGTGTCTTAAGCAGTTCTGGACCGTTTTTCTCTAGTCATTAGCAGCACTTTATAAGTGAGTTGTGCAGCATTATTGCCACAGAGATGTGTAGCATATTCAGTATATGATTTCACAGTGTAGCTGAACCAGTTTAGTTGCCAGCTTGTAGCAGCAGCATTCACCTGCTTCCCTCCCTGGTCATATTCACATGCTCCCATACATCCCTCCTGCCATCAC
>JAVJGJ010000062.1:35318246-35336058 GCA_035590215.1 Microhierax caerulescens
TGGAGAAGTTAAATGCAGCTTCTCTTCTGGGGAGTTGCTAGCCTTTGCACTGCCTTGGAAATAATGTTGTAGGGTGCTGCTGGATAGCTGTAATTCGACCAGTATGGTGAACAAAATCTCTCCATGCAAGTCTTGTTGAAGGTACAGATTCTCATTGTTTTGCTTCTGGCCCCATCACCATCATTATTTGAGCACCCTTCAGGGCAGGGCTGTTAACTGCATTTTACATATGAAAAATTGAGGACTAAAGAAGCTGAGTGACCTTGTTAAGGTAACATAGAAAGTCTCTGACAGGGCAGAGATTTGGATCATGGTCTCCTAGATCTTGACTCAAATAATCTAATTCCTGGGCCATTCCGCTACCTGCGAACCTTTTTGGCAAAAAGGAAATTGTGTAGACTGTAGTAATTCCTGTAAGTTTCTAAGCACCTTTGTGTGTGAATATGAGTTCTAAAATCCTGGATCTGTTGAAGTTAAAACCCATCTTGCTGTTAACTTTAGCAAGATTCAGATCTTAGCGAGAATACATGCTAACAGTTAGTAGAAGCTTGTCACATCAAAATAGTCTGATGTTAGCATAGTAACCCATGGAATTTACCACAAATAGAAAGGCTAGAATAACTTGATTTGAATGTAAATTTTCATATACTGTATAAAAACATAATTCTCTTTGTCACTCATTGCGAGCTCCAGATGAATTTCCCAATTTAATCCCAGTTTTATAACTTTTACTAGATTGGCTTTTTGACAGTTATTCTAAATCCAGTTGACAGTTTATCTAAGAAACTGGCATATATTACATCTCAGTGTCTGTTTCCGAGCTGTAACGCTCCTTGGCTTCAAAGATCAATCTAGGCTACTCAGAGTAAAGTAATCTGTGTAGTTTGGATTCTCGCTCGTTCCTCTCCCCTCCCTCCCCTTTCAGTGGTCAGAATCAAAAACCAATAGATCCAACATGTTGCTTTTCTTCACTTATGTCCTGTGAAGAGGTATTACTGAAGTGACTTATTTCTTGCAGATCAATTATGTTGGGCCGTCTTAGGTGGCACAAGACATGAATATTGTGCTTTCCAAATGTAAACACATGAAACACATCCAAATGCAAACATTTGAAGAGTCTAGCAACTCCTCTGTGGTACACAGCTAGACAATGTTTGAAATATGGTTCAGCTCAGTGATTGAGCAAGAGGAAAACAGAAGAGAAAGCAAATGAGGTTTGCATCTCCAGCTCCCACAGATTTATCAGCTGGAGTGAGTGGTCTAGGAGTGTGTGTGAAAGCATGAGGAGCTCAGGTTCCCTTTCCTAGGTGGTGGGTTCTGCAAGCCAAGATCTTTACCAGGAAAACCTGTCTGTACTTCACTGTTGATTAGACCTAGGTCTTGAGAAGACAGCCACAAGTGGTTGTTCAACTGTTCATTCCCATGATTTTATACCTATTAATATCAAGATTTGATAACTTGTCTCAGTCAGGTTCTTAAATCTTTTCTCATTTGTAGTACAGAGCAAATGAGCTTCCATGAGGACTTCTTGTGGTTTAATTACCATCCTTGGTCCAAAATTGCCCACATTTGCTGACCTTTGAGATACGATGTGAAGCTTGGTTTTGAGCAAGATTTTTGGAGTGATTGAATTAAGGGTAATCGTGCTCTGGGCAACAGAGTTCTTGGTGGTTCTTGGGACCTTTCTGAGGCTGACTGGTTAGTATGGGAACTGCAAGGAAGTGATTCTGATTGATCAGTGTTGAGGTGTTAATGGTGATGTGACCTATGTGATGAGTTGAGTTCTGCATATGACTTTACAGGCCATGGATTTTAATGATCTAAAAGCTTTTGGACAAACCCTGCATCTCTTCTGTTCTGAAATCTCTTATAGAGTATTCCCTAGTAAAAGTAAAGAATATTCATGTGAGGGCTGTGCGTAATTTTCTAAACAGCTGTAGGTTTGCTCTTTGTTCTAAAAATAAGGCAGTGACCATGCTGCTGTCTGGGTCTTATGTAAGACACAACCAACCAACGTTGCCACATGATATTCTTTATGGTAAATGACACAGATATGTGAGCACAGTTTGTACTTCTTATAAACAAAAGGTATATACCAGGCCAAGGTACTTAAATCTCCTTTGCTTTATTATTGTGCAGTTAGTTCTCTTATTACTCTACAGGATTTTGAGGTTTAATTACTTCATTTTCCTATTATATATTATTTGTATAGCAATGTTTTGAGGCGGTAATATCATTAATTTCTAAGTTTTGTCTGTAAAACTTAATTTCCTCTATAAATAGTCCCATTGGTGAAGCCTGTAAATGTTTTCAAATATCAGGGTAAGAGAATTGGTTTGCATTACTTGTTTACACTTTTGCCAAAATCCCCTCAAAGTCTCTCTGCCCTTTCCTTCCCACGCATCTTTTTGTTTCTACATGACATAGTCTAACTGAACATTACCAAGATATTTTACTTGGTAAGGAAGTTAAAAGGCCCAGTGGACTAGGTGACAGATTTTGGGAGGCAGAGATAACACTGGCTGTGCTCTCCTTTCACCAAATGGTGCCGTAGCCCAAACACTCACTGAGGTTATGAGACTTGGATGCTCTGTCTCACAGAATTTCAACCTGTTTCCAAGAGGAAGCTCTGAGCTCCATGCTAGTAAAATATTATGGGAGTGGAGAGGCAAGGTCTTTCTTACCCTCTTTTACTTTACAGAAACATTGAAACATCCGCTGTAGCAAGGACAAGAGTCCAGGTGTTTGTCCTAGTTCCTAGGCAGGAGAGTGGCTCTCTTTCTCTATCTGTCTCAGTCTTTCTCTGTTTCTTTCCTCTGACACAAACTGGAAGAAAGCTTCCTCAAACACCCCTAACCATTAAGGTGAAATGCTATCTGAAGTATCCTGCTAAAGGAGGGCCTGTTCCACGCTGCCTGAAAGTCTTTAAGTTTTATTCATTGAGTTGGAGAAGGTGAGAGAAAGGCTCAGGTATCCTGTTACAAAAGCTGTTTTAAAAGGTGGAATTTCCAGATTTTTGTCCTGCTGATAAAGAATGCCTAATTATTTGTGCAGCCTGGGACAGCACCAACAGTACACATACCCACTGGCAAGGGGTTAGGCTGTCCTTACAGGAGTTAAGAGTTATGAATTCAACTGTCTTCAGGCCAAGGAAGAAACTGAGTCGTCTGCTCTATGTTGGGTTTTGTCCTGACCTCTTCCTGGAATTGCATAAATTGGAATTGCATATCTAGTGTATCTTCAGTTTGAAAGAACTGAGCAAATCTGACTGAAGACACTTGGTAACTGAACCACGTTTGTTTCAACACTCCTAAGTGTGATGAAATCTCACCTGGCAATATAGCATACTACCATCTGCATAAATGACAGGTGTCATTTTTTTTCCTCATAAAAATGGCAGCTTGTTATTTCATGTACTTGATCAAAGCTGCAGCTAGAATCTTAGCAAAATCATGTTTGTATTTCTGTCAGCACTGTGTGATTATCATAGCTGTGGAAGACCAGAGACTAATCTGTTCTGTCTCATGCAACATCAGCAAAATTACCGACTATGTTCTGATTCTGGATTTCTTTATTGTTGATGATGAATGATGTACCGGATGAACCAGAAGGAGTACATCTGGATCATTAGATGTCATGCTGACTACACAATGCTGACACTTAGGAAAATCTTGACTTGTAAGCTAAACATTTTTCATATGGAAGTCAATGATAGATAATAAATAGAGCAACAGGATGTAAATCACTTATCTTCATTACTGCACTTTATATAGTAATATAAGACAATACCAGTCCTTTAAGGCACAGACTTGTCATCATCATTCTGGATGATCCCTACATGCTCTGCAGGTACTGTAAATGAGACCAAATGCTGCTATTGAAATATGGGGCTACAATACAATTCTTTAAATAAAAATATGCTGTAGGACACCATATAAGAATACGCTATATATAGAAGGAATTTTTAAAATAGCATGTAGAAAATACAAGGAAGCCAACATTGAGATTCTTATTGGATGCCCTACTCCATTATGCAGTGATGTCTCACAGAGTTGCATTTGTAGTTATGAGAAAGTAAGAAGCCCTTTCCTACCATTATAATAATCAATTTAATGCAGATATGCTATATATAGGATGAAAATGTCTCCTTTTTAATTCTGTGTTAACTGTAAGGAAAAAACAACAAAATGTATGGGTGTGAATCCAGCACTCCTACATACTATTCTCACAATGTTGATTGTTTTATGAACAGCAGATAGGAATTTTGGAAAATACTATGCATCTTTAAATAATCACTGCTTTCATTGAGGGGAAAATTCAGACTTGAATTTGCTGGAGTCAGTCAGAGCAGTGGTATTCCTGGGTGTGGAAGAATAAAATCAGAAGTGATTAAAGGTGGGAACTGAGGGGAAAATGAGCGATCTTTTATTGAGCAATCTTAAAATTGTTTTCTAGTTCATTATCATTGACATTCTAATTACCATAACAATTAGACATGTGCCAGCTTTGAAGTTTTTCAATGTTTGGGGGATTCAGGAATCAAGATTTTGGTTTGGTCTCATACAGAATGGCAAATAAGTGTATAAATAACTTTTGCTGTCAGCAGATAACTGACACTAGCAGCAATCATTGTTTCTAAAGGGGTTATCATGCAGTTAACTCGAAAGACTGACTGGTATTTCACAGTAGCTCTCTAAATAATTTGTCTTGCTACCATAGCAAGTACAAATTGTAACACTTGCGATTCATCTGCAAAATGTACTGCTTGCCAGTTGTTTTACTCAAAGTGCTTTGGCAGCGTGATCTGTCAGAAAGAAAGGTCAATGGCAAAATTAAAAAAACAGGGATTACACTGCAGTTGTCCACAGAGGGTAATTTGCTCCAGAGACTCCATGGCTTTTTGCTTATCTTTGCATGTTCTCTGTCAGAAGGGCTAACAGACATTGTGAGAAGTTCCCTTGTTGATGACAGGTCAGGGTAAACCATTATTTGCTGTGTTAAGCCCGAGCTGGCAGGATGGCTATGGAGGGCTTTGTGGCCAAGGTGAAGACAGCATAGTGGCCTACAGACAGAACAGCTATCTAGTAGGCCTTAGTGTGTCCTACTGTTATTCAAGGGCAGTTGAACCTGTTCTACAGTAATTTCAACCTCAAAATATTATTTCATTTTTTAATTTCTTCTTTAATTTCATAGACACTGCCCAGATCCGGTGAATTTATTGATTCCATTTAAGAATGAACTGATACTTGGTTCCTTGAACTTTGTAAAAGGCTTGTTATTTTGCTAAACTCTAATAATGCTAGGCCTAAAGTTTGGTGTATGCCAGTAACACGTGCCAAAACCAGCTACCAAAGTCCCTGTCAATTCATACAAGAAGTGAGATCTGAAGGGAGATCTGGAAAAATAGGTTTAGTGTTAAAAATTGAATATCGCATTTTAGTTCACCCAAAGTAAAACCAGAAACATTTTCTTAAACAATTTGATTACTTTACTCAATTTGTGTTAAAAATATACAGTGTATGAATGTGTGTGTATGCAATGAGTTGAGCAACTGGTAAAGTGAAAAAATTAAATCAGATGTACAGAAGTTTCCATGAAAAGAAGTTTCACATTCCTACTGGTCTCTAACAGAGATGTTTAGAAATTAACAATGCTGCACAGTCACAAAGTAAACCATCTACAGCTGCATCCCCTCACACTTGGTATTTAAAGCTCCAGTTTGCTATTCCAAACCAGTACTTACCACAAAAGCTCACTCGGCAAAGCAGTGTAGCGGCTCAACCACACAAACACCTTTTGTTCCGCAAGTCATAACACTTGTCTTGTCATGAGTGAAATTTATTTTAGTAACACTTGATTTTCTTACCTGCTGACTACTTTGTTGATTAACATCCTCTCTGAAATGCAGTTTTCGTTCCAGGTCCTTTACAAGTGCAGCTTTATTTTCACGAATAGAATCATCTGTTGCTAATGGCAGAGGCTTCAGATTTTTCTTTGTTAATCCTTGGATGGGGCTATTAAAAGAAAATTCTGATACTAACATGCAGCAACCAGCATGTATTTTTTTTTGTCACCTGTGTGATATGATATGTTACCCTTCAGTTGTCTGGGGGAACCTGTTATTTATTGATGTAGAGCCAAAGCACAATATGGGATTGTATTTTTTTTTGGTACTGTTTTAATGATGCATCCTATTCCCATGCTAGTGAGAATTACGGACACACATCTTAAAGAGAATAAGCATTATAATACTATAATAAACATTTAGGTTCCATATATTTATCCTGGAATAATGTCACAATGAATGCTAAAGAAACGTGTATAGTGTTACCATAGGTATAGAACTTGTACATTTTACTGTATCAGGCAATAATTTAAGAGTTAATACAATTTCTCATTGATCTTTATCTCACATCTTCACTGATCATTTACACTTGCCTCGAACTTTTACTTCTTTCATTTTTCTCACCTTTTTATGACACCTAACATCAACAGTTCTTTTCATTTTTATTTTATAGATGTAGTCTGTTTTATTTTAGTAAGGTTTGAAAATAGTTAAATTCTTAAATAAGACTGTCAGGGGACTGTGAGAGTGCACCGCTGAAGCACAGCAGCAGCACACTACTAGAGGGTGTGCAACATTCCAGTAGTTTACCAGAAGTTGGGATCATAATAACACAGGGGATCCAGGTAAAAGGCATAACTGATGATTGCTGTGCAAGGTGTCTTCCTTTTGTGGCTCTGCAGACATGGTGTTCTCTCACTGATTTTGTAACCAGAATTAATATGATTGATAATGCTAAAAAAGGAAGCTGAAACTTCATTATTCACAGATTAATACAGATATTGTTCAGGTTCCTTCCTGATCTTTTGTGCCCTCACTTTGATTCTCTCCCATGTAAAGATCTAAATTTGAATCTCAGCACAAAGAGCTCTAGTTATGTGGGAATTCAGCTCTGGGCTGGGACCCAGGAAAAGTGAAATGGATAAAACAGTATTTAACTACTCCACCTGGCAAGGATCTATTTGGAAATGCCAGTAGCAGTTAGAAAAAGTAAAGCACCTGCAATGGTTTAAATGTCATTAATGCAAAGAGAATAGGGCTTGAGCACTTGTGCACCAGCTCTGAAGGGGAGGAAGGGGAGTGGATGAGTAGTAGCAGTTGATCTTTTGCTTGCTATTGCAGTGTTGTGAGAGCAGGCTGAAGGCTTGAGCTGAGTATTGTTAAAACCTTCACTGTGAACCTTGTAACTATTATGTGTGCCTGTCCACGATGCCAGGGCTGTGAGGGCCTCCAGGCATGTGCCACAGAATGATGGCAATTACGTGGCTATGCTGGGCAGCTAGGAAGTCTGTGCGCAGGAGTGCAATAATGGTTTGAAGGCAGGCTTCTTGGCACACACTGGTGAATGTTATTTATACAGGGACACTTTTTTCTGGTTATAGATTGGTTGATGTAGTATCAACGGGATAGTTGGGAGATTGTGACTTAGTGATGGATATCACTACCTTGAAGTGTACCATTGGTAAAAAGGTGAAATAGTCCTCACTTTGTGCAGAATCTGGAGTTCTATGGATAAAAATTGCTATCAACCTACTGGTGCCAGCCATGTTAACATGGCGCTCACATAGCCCACAAAAGGGATATTGATTTAAACTCTACTAGTAAAGAAGGAACTCTCAAGACCACAGACTTCCCTGTACATCATCATCCTTATTTGCTTGCACAGTGGTGAAATCACAGTGGCTGTCAATTAAAATATTTATGTGCAAACCATTAACTCTCCTGAGATTTTCGGGGGACTTTAAATAGAGACAGTGTTGCAACCAGAAAAATATCTTTACGTAAGGTATTTCTTAGATTTACCAGGACTAAAAAATAACTTACATTATGAGGTACCTTTCAGAACTTTACTCGTTGCTGACAATAGATGAGAATGTTTTTATAGCTTATATAGGCAAGTGGTCTTAGAGTCTTAGGTCTTACCCTGCAAGCTCATGAAATCTCTTTTTACTCACTAGTATAGTCTTGTGAGTCTCTGAGTCCCCACATTATTGTATAATCTGTTTATAAACTCATATTTCTCTATCTTCTTGTAGATTTATCTTCTTGTAGAAGCTACTAGATCATCCTTTATCAACTAAATGTAAAGGTTAGAAGAAATGACCAGAATATATTAATAACTCACTTTTCTATTTTATGAATGACTTGCATTTCAGTAACTCCCCACTGAACCCTTGAACAGAAATATGTCTTAGTTTCCTTTATGAGTATTTCTTGTCCCTGCTGCACATATGGTTTATGATACTTACGTGGTTGGTGTACTTCTAGGCAGTCCCATAGCATTGGTTGATGGCACAGTAGGAAGTGAAGGAAGAACAGCACTAAGGAATGCTACTGGATTCTGAATCCGGCCAGTTGGGGACATAGGAGCAGGAGTCACACTCTGTGGCTGAAACTGTTTTACACTCGGCGTAGAAAGTGTTAGTGGAGGCAGCACTGATTCTTTAGGACTTGGTAGAGACTGTTCACTTTTGCTTGTAAACCCTCCTGAAGACCTTGATTGGGCAGATGGGGAATTTCCTGTGAAATTTTCCTTGTTGTTTGTTCTTTGAGTTCCTTGAGGGACATTGCTGAATGTTGTAACTGAAGAGCTGGAAGAGGAGCTGCTAGGCTGTGTGGTTTGTGATGGTAGGAACTGCTTAGGTCGGGGATAGCTGAATGCTTGTGCAGCAGAGGCTTTGCTTTGTTTGTACAGAGTTGAGGTGGACTGTTGAGGGAGTGAAGCAGCAGAATTCAGTAAAGCTGTGTTGAATGACAACTCTCTTGTAGATGTCTGATACACCTGCTGCTGTTCAAGCAAGACCTGGTTTTGGAGCTGTTTTAACTGGGTTTGATCACTGTATATAAAACAAAGATGCGAAAATTCAGTCAGGAGCCCTGAGTGTGGTGGCTGTCTACATTTCCATATGTGAATTGCAAGAGAAAAATTCTATGTCCTGTGATACAGTAAGATGTAGGGGAAACTACGTGATGTATTCCCTAATGTTACAAGAAGAGCATAATGTTAGTTTGCTACTAAAATAAACTTTTCCTCCCTCTCCCCTTCTTTGCCAGAGGCACAAAATTTTTTTGTCTGAAAATTATTTGGCTGAAGATGGTTCTTACATTTTAACACATGAAATATAAGTACAAATCTTACTTGAAGATATTTAAGGGGTAACATTGTCAAATTCTGCTTTATGTCACCTTAGTGCCTCTCTGCTTGTGTAACAAAGAGTAGCATTTAGTTAATTGGATTTTTAAATGAGCATTTGTAACACAGATGCAGTTATTTAGCTCCTATTAAAAGTGGATTCTGAAACCAGCATTATGGCTAATAAAGCTTTGTAATAATCCACCCAAAGAGATATTACCAATGTATTTTAGATGGTATTGACATTCAGTGATAGGCAGGAGTGCATAATTCAGAGGGGACTTGAATTTCATGCAGTTGTTGTTTCCTAGGTGACATCTACTGTATGTGTCTTCAGGGCTTTTTTACTTTGCAGTTAAGGGGAATTATTTTACCTTGTCAGGTGGCTTATTTAGTTATGTATACGGAAATACAGCATATAGAAAACAGGCTAATGTTTCCCCTTCCAAAACCAAAAAGGACATAGAGAATACAGAAAATTATCATGTAATAAATCATCGAGTATTAAATAACTGTTCTTTAAAAAGCAAAAAATGTGGAAGCAGAGACTGACCACAACAGGTACTAACAAAACAAATACATGAAGCCAACAGAACTGCTTTTTGTTTAAAAGAATTATTGTTTCCATAATGTGCTAAACAAAAATCACATTACAGATAGAAATTTCCTGCTTTCAAACAGTAGAATGTTAGAGAGCTAGAAATAGTGCAATCCTGATTTTGTGTCCTTTATATATATATCTATATCTATCTGCATAATAATGGACTCCTTTGTTACAGTTTATTGGGGGAGAGAGTTTGAGAGAAGTTCTGCTTTATACAAACATTGGGTAAATTAAATACTGCTCTTGATCCCCCCTTAAAGACACTATAGCTCTGAAGGTGTATAGGGCTGTGAATATAGGCTTAACAAATTAAAAAAGCACTGTTCCAAGTTCTTCTGCTACATGGTATATAACTTCTGTCTTCTTTGTAATGTTTATGCTATCAAATTACATCCCTGCTTAAAGGTACCAATTAATTACCTTATAAAGTCCTTCCTGAGCCTATAATTAAAGCTTCCGCCTATTTAAGAAATGAAATGAAGGACTCTGCATGCTTTTTTTTAAACTAGATTTGAGAGGTTTCAAAAATACTGAAAATATATTTCATAACAAACTGCAGTGTGAATTCCATAAATTGCCTCTAAGAAAACTACACTACTTCTTAAAATTTCCTCTTGAGCTCACAGTGCACTAATCATGTGAATGCTTTTTAGTTCAAGTGGTTTCACATTATCAAACATTTCCAAGTATTTTATCTGTTTTAGGAGTTACATTTGTGAGATGTAAAAGTCATGAGGCATGGCCTTTGGGACTATAGTTGCTAGCTAGCTGCTAGCTCATACTATGTATAAGACTGAATATATCTGATTTTGGCAAAATTGCATACCTGGAATTGAGTGAAATATGTTTGAGGAACCTGTTTTTATTTTGCCTGCATAAAAGCAGTATTGTTCACCTTTTGTTTGCAGCAAAAAGCATTGTGGCATTAAATAAAATTTCAAAGGGAAAAACATTTTCCTTTTAAAATTGGAGAACACTTCTCCTAGGAGGGTTATACAGAAAAAAATATCTACCTCTATTGAGTGTGTTTTCTCAGAATATGGTTAATTAGGCCAGCACCATGTGAAACTGGCTGTCTTTTTGTTCTGTATTTGAGATTTTTGCTCTAGTGTAATAGTGTCCTGGTCTGTGATTCCTAATTAATACCAGTGATACCCCTGAGACTTAGAATCTCTTTTACTTACAGCTTTGGTTTAGCCAGCACTGGGGGGGGTTCCTTGGATGGCGATGTTGGCTCTGGTATTTTCATCGGCTGTCCATTTATCTTCTCTTGGAAATAGTTGGATCTGATTTGGTTTGTAGCACCAGGTCCATCCTCTGATGATGATTCACTTCCTTTATCATCTTCAGGCAGCTTGAAGTGCACACGGAGACCTATCTTGGAACTTGATCTGGGTTCATTGTGGTTGACAAGAACGCCTTCAAGTTTAGGTTTGGGGGTTTGATTTACTACACGATGGGAAGGAGTATGTGGAGGAGGTTGATGTTCAACACCGATTAAGTTGATTGAGCTCATTGTGTGAAGGCTAGCAGCATTACTACTGTCTTCAGATGCTGAAATAGCAAATATCAAACTTTTGGTGAACATAAATTACCATAAATGATAGTGAAATGAAATCACAAAAGTTACAGTTGGAAAAAATCACTCTGATGTCTTTCCAGTTGGACTGAGTTGTTTGACCTCATTTGTTTAACAACAAATTCCCTTAACAAAGGCATATGGTAAAGGCCGGGGGGAAAGGGACACAGTTCTTGTTTGGAAGATCCAGCAGTGCTCTTCAACCATGTCCCCCATGAATTCCACTAGCATCTTTGAAATACGAACTTTCTTTTCAGAGAATTCTCTAACATTTTAGTTATGAAGAGCACTGCCAGAATTTGAGCTGGAGTCAACGTTGCACTATGCTTTCACGTGCTTTACTTTGCTCACCTAATGGCCTTGGCAGCATAAATGATGTAGGCAGTATGAAATAATTTGTTTTGAGGCTTCCTCCTTTGGGCTCTGCACCAGAGGGATATCGAAACAGCAAACTAGATAGTCCATAGAGATTCCAAAAATGGCTATTGCCCAAAACTTGTGATCAGCAAGGGTTGTTCTTTTGGAAGTGCTGTGTGGGATTCATTCCCTAATGTTCCTTATTCCTTCACATTTCTGATTGAGGAAGGACACTTTGAAAAGACATAGCAATCTGTACATTCGATAAGCAGCCTGGACTGCACAGCGCAGCAGCCTGCTCTGCTTGTATTTACTAGCAAGCAAAGGACTGAAACAAACTCTTACCTTTGACAGTTAGATGAGCTATACTAGATACTGTGCCATATTTATTGCTTGCAGTACAGGTGAAACTGCCAGAATCTTCTGAAAATACTTCAGCAATAACGAGAGTACAAATTTCCTCTGCAAAGCATCACAGCAGTGTCATTACTTGAAGTGAACATGCATTGAACGAACAAACAAACAAAGCCTTGATTACCCTTGGGGACATTTCCTTAAAGTTTTCCACCTTGCTCAGTTTCATTTTAGTTCCATCAGTATTATCAATTTTGGCAGCCTTTGTGTGCAGCAGCTGTTATCAGCATTGTCTGCAGCAACTGGTACCCTCTGTGCTCCAGCATGCCCAATGAAAGGGAAGAACAGGTGTCAGCAGTGTTTGGAAAACATTAGAAAATGTTTTCCTAATCACTTGGAGTACAGAATTTATCTCTGAAGAACTTAAAATTTAATTTGGAGAAATATAGTCTACTTCATACTCACAATTCACTAAAATATATGTATTTTCATCTCTTTGCAGATTGAATTATTATTTACAATTAACTGGGAACAATTCAAGTAGAGTCATTCTGTAAGGTGAAGAAATAAAAAACCATATACATATAGGATGGCATTTTCCAAAAGTACCAATGCAGATTGCAGATAGAGGGGATTGTGCTAGTTGTGCTTAGAGAAAGTTGCTTTTTCACTTCTTTGTGAAGAAGACCAGCAGTCATCAAAAATGTGCTAGCAAAATTGTACTTGCAAAAGATAAATTCCATCTTGAAAAGTCAATCTGGGGCTCTGACATTCCTGTCTGACCAGTATCTGACATGTCTGGGCAGCAGTACTAGCAAATAAATACCTATGGTGATGGGATTTTAAATCTTTCATTTGGCTGGGTAGCTGGGATGGGGAAGGAGAGTAATATCTAAAGTATATTGAAATGTGGGCTGATAGTGTTTCTTCAAGTAGTCAATGACTATTTTGCTACCATTTTGCAAGAAACTTTCCTAAACCCCTCCTGGGTTAATATTTTAAAAGTATTTCTGAGAAGACCATACCACACAAACTTGGTTGTTTCATGTCATCACTGAGGAAAATCTAGTAGCAACAGAGTATTTGCTAACAACTATAGGAGAATAATAGTTTATTATAGTACTAGGATTATAGAACTAGTTTAAGGCATTATATATCTAGTTTATAGGACTTGGATTTGCCAACCGCTGCATGCATGGAAATCCAGATTCCTTCTGAATGAGCAGCAGGTGATGAGGCAGTGACAACTGCACCCAACTGATTATGCTTTAAAAACTGCTTCGCATTACTCAGCAGTGATGCCACTGGACAGTAAAGGAACAGCATTGGTAGGTTCTGGTGGAAGCTTCATTTATTCATTCCTAAATCTCAGAGACGTTGCAAGGAGAGGAAGTCTCTTTCAAGTCACTTTTCTGGGTAAAAAGCTTCTAACAGGGTAAGGAGAAGTTACAGAAGTTTATATTCCATAAAAATTAATACTGCTTTGGTAATTTTCTACTTTAGGAGGGGCAGCTTTATTTTTTATAGTGAAAAGTGTTACAGGGAGAGCAATAATCTTATGAAGAAGCAATCAAAGTCTTTAAAGCTCCTTTGCTCAAATCACACAGAGTAGCCTACATTCTGCTCTGACCCTTGAAATTAGCAAATCCAGCTACTTTTATAGGATTTGCTGATATCAGGGGTGGAACACCTGATGTGATACTCTCATATTACACTGGTAGGGAGCAAAGGGAATGGCTGACATGGCTAAACATCTGATGCAATGTTCCCTAACTGATAAACTAGATAAAAATATCTCAGTCTACGTCATCTGGTGTACTTTTGAACCTTGGATATACAGGGGACCCTCACACATTAATCTTGTTAATCTTTAGCTCATAAAGTAGTTAGGTCCTAAGTTAGAACTGGGTCAAAGCAGAATGGAAATACTATTTTCTTCAAAAGTGAGAAAATTAATTTGGATTGTATATTTATGGAACAGTCTGCAGTGAAATACTTCTTGCTAGTAGCTATAGAACATGTGGAAAAGAAGAAATTAAGTTAATTAAATTATGGAGTTTGAATAATTAATATTTTATGAGGTTAAATAACCACATTTGTATAGTCAAAAAAGTATGTGCCTTTTGATTATCCTCACCTGGTTCAGCCATAGATCGTGGTTCTAAAGGGAAGAAGAGCAGAATTAGTAGATTGAATATACTTACTTTTGCCAATATTTTTATTTTCTTAAGCACTAAATATGAAGCTTGGTCTTCTCAATATGACGGAATACTCCTTTTGATCCAATTTTCTGTTTAAGGGGCGGTGGAGACAGCCAGGCCTTGTACCCAATGGTATGTCAAATCCACTGAACAATATGAACACTTATGAACACTTTTGAGAACTTATGAATAGGAAATAAATTCTGCAAGAAGTAGTTTTTTACAATCTTAGTGCTGCTTTATTGTGTCTTGAAGACAATTCCTCAGACTATTACACACATGAGATCATCTTACGATAAAATGCTGTTTTGTTTAGGTTTGATGTAGTGTAGCATTTAAGGAATTTTTATTGAGTTTTAGCAATTTTAGCATTCCAGTGACTTGTAAGAAAACTGCAGATATTTAGACTGCATTTGAAAATTAAAATAGAAGTGTATGTTTACAACCTATCATGTGCACACACAGGTATGTGTAAGCATGCTAACGTGTACATCAGGCTACTTTTGTGGAAAAATAAGCAATCCGCTGCCCACAAACGCTATTATAATAGCACTTAACTAAAAGATGAGTGATTTATGGGCAGTGGAGCTCATAGGTAAATGGTGCAAACCCAAACCCAAACACCAGATGTGAGGCTGAATTAGAAAAGGACATTGAGGTGGCAAAGGGGTCAAAGCAGAAGGCAAAACAATTCAGTAGTTTGGGGAATCTCAGATACTACCTGTGAGTATGCTGTTCAATTCATCCACAGCTTTGACTTCTGGAATCCAGATTTATTGCCATAAATGTGGCTTATATTGTTCTTACCGTTGTAATAAGAAATTCAGAGTGTTGCTGTGTTAGCAGTTTTGTTGCTTGCCTATACTTTATTAGACACAATATTTCCACACAAGAAACATACTTTTCTGTAATATCCTAAAATCTGGAGAGTCTTCTATCAGTGTTCCTTCTCTATACCATTCAACCTTTGGGGAAGGAGCTCCTTTCACTCGACATTCAAAGACAACAAGCTGCCCCTCAGAAGCTGAAATATCCTGTAACATCTAATAGAGAAAATTAATAGACAGTCAGTAAATGTCTTACTGGTCTTGAAGTAATACTGATTTCAGTAAGATTTCATAAACCCACTTAAATAGTTGAATGGCTTATGAAATGCATAATTTCTTTTTTAAAACTTTGATAGCTGGAAAGTTTTAATTACTTCTCCAAACAATGAATTGACCTCTTTAATTTTCAAATATGTCATAGAACAGATTACCTTTGTAAATACAGGAGCAGCAATTATAGGTCTTCCATCTAGTCCTTGCAAATAGTTAGTGGGGCTTTGAGCCTGTAGATTGCAAAACATTGCATGATGATGTTTGTACAGAGGTTATTTTTCCATATACAAGAGAAACATGCATTTGGAATGACACAAAAGAGATTTTGGTGGGCCAAGTCCAAAGCAAAATATTTAATGCAATGAATAAAAGTTGCTCTATTGTAGACAACTGCTAGTGATCTTCCTGGATGGGTTAGTCCCTGAGTAACAAAAATGCTGTTATTGCCTTATTGAGTTAATCATGGTAAGGAAAACTTCACTGCAGGGTATTATAACATCTTTCATTAATACCTCACTAAGGCAAATCTATGTAGGCTCCTTGGTGGGGTGTCCTTTTAAAAATTCTTTCTTACAAAATATTTATGGATGTTAATAAGGAAAAGTTAATTCAAGTCATGTGTATGACTGCTCTGTAATACTTCTCCTTTGCCAAACCCAAACAATTTACAGCGGTAAATCACCCTATTGAACCTATTCAGTGAAATCAGAATGAAATTGTTCTCCTCCTGGAAAACTTCCTTATATAATTTGATCAATAGAATTTTTCATTTTAGTGAAAGAGCAGCTACCCCAGAACAGCAGAATTAGGGGTTTGGTATCTCTGGAAACATAGCCAAATTTTATAGATGGTGTCATATAAGGCAAGATTAAAAGCAGTAATTTTTGAGATAACTGTCGCTCTTGATTTAGGCAACCTCTGTCAAAATGGCAAAGTGTCTCAAAGGCTTAATTCTGTTCTCTTTGTAGTCAAAAGTAAATGTGCATTGTTTCATCAATTCAGTTATTGGCTACCATTAATTCTAGGCTGTAAACATTGAAAAGGCAGCATAAAGTGAGTTTATCACAAACTTTTGAGTTTTAAGTAAATATGGTTCTTCTTTCCTATTAGGAAAGAATTCACAGTTATGAATACCCTGATAATTTGCAACAAAAAGGGCTCAAAATGCATGCAAACATTAATTAGAAATTCTTTGATATGGATATTGTTATGTGGCAAATAAGCCTGTCTACATAGAAAGTAAACATAGTAGTCAAATTATTTAGCTTAAAATAAGTTTCGTAGAAAGAACATCATCTCAAGTGAGTTCTGTAGAGAGGGAGAGGGAAAAGTTACAGGCTGCCGCTCTTGGAAATGAATGAGTCAGTCAGCCATGTGAAGGGGCTCATGAGCTGACCTGCACAGCCAAGCACACTCCATGGCATGCAGTCTCCGTGCACACAGATTCCCGCCGCTGGCTGAGCTAGCGGCAGCTGCTCCTTCTGCTCACTGCCACAGAGATGCCTGTAACCTGGGGATGAAAGGTTCCCTTCCCTTTGCCAGGTGCTAAAGGTTAGCTAGTAGGCAGGACATCTCTTCTGTGTATGCAACTACCGTATGGCTGTCATGTTCAAAGCTGAAGTTCAACAGCAAAGCAAAAGCTAGAACATTTTGGGGGTTGTGAGTCACAAACTGTAGAAGAAGCACCTTTTTAAGAGCTTGGGTTTGGTCCTTGAAATTCACCATATTCGCTCCCCTACCTGATTAACTGGTGTTGACACAGGCTGGACAGGTACAGACACAGGCTGAACGAAGGCAGGTGGTACCTTGGAGGTTTCTTGATGCTTGGTTGCAGTTCTAACAGCAGGAGATGCTGCATTCAAGGAGGTGTCAGTTGGCTTTGTTTTGCTGTAAAATATTAACCAAAATAAAGTTCTCTAATTGGAAGCTAGAGCTACATGTGTGTCCCTTAGCTATGTCTGTCCCAGTTACATGTCACCCCCAGCCTCACTTCTGGACTGAATTCTAATTGATCTAAACTGATACATACTCCTAGGTAAACCGCATTTTGTAAGAGTCAGGCTGCATATCTTGCCACTGTAATCTCTCATACTTATGTAATAAATGGCCTGGCTTAACTGAATTGTGGCTTGAAAGTTGCTGTTAGCAGCTCTGAGCAGCATGGGAGAGCAATGCTGGTTTCTCAGAGGACAGTGCTATTTTCTCTTGCACTGCTCCCTGAGGTTGTGTGAAGATTTGGGCCTATAAGGTAATGAAAATACTATGGTCTGCTTGCATACAGTTTCAATAATTTACTGCTGAAGAATAAAAGAGAGGGGTATACTTTCTGACAAACATATGCAATTTTGGTAGTGTACAGGTTGGCACCTTTTCACTTTTAGGTTGTTTCTGTATGGAAGTAGAAGAGTTGACTTTTTTTG
>JAVJGJ010000062.1:35336158-35382091 GCA_035590215.1 Microhierax caerulescens
TGTTTTTATTGACAAGTGAAACAATGCACACACTGAAGCAAGAGTCTTTTTATTCAGTTTTAGGTATGCACTGGCTGCTCTGGAATGTACCACAGGTCCCCCCTAGGAAAGCCAGTCTTCAAATCAGAAGAAACCTTACTCAGAGTAAACATATAGTTGCTGTCATCACTGATTTCTCTTTTGAAATTGTGAACTTTTTTTTTTGCATTTGTTCTCACACTAATTCCCTTTAATTACAGGTGTTCAGATTCATTATGACAACAGCTGGAAGCTAAGTAAAAACAGACAGTCTGATTACACCCAAGCCTGATCTTTCAGAATTCTATCATTTGAGGACGTCCTGCTACAATGTCAGAGCAGCATTCTTTTTTTTTTTTTCCTAAGAAAAACAGAATGCAATACATTACTTCACAATTTAATGGGGTAAGCAGCTTACAGATGTCATCAGGTGATCATGGTCAACACTATATCAACACCTAGTAAGATGAAATGGCTGAGACATTTGGAAAAGTCTGAGCTAGAACTATGAAAAACTTAGCAATTCATCCTAAAGACCTTTGAGGACTTCTTGATCCTAAGTTTTGTATTAAACACTTACATTCATCAAAGTCTATAAACCAATCCAATCTGGACTATTTTATGTCTTTGAAGTAAAAATCACCTAAGACAGGATTTGCTCTCAGCCTGAGGTCTGCAGTGTTTTGATTTGTGTTTTAAAAGAAAATTAGATTTGTAATGAGTATAAACCTCCTTAATAAGGAATAGAAAACAGCCAGGGTGCGTAAGTCTGGTTAAAATGTCCTCTTTATAAGGCACTGGTTGCTTTCGGGGTTCAATTCATGCATACAAAGCTATGCAAAATAAAAGATTGATTAGTTCAGTTTTCAACCAGTGTGGCTCCCTTTCCAGTTGATAGAAAAACTTTGATTCTGAAAGGCTATAGATTTTAACAGCTTTGGATCAGGTTCTAAATGCACAGGGAATGGATTTCATTTAGGAAAAATAATTTTATTTCCCAGGTTTTAGATTATATCTGACACCTTTTCTTGCTTCTTATAATTAAGTAGGTTTTTATATGCATTATTTCAGTTTACTCTAGTTCATATCTATTAATTTCCTTATCTTAAATCTAAATAATCCATGTATAGCCATCTTCTGCCAAAAACTCCATGACATACCATATTTTCATGGGAGAAATTTTACTGCACATTTTTTCCAATGCTTAGTCAGTCAAAGTCAGATGCTTAAATCATCATTTAAGTTGGGTCTAGTCAAATAGCATCTGTTTTAGTAAATTAATTTTACTAGTTTAATCTTTAAGGTAATGTAATTCTTCTTATGTTTATATTTGATATTGTTTCAGTTCTTAAGCTGAAGTTGAAAACACACAAGGAAATGTGTATTTGTTCCATACTATTTGTAAAGCAAACAAACACATAAACAAACCCCAACCAATCCAAACAAATGCCAAACAAAAGCCTAATGTGTTGGAAGTTGCAAAATATTAATGGAAACTGAAATGTCTACACTTGTGGGGTTTTGTACTATAAGAAATAGGAAAGATGTAATTAATATTAAACTTACTGATCCATTTCGTCTTTGGTGATTTCACCTTCAGAGTCAGAAGAAGAGACTCCTATGAAAAAGAAATAAAAATCACTCAGCAGAGAGTTTTTTGCAGAAGTTTATCTGTAAATGATACAAACCTTTATTCAAATTTCCTATAGAGCAGTCTAAGGATATATATTATAGTTATGGCAAACCAAAACATCACATTGCAGTGGAAATGAACCAATGCTGCATACTGTGTAAGATCCAGAACTGCTATTGGCATAAGGCAGATTTGGGATGAGGTGCAACTGAAATGAGGAAAACAGCATCTAAGACTGAATGTATACCTGGGTCTTGTCAGTTTAAAGTGCCACTAGTGTGATTCAGTCTGTAATTGCTGTTGTGAATCAAGAGCTTTTTTTTCTCAGACACCTGATACCACCAGTTTAAAAAAAAGAAAGGGAGAGGAAAGAGAGAGACCTGGAGTCACAGCTATTATTCTAGTGCCTTATAGCACAATTTGAAGATGATACAAGCTCAGATTTCTAACAGCTGTCTTACACTCCTGATGCAGCCTTTACTGCATTTAGAATTTGCATTTTCTCTGCAGTTTGTGCCAGTGAGCATCTCCATCAGCCATGGCTTCCATCCAACATCCACTGAGTTAGGTAAAAGCAGGCCTTGGCCCCAGGCTTGAGAACTGGTAAATCCCTGCCAACCACAGGCATCTCCCATTAATGTCAGGAGCAGTGCAGATACTAAAAAAGGATTCGTCCTTTCACTGTCAGATTAGAGAGGTGAAAGAAGAATAACAGTAGAGCAAAATTAACCTTGTATTAAGTAGGGTATGCACTTTAAATTATGATTGGTCCCACTGTTGTCAGTGATGGTTCTCAGTATATTTTTCTGCCTCAAAAATAGAAAAAAGACAAAAGACAAAAAAATTTCAGTGTGTTTATTTTAAATTTTTAATCCTGTTAGCACAATGATGGATGCAATTTAAAACCTTACCCCAAAAAGTGTTAAAAAGAAATACAATAAACAGACCTCTCTTAAGCCAAGTAGGATATATTAAAGAGCACAAGGAGAAAGAAGAGACACCTAAATCTGCAGATGTAGCTTCTGTTTTATTTACAGCATCTATTGTGCAAGTAAAAATACCAAATTGCTGGCATATTTATTTTGGTTATGAGGTCCCAGTAATGGATTACTATGAAGATATATCCAATTTGTAAAAATTACTGCAGAGAAAAGGATTAATAAGAATTAGACACAACATTGAGGTTCTTATATTTCTATCAAGTACCACAGACAAAAAATGTAAGATGGCATCAGAGTCTGAGTATTCCTAGACCTCAGTCTTGCAGTGAGATATATAAAATCCCTGTGAAGCAACACAATAAAATTGTATCTAAGGGGAAGTCACTTGTCTGCAGGGTATTTTACAGAGAAATAATACATATTTTGATAATGATGAGAAGTGTTGGCTTCTTGCTGTGTATTTTTTGTGACAAATCTATTATGCAGTTAACATACAAAATACATAGTTCTATCTTAATACTGTATAACCAATTTCAACAACCAGTTTCTTCAACAGTTCTAACATACCTTCTATGTAAATCTCTGCAGAAGTGGAGTCTGTTCCATAGATGTTTGAAGCAAAGCATGAGTAACGTCCTGTATCCTCCTCAAAAGCTTCAACAATAACCAGTGAGTGTTGATCACCTGTCTGGATAATTTGAATATCTGGTGAGTTTTCAAGCTCCTTCCCTTCACAGTACCACCTGCAAGGCAAAAAATACTGTTTATCAGTGCAAGCAACTTGACAACTAGAACAACAATGTTCAAAGTCTTTCTGATGATAAAATGGGTGGGTTTTAGCCTTGAAGATTCTGACAAGAGTACTGCAGACAAGTTTTGAATCAACAGTCATAGGCATAAAATATTTATGATTTTCGTAATATTCAATTACAGCAAATAATAGAGATCCTTTCTTTGCAGTAGTTAAACATACCAACAAGCTAGTGTATCTAAGTGACTCTATCACATATTTTTCTTGATATACAGATTTCAGTAGTAGAGTACAAGAGCTCTGAATCTGGAATGCTATCAGTCCAGCTCTGAATTTCACTTCAGGTACATTCAGATCTGTGTTGAGGCTTAAAAAGTAGCAAAAAAACCCCTCAACACCCTAAGTAAACAAATTTCCCTCAAACTTGTAATTCCAAAGTTCATATTGATTCAGAATATATATTCAGAATTCAGACTGAAATTGACTATAATGTTATGCTTTGTTTTGTCATATATTTAAGACAATCTGCTTTTTATAAAATATGGCATAAGTGTATGACAAGGAAAGAGAGGTGATCTGTTACAGTATAGAGGCACTTCCTTACAGGGACATGGTCAGTGAGACAGCTGGACCTTGAATTCTTTTCTGGATCATATTGCTGTGTTTCTTTTTTAAACCCAACTATACATCCAGGCGTGTATTGGGCCCTATAGAGGCTTCACGCTCCCGTCTAAGGCATTCCTAAGTCTCTCAGTGTTCAGAAGGGTTGTTTCAGTAGAAAATGGAGAAATCCAAGCAAAACTAAAAGCAGCACCTGAAAAGACAGCTCCATAGGATGTATTAGTGAGAGTAACCACCAGCTCAACCTGAGAGCTAGTAGGTGGGGAGGGCAGGCCTGATTGCTATTGCTTGTTAATATGGAAAAGACAGAGCAGAGGGAGAAAAAGCAGGTGGGGTTGCAGAACCAGATTCAAATTCAATAAGACAATCTAGGTTTTATAGAGAAGGTATAGTACTATGTATAGGGATCCAGTTACAGATGTTTGGGTTAATATCAGAAATACCTATATTTTTTGATAACTACCTCAATTTGAAAAGCCAAACTAAGGTGCATTCATTTTCACCATAACTTTTCTCATAAGTATAAATAGATACAAAACTCCACAAAAATATTTGTATTTGTTGTTTAGTGCTGCTCTCTTAACTACATATGGCTGATTAATGCATCTTATGCATGTGTGAGTGGGGCTGTCATACTTATAACATTTTTGGATCAATGGATTTTTTTAAATTAATAATTGTTTCATACATCTTTATATGGTAACTTGGTAAAAGTACCTGCTAACTTTTGAGTGCATGCAAATGCTATCGAAATAATAGCAAATGTATATACTATTAGGTATTACAGCAAATTAGGTTAGTTGCAGAAGGATGAGGATAGGTTTTTGAGTAATAAATTGTAATAATTCATATTTCCTATACTTTACTGTAAGGTACTTTGATACATTTCCATCTCACATAATTTAGAAAACATTAATAAATAGATCTGTTTAACCATTCAATTGTATTCACCTCTTGGAAGTTGAACTTGGAAACAACAGTTGGTGCTACAAATTGAGCATGAAGAAAACACCAAATTAGTATCTTGAGGGGAAAAGAAATATCTATAAGACAGTCCCTACCAATGGAAACCCAGAATTTAGTAGAAGTATAATGTAGAATTGAAAAAGGACTATCAAAGGGACTGTGAAGTATGAAAGAGTACAGATCTGGAACTTAAATTCGTATTACATAGCTAAGAAGTAAGCTGTGCGCTATTTGTGCACCATCAGTCCTAGCCATCCAACATGGCCTTCTTAAAGTAGACGGGGTGTTCCCCAGTACACTTGGAGTTGCACGTTAGTGTAATCTGTAGCTGTACAGTCAACTGACTTGAACGTACAGCTTAGAGAACATACAGGTCTGCCTGTTACAGGGGGAAGCTCCCACACTGTAGAATGAATCATACTGCTTAACACAGTTTCCCCTTTTAGAAAGGCAAACTTTGTAGCTAGAGAGCTGGACCTTAAAAGTCTTGGTTTGTGTTTACATTTGCTTGTTTACCCTCTTTTACAAGCCTCCATTGTAACAAGAATTGAAAATGGGTCTAAGATGATGACTTTTATGAATTTAACATTTCTGATTACAATGTACAGTCATGTAGTAAATATCTTAAAAGAGGATGCCAGTAGGCTGTGAAATGTCCCAGCTCTCTCCCCTGACATTTCACAACTGAAGTACAGCTAAAATAGATCCACATCCTTCTTGGATGGTTTTACTACTAGGAAACTGACGCTGGTTTATGCGGAGAACTTCAACAGAAGTTACTAATTTCTCTTCCATTTGAGCCTTGGAGCTCTGATAGGCTTTTCCAGATCTGGCAGCAGTACTTTAAAATGTTAAAATCCTGATGCTGACCTCTTTGCTGAAGGTTTCTTGCTCTGGAGCAAGGATGGCAGGTTCTGACATGTTCCCAGGCCCAGCTGCTACAGTTCTGGTCTAATGAAAATGGGTTTGGGTCAGGACACTAGACATGTGGATCTAGGATAGCAGAACCATACAAATTCTCCTATATATCACTTTTGGTAAATGTTAGTAGCCATAAAAGAAGGGACTGTGCAGTCAGGAGGCTACAGCTGCATCTTAAATTGCCACAGGTTTTTGCTTGAGCTCAATGTGAGCCACAGCATTAAGGAAATATTCCTCTGTCCCCTTGAAGTTTGACATAGTCCATTTGCTAGGTTTTCTATCACTCTGGCGGGCAAAATGAGGTGCTCCAATATACTTGCTGTCAGTGGACAATCTGCCTAGGCCAACACTTTACTCCAGGATAGCTTTCAGCAGCCATTCAGGCTACTTCTCAAACCTCAATGGAACTTAGTTTAAGGTGCTTCACAATACATGTAAACAGTGTTCTGGATATTAACCAAACCTATACAACCTGTAGCACCACTGGAAATTTAGGAGACAGCTGTCATCATACAAAAGGGAGTAATGACACCAGCACATACCCTAAGATGCCAGGTGAGCTAGCACATGTAAAAAGATAAATAAGAACTTATTGGGTGTTCTCGCTCAGACAACAAGTCCACCTAACCCAGCAGGCTGTCTTGACCAGAGGCTAAAAGCAGACATGGAAGAGTATAAGAACAGAGCGAATATATACATGTATGTATATTCATATATTTCTCCAGAGTATCTAACCATTCTTTTTGTCTCTTCTATCTTTTTATCTTTATCTTCTATCTGTATCTAGCATTCTTTTATCTTTTTTAGTGTGAAGTAGCACAATTTAAAAAATAATTTTAAAAGGTAAAATCACTGGTCTTAAAATGATTATTTGGAAATTACCTCTGTTTTAAAGGGTTTCACTGTCACAGTACCATTACCATTTTTTTTCTAGTAGATGAAATTATATGTTTTTTCACTAACATTTAGTTTGCAAATCCTGCTTCTTGTTTTTTGTCATCTTTATTTTGAAAGAGGTGGTTTACACTTCCATTTGAAATACATTTGCTTTAAAAATAGTGATCTTTCTAGCTTCTTCTGATTGAGCTGTAGTGTTCATATTTCATCATAGTCCAGTCAGGAACCTTCAGATCCTCCAATACAAACCTCTTCAGACAGAAGGAACAGCTACATCTGTTTTAGACTTTGCCCATAATGGTTTGCCCAAATCTGGTATTTTCACCACTAATAATTATATACAGTGGGGTTTTTTTGACTGGCTCCCTAGAAGTGCATATCACATCTGCTTTTCTGTTCAGTGATGTCCATATAAACATGTAGATACCGGCACCATAGCTGTAGAGGTCCTTGGTATCCAGAACACAAATGTTTAGTGCCTGGGATAAAGGAACAACTGTACCATGAGTAAGTAGAGGTGAATGTTAGCAGTCCCAAGGGAGAAGTATGCTACTGTGCATTACAGCGTTGATTGAAATTGTCCATTGAAACTGATTAGTGCCATTTTTAAATTCTAGACCAGGAAATCATATAGATTTCCTGTGATCCTCCAGGGAGATTTTTTTTTTTTTATTCTATGTATAATATGGCTTATTCTTCTGTTGTTTTTAAGATTTTCAATTAGTGATAATTGCAAATTATCTTGTGCAACCTGGTCTAGGAGAACCTGCAGGGGGGGTGGACCAGGTGATCGCCAGAGGTCCCTTCCAACCATGACTATCCTGTGATTCTGTGACAATGGTCACATTTTCAGAAGAAAAAACCAAAGGTTCATGTACAGTTGTATAACTACAAGCACAAATTTGGTACATGAATGTACAAGTCGTCTTTTAGGTGTGTAATTCATGTAGGCAACTGTGTGCTTTGGGAGGTGAGTCACAGCACTTACTCATGTCTTTTTATATACCTACCTCATGCCTCTTCCTTATAACATAGCCTTGTTTTAGCATGTTAGCTTTAGCAGACATGAAAAACTATTAAAGCAAATTCCCATATTCTTGAATTTTATCTCATCTTCAACAGCATCTTTTCAGAGCATTAAAATGACTTGTATAGTACAGTGTTATTATGTGTTTGTGTCCGCTCAAATGTGGCTTCTTACTTAAGTGACACATAGGGCAAAACACAATACACAAAATGCTGCAGTATAATCACCAGTAAGATATAAGAACTCTTTGTGTTACTGCTGATCAGCTTTTCTAATTAAGCTGTTGTGTTTGTGGAGAGATAAGTCTGTATTGCATGCCTTTGTGAGGCACAATTCTTACTTCCTTTAGGCAAATTTAAAAACAGCATGTAAGCTATTTCTTCCAGTTATTTTAGTAGTTTGTGAGTACTATGTTCCTGTAGTAGAATCAAACACACAGTGAGGCAGGACTGAGTTAATTCTTTTCTTTGCAGTTGTTTTTAACTTTGGTCCAAAATTTGCAGTGTGATTTAAAACTTCAGGAATAAACTTCTGTTTTAAATCTATGTTTAGATGTCCTATGCACTGCCTTATTTATTCATTCTTTCTGCCATAATGTTAAAGTATTTTAAGATTAAGCTGAGAAAAAGAGCATGCTACATGTATGTTATCTCTTTGCAATGCTTGTAAATGGAAAACAATTATCTCTTGGGAAATTAAGCTTATGTGAATCTTTGGTATGGCCATATCTACTCCTTGCTTATTAACATTTTATTTTATTCTTAGCTTCAAAATGTTGTACGTGGTAGCAATGAAATGTCAGTTCCAAGGGGAGTTCTGACATTGAGATACGTGGCATGACTGAAGTAGCACTACTTTCTGTCAGTGACATTTCATTCCTACCATGAATTGTAATGATAGCTTCGTCATACAAGGCAGGTTCGCATTAAGCACAAGCAGTGTCATCTGCTGTGCCAAATTCATCCTAGGTCTTAATCCATTGACTTGACTGGAGTTGCATGTAAGAGAAGTTTGGCTCTCTAGACTTTGAGCACTAAAACAGAGACATGTTTTCATTTGGCAGCCAGGAAGAAAAAATCTTAATCAATCTTACGTGGCTTCAGAGTCTTTTAAAATCTGTGATTGGTTGCAGATCTAGTCTCCTTAAACAAAGCAGCACTAAAATGCACTTTTTAAGCTTTGTATGTCGATGTTAAAGAATGTTTTCATGGAAACCTTACAACATACAACCTGTTTTTAGAACATCAAATCCTCATGACACTTCCAGGATAGCTGTGTAAGCCAAACCATGCAATGTGATTCATAAGTAAAATTAACCTAGGAGTGATGTGCCAAACAGTGTGGAAAAATGAAGACACCTCTGAACTTGAGGGAGTAAGGAGTGCTCTCTTCATGGAGAGGAGTGAATGTCACACCTATCATTACTCATACAGAAAGAAAGCTGTAGAAGGAAGCATGAGAAGGCGGTCACCAAAACGTTTAACACTGGAAATATGCTACACACTTCTCTTAAATGCTTATTTCTAACCTGCAGTGTAGTCAGAGTAAAGTAATCAATCAATAATTGTAGTAGTGCTCTTTAATTGCGAGCTAACGTTTGAGCTAGCTAGAGGCCCATATACTACAGTATCGATCTTTCTTTGTCTCTTCTGTGATGCTGCAGCTGATGATAATGAAAAATGGGTAATGTTTCATTGAAAATTCTTTCAAGATAGGTAGGCTTAATGAGCTTCCTCTAACATGTGGACTTGTTACATTAAGGCTGAGTTATCTTAAAAAGCAGTTGGACAGGTCTATCTGCATTCAGCCAAGCAGGATTTAGCTTTCCATATACTTATATTTTGAATCAGTTCCCAGTTTCTCTTCTTGTTCCACCATCCAGTTTTATGTCCCTCAGTGAGCCCTCATATATGCCAGTTAGTTACCTACTATAAATTATACTGCTTTATCATTGCATATATCATTATATTTTCACCCTGATCAATCCTGAATATCATTTACACCATTTTTACATCATCAATTTTGTTTTGTACTATCTGGCTTTCAAACATGGTATCTGTCCATCATGTTTTCAAGTCCTTTCCATTCCTGTGATCAGCTTCTTTCTAAACCTCCTCTCTCTAATTTCTCTCTTATAATCCCCATTACATCAGTTTAAACATCTGATTGCTTCTAGTGTTGACTGAGAAACTATGTTACGGAGCTTGTTGAATCTTGTTCTTGTTTCACAATGCTCTGGGTTCCCACAGTACCACTTCTGCATCTTAAGTGTATATATTTATAGCATTATAAGCAAGTTGGGATTCCTTTCTGTGGTTAGAAGGTCCATTGGAAGTCAAAGGACATAGGCAGTTATGCATTCACACACCTGTGTCCAAAGGATGCTTGTTTGCTGAACTTGTTCGTTAGCTAAGTTGAAGGAAGAAGAAATCATGACTTAAAGCCAGCCAGCTTTAAGCTTTCTTTCATCAGCTGCCACCTTGCCAGTTAGTCCTTTCCTGGAACTACTGATTTTTGTGTCTTTCTTGCTTATCTATTAGAATTCTTCTCTCCTTGCCCAACGCCACATGATACTGAACTAACTCACCACAAACCTTATAAAACTGTTACCCTCAAAGCAAGACAGTTTCCGGTTCTGAACTCAGTTCCACAACTATGGCCAACAAGATGCTTCCTTCACTATTTTGGAAGCTTTGCGCAACAGAGCAAAGACAACAACTATTTTTAGTGAAAAAAACCCTGCATTCTCCTGGTCCCCATAGTTAATGGAATGCATACCCCAAGGTACATTATATTTTCTGGTTCCCTTATGCTGTAGCAGTGACTAACAAGGCCACAATCACTGGCCATTTATCACTCAGGCAAGTGAATTTTTTTACACCCTTTCTTAGTGTTACTCCTACACATTGGTGGAGTTGAAAGAATCTTGGATGAACAGGACAAAAGTTTTGTTAACAAACAGTTGTGATCAGGAAATTCTGTTCAAGCAGCTAACATTCCCAGCTTTCTCCTGAATACAGCATGTGCACACACACATATACACAAACACACCAAGGGAAAGAGAGTTCAAACTTATCGCCTTGTGATTTATCTTATATTTGTTAGTTTAAATAGTGGAACTGAAAGCTGAGCCTGATCTTTTTCTTCAGCTTGACTGCTTCAGACTGATTTTCTCTAGGGGACTTCCCTCTCCGTACTTCCCTTGGCCTTGGGACATCAGCGTGTGAGTTCTGGACTTCTGCCTTAGCTCCTCTAGGACCCTGACCTCACTACAAGCCTGAGTCCGTAAACCAGGTATGCTTTTCTGTTTGGAGCAGTACAGTGCCTGACAGCAGTGTATTATCATTGGAAAAATCTGATGGATGCTTACTCTATAAAAGTGTAACAGCTCCTGTATCAAATGTCATTCACATAAGTAGCGTATTTTATTATTTAAAATTAAAAAATCAAATGTCAAAGTAGAAATTCCAATGAAAAAGCATTAGTTTTGTTGGACAAAAATAGACCCAAGTTAAAAAGATACTTGTCATACAGTTCTGTGGGTACATAGGCATCCTGGCCATCCTTGGATGCTCCATGGGATGAGTCATTGTTCCTGGGTTCTCTGATCTGCCCTTGTGAGGCTTCAGTGACTTTATAGTGTCAGCTTCTAATTCAGATAGTTGTTAAATGCCTATACTTAGATGGCATGAACACCTTGTCAGTTTTATGTATGTGTCAATGGCATGGGCATGATGTGCTGTTGTAAGGATGGTGTTGTGGCCTTCTAGAAAATACATTAAATTAGCATTGTGCACCAGAGTATATGTCTATAAACAAGAAATTCAATGTTCACCTTTTCTGAATGCAAAGAAAGCCAAAATGAGTTTGTGTACAGGTCTATATACATAAGAGAAGATTATTTCAGTTGTTTTCTTTGTATTATAAACTGTGACTGATGAACGAGAAAAAATATTTCTGATGTCCAGGGATCCTACTGGCATTTTTGATATCAAAAAGATTTATCAAGGCAAATGCCTGGAGAAATAATTCTCCACGTTTTTATAAGCAAAAGAAATTTTCGGAGACTGTTGCTAATATCTGGAGGATTATGATATTTTCTGTCTGTTTTCTGTCAAAAACCCTCAAATTTCTGGCACTGTTTTCTCTTAATCAGACTCCTCTATGAATTTAAGGGCTAAATACAATACAGCATTTATAATGGTATAAGCTCCACCAAGGAAATGCTTCAAAATTGTTATTTAAAGCAGTGAGTGTAGACATGAAGCATAGTAGAAAACATTTTTCCCAAAAAATGTATTTCCCCCAGGTTTAGAACAGATTCCTCTCCTATAAATGATTTTTTCAGTCCTTTGGAAGTTCACCTTTCTGTCATGGACAAGAGACCCTGTGTGGCACCATGGGTCAAGGTCTTGTTAGAGGCTGAGAACCTACATGTTACTACTGAAGGCACTAGTGGGGCAAAATGGTGTGGCAGTCACAGTTCAGGGATCCTATGAACTGGGTAACTTCTTGTCTTCATGACAGGGCTGTCCATTACAAGAGGATTTGTTTGTAGATCCTTGTTCCTATGTGCTTAATAGTGCATTATAAAAGCTTCTTCCTTTTGAAAAATCAGCAGCTGATGTGCCAGAAATCCAAGGGAGTGGAAGGCAAAGATTCTTTACCCCAAAAACCTTAGGAACTTCCTTCTTTGGTCGCTGAGACAGTTTTCATTTGATGATTGTGCCTATTAGTTTAGTGAAAAAGATGATAAAAGATGTTCACTGCGGTAGAAATGGTAGTAGTGCTGTACTCAGCATTGTTGAAATATATATGGAAGACAGTGAGCTGACAGTTGGAAACAGTGGACCATCTGTGACGCTCAGAGTCCTTTAATTAGATGCTGAAGATGCAAATAGTTCTTTTCAATGTTTAGTTGAGCAACACAGATTTCTAAAATGCCTATAAAAGGATAGGCAACCATCTAGACTGAGGATATCTATGATACTTCAAATATTAGGATGCAAATATGTATAGTACATTTCTAAAAGGTGGATAGTATTGTCCTTTCTATTGGATAGCTACGATCCCAGCAAAGGAAATGTAATTCCACCATTGTAAGTGAGAGGTAAATTTGACTGATGAGCTCTATATGAACAAATTTAGACTTAGAAATGCTGAGGAGACCTAAGAATTTTTAAGATAAACTTGAAAGTAATCAGTTTCTTATTCCACTGATGTCATTGATGAATAAAGTGTAGCTTTTTCACATTTCCTTTCATCTTCAGTGATCTTTGCAGATGTTGCTTATTCAACTTTCAAAATCCTCATAGATATAGGTGAAAACTGAAGCACCAGAATTAGCAGGCTAGTCACACAACATGAATAAGTATCAGTTAATAGGAGTGTCTTATACTTGATAAAATTCAGTTACTTGATAAAACAGAAGTGCTTTTTCTAAGGTCACAGCAGAATCATTGTCAGAATCTGAATTAGAACTGAGCTGCTCCTGGTTATTTGTATAACAGCCTAAATGAACTGTTTTCCTTTCTGTTCATGTATGGATGTTTTTGGTTTATAGGATTCTGTGTTCACTCATATCAAATACCTTCAGACATCAGCGTAAGGTATCATAGCCATTGGTTTTAGCCGGTTTACACAATCAATCTTGTTTTCCATAAAGATAACTAACATTTCTCACTAAGGAGTTAGCACTTTCTTGTAGTTATGGAAGTACAGTATTTAAAAACAGTTCTCTAAAATTCAAAGAAAGTAATGTGTTGTCTTAAAATATAAATGATGCTTCGTAAAACTTAAAGAAAATGCTTTTTTTTCTTGGTTGACTTTACATAACCAAGATCAAGAGACTTCTGCTACAGATTACTGAAACATATGCATCAAAATGTCTGGAAAGAGTAAGGCATACACCTACTGTTACAGAAATACAAACTGACAAGTGCAGAATATGTTTACCTGACTTCAGGTGTTGGGATTCCTACCACAATGCAGTCCAATTGCACTTTGGTTCCTTCAGGAACTTCCCTGCTCTTCAGTTTTTGAGTAAAGCGTGGTGGTTGTCCAATAGGCTCATCAGAATATAGAGATGCAGATTCTGACTCTGTTTTTAGCTCTGCACTTGTTAATTGATTGATAGATTCCAAGTTTGCCGCCTGTTGATCATCTGTTTGTTCAAGTGTTTTCTCTGCTTTGTTTTCCAGGTCTTGAGGTACTGGAATGGAAAGCCTTTCTCTGTTTTCTGATGTGCTAGATAGGCTAGAGCAACCTTTTTGAGCAGGCTTATTCTTGGAATCAATTTTGCTCCTGTAGTTTTTGCATGTTCGGGGTCTTATTCTTTCAGAGTTGTGAGCTTTGAAAAGTGACGAGAGCTCCTCGATAAAATCTGCTGCCTTGTTTAGGAATTCCTTTTTTGATTCTGATTCAGAAGGGACGTGTTGTTTCTTTGGATCTTGAGAAATTCCTTTGGAGCCTTTTGTATTTTTGACATGGTCCTGACAAAAGTTTGAGTGCAGGCCATTGTCTGATGTTTTCAGAGCTGTAGACTGAGCCATTTGTTTGTGTTTTCCTTTATTTTTCAGCTGATCTGGGGGATGTTGTGAATGTGGCTGAAGCTCATCCCATTTAGTGTCCAGTGGATTCTGATCAATAGCTTGCCTTGCCAGGTTTACACTTTCATCTAGCTCTTCTTGGCTCAAAAAAGCAGAAAGGTCTGGAAGGTCATCTTGGGCAGCTACCTCATCTGAATCACCAGAAGCGTTGCCGTAATGGAAATTATGAGAAGCTGGTTCTGATCTGTTTCTTTCACTCTTCCCTTGATGTTTAGTTTCAGCTAAATAACTTTCTCTCAGAAGTTGAGATATTGAAGCTGAGGATTCTAAACTGTCGTCTTGCATGCTGCCAACAAAAAGGACAAATAGGACACCACACCTTATCAATAGCAATTTTTTTGATTGCACACATTCACAGGCTTCTGAAAGCAGAACACAACATTTCAAAGTGCATCTGTGTGCTGGATATTAACTTGCAAGTATGGCCTTGTTTTAAAGGCCTTCTTCTGTACGTACTGTCAGGTGCTATTGCCTTTACCCACTACAATTATTCTTTTATCACTTTCTCCCTTTAGTAGCCTTACATAGCTAAAGCAACTGCAGGTGCGGTAATTATACTTTGTTCCAGGCAAAACTTCAACTACTGAGCTAGTAACTGAGTTACTATGTCAAATCTTTATCATTGATGTTGTGTGTTTCTTAGCTAAGGAACAACCTTATCAAATACATTAAATGCTGAGAATCTCAAGGACTGAAAGTTATGAGAGAATAGCAGTACTTTTAAGTTAAGTAAATTTAGCTTGAAAGATGCTGAAGTAGTACATAAATGAACCCTCAAAAGCATTTGAGGGATGAGAGGAGGAAGAAGGGGAGAGAACAAAAAAATTCTATAATGACAATTTTTCATTTAAAATTCTTAAAGATATTGCATTATAGGAAGCAATAAACGTGCTGAGTGTTCTATACCTTCTTAAATTAGGCATTATTTTTAATAAGCTATATAAAGTAAGTAGAGAACTGTGTCGTTATTTAACGAACATCATTTGTACTACAGGCCTTTCAAAATCTTTATCTTAGGTCATCCTGACAGATGAGAAGACAGTATCAGAAAGCCCATACTTAACTTGCATACCTGATAAGCAAAGCTAAAATACTCCTTTTGATACTTAAGTACTTCTGCATAACATTCTCCCTTTTACTTACAGAAGAGCCATTATGAATGCAGCAGGATTCAGACATCCTATTAACACACTCACTGAAGGTGTCTTAAGTGTGAAGAAGAATGAGACAAATACTCTTCAAAACCTTTCAGAGAGCTGATACCTCACAGATACTGAAACAAGTGCATGACTATTTACTCGATCTGTCTCTTAGAATGTGCACTGCACTGTATCACTCTCCTACTTAATTTATGGCCTGGCAAGTCTTGCTGTGATGGTTTCAAATATTCCTGCCCCAGGTTGTCTGATTTGTGGCACCACAGAAGGTTCCGTTCCTGTTGTGGCATCGAGAGAAGGGAACATGCATGCCCTTGCCTCATCCATTTCCATTCATAGCCTAATGAAACAGCCTAACTTGCCAGAGAAAGAGAAGAAAAGGAAAAAAGGTCTCTGCTGTGGAAGGCTTTCTGCTCTGCTAGTGGGACAGTTGTCCCTGGAAAAGGGCTGGAAAAAACAAACGAGGTGGTAATATCTTGTACTGCTGCAGTTTTTCTCCCTGGAATGTGACAGACAGCCCTTCTTCATTTACAGAAAGGTAAGGTTCAATTTAAGCTGTTTATATTCTTCAATAAATGAACATAAAGCTATCATATTCTGATGTGCATTTTGAGATGTTAATCCATCTGCCTGAGGCACAATTTGCTGTGTTGAAATTCTCTTTCTTATGTAAATATTTGGCATTTTAGATTTACTGATTTTGTTTTATTTTAGTAATACTAAACAAGCAAAATTGGTAAGACAACAAAGGCACCCAACTGAAGTAGGTTTGGGCCCATATGAAAAGTGGCAAATGAAAACCCGTATAAATTATATGCTTTTAAGCACCCAGTCTAGTCCCTGCAACTGAGCCAGGGTCTACAACACTGAACACTTGGCATTAAATTACCTGGCACAGTGTTTCAGTGAAGCTGTGGCACATAGGAGAACTTTGATTTGGGAAGCCCACATGAGATAATGTTGTAAGCTGTTTCATGACTGGACAGAGTATGTAATTTAACCTCTTAAGAGAACAAAGAGGTCTCCATGAGGCTTAAAGTTCCCACTCTATGGATACTACTTCTGCTTGCTCAGCTTTTACTTCTTGAACAGCTGTGCAACCTTACTGAAGCTGAACGTGTTTAAGGGGTTGTATTATCTTGTTTATGTGCTGATAGCATGATATGCGCTGTAAAGGTCACAGCTGAAGCTACAGTTTCAACTCCAAAGAGTTTAAATACATTCTAACATAAGGAGTTTACAGCCTGGAAGACAAACCTCCCACATGAATGAGCTGCAGACCTAGAATATAGCTGTAACATTGAGCAAGTTTGCTTTAGACTTTCTCCCCATGTGCTGCCTTGTATCTACTTAGAAGGGAAGAAGCAGCTTTTCTCTGCACCGTGCAGCATGCTTAGCCTGCAATGAGAGCAGTGTGTGATTTTTAGTGGGATGGCATGGAAGGTACAGTCTCTCAAAGTTGTCTCTGGAGGGATATAGCTCCACACTAACCTCTACCTGTGGCTGTGGCTAAACTGTAACATCCAGATGTGTCTTTGTGTAGCTTTAGATGCTACAGTGCAAGGCTGTATTTTCGTGGTTGGAGGAGTGTGTATTTTACATATTCTTAAGGAGGAAATGCAAGTAGGGAAATAATACTGTGTGATCAAACCCGGCCAAAGTCAAATGAAGTTAAAGAACTCCTGCAATAATTTTGTTGAGAGGGTATGTGCAAATCATCTGACTGAGTATTCAGGGTTTCATTTTCCTCTGGTGTACAGATACTGCTTGATTCTCTCATTTAAGTGCTATGTCTATTTCAACAGAGGTTGTTAATTACATTGCAGCTTTTCTGCAGATAACCATGGTAAAGCAGCTGTTTGTTCAGTACAGTTATTTGAGATTTTGTCCTGGGTCTTCATATCTTCTATTCATCTTTTGAACAAAGCATTGAAACATGAAAGAAGTAATTTCTGCTAATGTGAGAAATAATTTCTGCAAATTCCCTTAAGGAGTATTACAGCAATATGAGGAAATACTCTCAAAGAAGATGCAATTAGATTGCAAAAATAGATTTATAATTCTAGTTTGCAAAAAAAGTATAGTGAAGAAGCCACTGTATGATAGCAAAAAGAGGAAAATAAAATGCATGTTAATGCAACATAACAAAATCAGGGGTGCCTATACCTGGTGAGAATATAAAATGATAGAGGAAATAGTAGTCAAATCAAAACTTCCTTGTACTGATGGTTCATTTTGGCTAGCTGCATTGCAGTTCTATAAAGCATCTTCCATTCAGATGACAAGGCTAGACAGCACAGCCATACATGGAAGAGCAAAACCCACTTGTCTGTCACAGTCCTAAGGGAACATATAGGAAGCAAATAGACAAATCGCTGGTTCAACCCTGTCTCTTCCCCTCTGAAGGCAGCTGAGCAGATGTAAATGGGAGAAAACAAACAGTTCTCCAGCAAAGGAGCTGGAACAACTTTTTTCCTTCTGCCCATTAAAGCAGGAGAGGTTGAAGGGAGCAGAGTGTTCCTTCTGGTGTCGGGGAGTAAGGTATTGATGAGAATGAATCTGATGCCAAATTCTTAATCTTTAGAGAGAGAGACATTGCTTTTCTTTAGAGCTCACCCAGGGTCAGAATATTGTACCTAACTCTTCTCTATTTTCAGCTTGTGTGGAAGATAAGTTTTTTTTCTATTTTTAGGAAGAAGTTGGGTACTAATCAGATGTAGGACTTTGAGGCAGTGCTTGGCTACTGAAGTTTTAAGATACTTTGAATTAGTTGTTATTTCTAATTAAAGGAAAAATGTTGAGTTTCAGCAAATGTTGCTGTGAGGCTACCAGACAATCCAGTTACAATTGTTAATTATGTCTCGCTTATGACTTGAGAGATGTCCAGTTTCTTTTTGGTTGGTTGGTTGGTTTGGGGTGGTGGTGGGGTGGTGTTGTGTTGGTTTATTTTGTCTGCAAGGAGTTACACTCTCCAAGGACTACAGAGGACTGATGATGGAGAGGAGCACTGGTTAGGCTGAGTGATTCAGATTTCACAGTCAAGGGACAACAGCTTTTGTTCAAATGAGACCACACATAGGGCCTGACAGGGTCTCTGGGCTAGACAGAAATAAGGCTGAATTCAATATATGTTCTAAAATATCTATTAAGCCATCTTTCTAGTGAGCGAAAAGACACCACCAGAAGAACAATAATCAAACCTGTAATAGCCTAGTTCTTCTTCTGGAAGAACTAGTTCCCATCCCTGGAAGTGTTCAAGGCCAGGTTGGATGGAGCTTTGAGCAACCTCGTCTAGTGCAAAGTGTCCCTGCCCATGGCAGGGGGATCAAAACCAGATGATCTTTAAGATGCCTTCCAACCCAAACATGCTATGATTCTATGATTCTTTAATTTAGCCTTTCTATAGCCAAAAAGAGAATCTAAGCTCCAAAATTAAGATCTGGTCTTGAGTTCAATGTTTCTCTTTGCCTGACTTTCTGGATTGTTTAGACTGATATGCCTTGAGCCTTCCCTTTAATTTTTCCTGATTGGGACTTTGGAACAACGGTGTCTTTGTAGCTGCACAGAAACCATCCCACAGTCCTGCAGTGATTGCAGATACGACCATTGAGCAGATAAATGCTGAGAACTCTGCAGATAACTGCTGGGAAGGCAGTAAGAAAGACAAACTCTAGTAAAAACACAGTAGCCAGCAATCTGTGGTGTCAATGAAAGCACCAATAATTTTGCAACCTGGAAAAATCTGTCTCATAATGGACAAGTAACAAGGGGAGGAATTACGATGGTAGTTACAAATAATACTCTAAGCTGGTGTTATTTAGGATTGAAAGTGGGATGACCAACTCCAGCACTACTTTTGACTGGTTCATTACCTGCAGCACCAAACAAGTGCATTGAGGGCAACATCTCTTGCTTTCCTGAGACACTAACAAAGTGACCTTGGGCACCTGTCATCTGGAGAGGCATCAGAGGATGTCATGAACAAACCTGCATAAACTTCTTCTGTCTATTAATTCAGTTTACACTAGCCAACTAATCGCACAAGCTTTCTGAGCTTCCAAGAGCCTGTATATGGCAATGTTCTCTTATTAGCCAACTGATCTTTAGGATAAAATATTCACAAAGGTAGAATTAGTTTCCACAGTTTGTTTTGGCAGTGGATTGACCTGAAAATCCTTACATGGAAGGGAGTAAAATCGCACCACAGGAAGCTTGCACAGCGTGACACCGAACCCTTTCATTTCGTCTTGTTTGGGGCTTGTTGCTGAGTCATCACTGAAAGAATCTGAGCATTCCCTAAGAAAACAGCAGGAGTGAAATCTCAGCAAAGCTGAAGGGAATCCCAGATATATCTAAATGCAGATCCTCTGTTTTTATTTGGTGAGAGACATCTTTGAATCTTAATGCCCTAAAGATGTTCTTTTCAAACACTCCTCTGTATCATAATAAAGAGGTTATCTGCAAATAGCAGATTCAATGCAAAAAGCATTTTAACATTTTCTTTTGTCTTCAGTTGCAGTTAAAAATGAGTAATTTTACTCAGTATATGTTGTTCCTATCTAGCTTTTCAAGCTACTATTACTTCAATTGACATTGCTTTTGTATGAAACCCCACTGTCAGAACAGCTAGCAAACTGATGCTTCTTTCTCTGCATAGTGGCACCTTTGTGACCTTTACAAAGCAAGGCTTTGGACCCATATGCCCAGCACCTCTGTTTGGGAACTGGAAAGTTTAGCAGTTATTAGAGGCTATATGCTTTTCCAGTTAATTTAATTGCACATAAATTGCATTTACCCGTACACTGTTGAACACTAACAGTTATATATATGTTTCAACTGTATGATTACAGCTATGAAAAACAAGCTAAGAGATGGCACGAGTGATCAGTCTTGCAGACATTTAATGATCACAATCACATTCTTACATGCTTGCAGGAATTCTCACTTAGCAGTTGCCATTGTCACTGTTTCTGTTACTGCCTGTTGACAAACTGTAGCTGCTGCAAGACAGACTTTGAGACTCCAGACATAGAAAAGGTTAGGCTGGAGCAGAGGACTAAGGTTAGTGGTCTTGTGTGTGTTTGAGGGTGTAAGCATAAGATGTTTTTAGTGATTATATTCATAAAGGTATGTACAAGAAAGTAGTTTACTTTTCTGTTTTAGACCCATTAGCAGCTTTGAATTCCATTCCTTGTAATGAATCAAGAAAGTCAGATAACCTAACTCCCATTTCCAAGTAATGTAATTAAATAATGGAAAAGAGACTTCAAAGCCCAGGAGTGTAACAGATTCTGATGGAAACAAAATCCCTCTAAGAACAAACAGGCTAAAGGTTATGTCCATGTTTAGGAAACATCCTATCTCTTTATGCATATTTTTCAATATAATCTATTTGATGTTCTAATTTATGTTGCATTTTCTTCCATCTCTAATCCATTTTATAAATTCCTGATCTTAAAACTCTCACTTGATTGCAAGTCTGAGAGGCTGGTAGCTATTTCTTGCTCACTGTTACATGATTCTGTAAATAGTGAAAAGACTGGTGGTGTGGTGGTGGTGGTTTCGTATCTTCACATACTGCTGCTCGTTGCTTCAGTGTAAATGTCTGCTGTTCACGGTTTTTTTTAAATTGCTGTTATAACTGATGTATGGCTACTATTGCTTCTGTTCAGAAAAATAAGTAGGATCAGGCCCTCTTCTGTAAGTAAAACCTGTAATAGTCCAGCTTCTGCCCTTAGATACCTTGCAGGATTGACCTGCAGCAACCTCATTTAAACTGCCCAGGATTTACGTAAGCTGTGAACAGAATCACTAGCTCCCACCCTGCAGCCCCTCTATTTGTAAATGTCACACACTTTTAATTTTTTAAGCTGTTTTCAGCTAAAATGCAAAGTTTTAACAGGATGAAAGGAAAGGAAAAGGGAAAAGAAAGAAGGGGGAAAAAGAATATTCAATATTTAGAATTCTGGGAAATTTTCATTATCTTTAATAAGTTGTTAATGGCTTGGGAGTTGAACAATGCCTCATCTTTTGAATACTTGTGATAGTGGACTGGGACTTTAACTGGTAAAACTACTTCTAGATTCCTATTAAACTGAAACTGCTATCTGGATTTTCATTAGAAAGAGCATACAGAATTGAATTATCTATGTACAGTTATATATAGTCTTATCTTTAGCTAAACTTTTTATGCAGAAGTAATAAATAATTTAAATTTACAGAGTTATAATTTAATGTAAGTATTTTATGAAAATTAGGTAAACAATGTCAAACCACAAGCAAGTGATGTGATGCTGGGAATTTTTAAGTTAAGATTTCTGTAGAAGAGGATCTATCTAGACTGCTTTTTGTAGCAGTGTTGGTCTGCTCTAACACAGCTCTGTTCCTCTTGTTCACCATTTCACCCACAGGCATTTGAATGTGACTCAAAGTGTACAAATGTTAAAGCCTTAAAAGCACCTGTTTTGCTTTAAGAAACTTTAATGCGCCTTAAATGCACCTATTTTGCAAGCAAACAGTGATTATTTGTCCTCTGGTGCTAGAAATGTGAGAGGCGATATGCATTCTTCATTACCACTGCATTTAGTCCCTCATGTCTCTTCCCTTTCCTGCTGGCAGCGTAAGTGCACAGCCCACAAAAGAAAAAAAAGGTTGGAATTTATCATCTCAGAAATGGGATGGGATAAACCCTCTCTCCAAGTCATTCTGCAGAAGACACTGCGAGAGGCCGATGTACATTTGGAGTCGTGCCCTGGCCGATGACCTCAGGGCTGCTGTAGCAGGCACCCTGAGCAGCATGAAATACTCAACTCTTCTCCAAGGAAAAAGCACAGTCAAAGGTCTTTAACTTTTTCAACATTGCCTTCATACTATCATATAATGAAAAGACCTTTTTTCTTTTTGCTCTGATCACAAGAAGTCTTTTATTTTTTCGTAATTAATATTCTCCCTTAGTAGTTCTGATAATGAGAAGTGAGACCCTTTCTTACCCATGTCTAAAGTTCCTTTTGTCTCCTCAGGGAATCTCCTTGAACTGCAAGGTAAAAAATGTCTTGAAGAAACTCCATATAAAGTCAAATTGAAACTGAAATAAATTTAACCTGATTTTTAATTTAGAAGGTCAAAAAGGAAAACAGGTGATGGCTGTCTTGGAGGCCCACCTGGGATGCTTCTCCATCCTCCTCTCCCCTTGACCTGTGAAGGCCTGACCTCAGATGTTAGGACAAGCTCTGAGTGTAGTACTTCACATGCCTGTGATGTAGGACAAGTTTTTATTGATTCAAGTAATGTGTACAGTCCAGTTTCTTTCAAGGATTGCCCATATGAGAAAGAGCTTATATGAAGGGCCCCAAAAGATGCAGCAGAGGTCCACAATTTGGTGCTGAACATACATCCTAAAGTCTTCCATGGAAAATACAATGAACAGGCAACAATATTCACTAATTGTGGTTCAAATGCAGGCACACCACTCTGCAAGCCTTTCATAGCTAAAATTGCAAGTCTGCTTTCATGGACTGTGACCCAAATGATTTAAACTAGGTCACTTTATTATTCCTGCTAGCAGTATGTGTGAGCAGTGCAGAAATCCACAAATGCGTGTGGTTGAGGACTACCGTAAACTTTTTGTTTGGAAGTAAAGCTACAGCTTAGCTCTTAGTGTTAAAAAGTGTTTTATGTATTGCATGGGCTCAGTCTAGACTGACAGATTACAGCACTGCATAAGGTACTGTAACAAGAATTTGCACAACTTAAAACACTGAGAAGTCTCTGTGCTACCTGTTGTCTGTAAGTGGCACCAATGTTAAGGGAATCACATGTGTGTCTGAAGGTTGGACAGCCAACTGCTTGTGTAGCCACACTGAACAAGCACAAACTGGACAAAGAAAAGCCCTGAAAAGCAGCAGTATGCAAACCGTGTGCCATTTGCACATCTTTTTGTCTGGTAATTTCATATCTTTGGGCTGTTATGGTTTTAAAATAAAATTCAGTTTTCATACAAATACTGGCTCATAGTGAAAAAGGGAACTCCAGCCTTAAATTAAAAACAAAAGAAATCTGGCTTGCAGTTTTTCCCCCAAGGTTTTTTAGTTGTGCCTTTCTTTTCTCACACTATATTTATTTTTTTTGTCCACTGTTCTTTTTTATGCTTTTTCATCAGTCTTCCCTAAGACTTAAAAGCCTTCACATTTGAATGATATTTTCAAAGTACAATGTTTAAATGAGATTTGTATTAGGCAGGATTAATTTGCCTATCCCTGTAGAGTATTACTGTTCACGAAAACAAGAACTAAACCAGTTAAGTTTGTAAGAGAAAAGTAAACTGTTTTGGGTATTTTGGTTGTGGTTTGTGCCCTGTTCCGACCCCCCACCCCCCAGTGATTTAGATCAAGATTTACATTGCATTGTCTAATTGCTGTTTGGGTATTGTGTGAATTTTTAACAAAAATACTTAATGTTGTATTTATGTATAAATATACTTAGACTGCTAATTCTTAGCAGCTGTTGATAACAAACATTCCTCCAGTACCACAGCAAGACCTGCTATAAAATCTCTGAAGAATGCGCAGGAATAGCAAACCAGCACAGAACACACAGTTCTCCTTTGTCTTTGATAGTCTGTCAAATACAAAACCTAACTAACTCCTGAATTGACTATAAATAATTTCTGATAGGTAAATATCAGTCTGCTCAGCTATAGGAACTCAGACACTTCCTATTGCTGTTTAATTTTGTTAACCGTTTCTGAAAGAAAGAAAGACAAAAAGAAAGAAATATCCTGACCTTCGGAACCTTCAGGAGGTATAGGAAAGGGAGAAGAGTAGAGTTGAAGTTTATGAAGTTGTTCCATTAACATTTGCTGATTTTGTTTCCACTCTTAAACTCTAGAGTGTCTTCACAAATGTGAGCCTCACGACCAAAACAAAACTACTGATAAAGTAATCAGTGTTTAGCACGATTGATATAATGGTCTATTGACGTAAACTCAAGAGCTACCCTGTTCTCTTGTCAATTGTTGACATATTATTTTGTAAAACTTAAGATGGGCTTCTGATTACTGCTTAATGTTGCAATATATTGGGCCAAACATTTGCTACTGACAGTCAAATACTTTTCTGAGAGAGAGAGAAAGAGAGCAAAGCAGATAGTGAGAACTCAAGGGTGAGAGCTATGCCCTTCTAGCAGGACTGTTTCTGCAGCTGTTGTGTACATTAATCCAGAGAGCAGATCTCCCAGCACTAAATATAGCCAGTGGGGTCATTTTACATGACAAAATAAATAAATAATTTACTTTCTATGTATTTAACTATGGGGTCATGTTAAATTAGGTTAGATTTTGCTTAAGAAGGAAATCCTAAAGATGGTATCTTGGTTTAAGGCTGAATACCAGAATGTAAATATTTCAGAATGTGGAGGGAAAATAAGCAGGAAGAAGAATGCAGTCCTGGCAAGGAACTTTTCCTGGTCATTACAATCTTCTGTTGACTCTTTGGAGGAGTCAGACTGGCTCCAAGGGATTTTGACAACCCCACCAATGCTATTCAGCCCTTTATAATGCTGCAGAATATTGTTTCCCTTTCACTGCAGTATGCACGCCTCAGTATAATTCAAGTCAGTTTAAAAACTATTTGTTCCCTCTATATGTCTGACCAGCAACAATTAGCGTTCAAATATACATGCTCATCAAACCCTTCTGCACCTGTGCTGCACAATCAAAATGTAGACCGATCTAAAGTTGAGGGATTACCTTTTTTAATTCCTCCAGATGTTGCTGCCCAACCCTGGCAGTTAGTAGCGATGACAATTATCCAGAAGTGTGAGATTAAAGTTAAAGAAGCGAGGGAATTCTTCGAGTCCTCAGGAACAGAAACAGCTAGGAGTCCGTACAGTGAAGGAAGTTAACCTTCGTTATTATGAGGATGGCTGTAAGAAGCTGGACAACCTGTCACCACCGGAGCAATAGCATTTGCCAGTTTGCAGGTCCCAAGTTATTTTGAGCAGCGTAAACCATGTGCCCACGGAGCATTCCACCTCATTGGACAGGGAATCCACTGCTCTGACAGCACCTATGGGCACCGAGTGCCTTCTCCTCACTCATGAAATGTCCCCTATAGATGCTTATGTGTGTTTTGCTGATTCATCCAAGAGGCACCGTAGTGGCATTGTGTTACTCCTCTCAGCTGGTTTAGACTTCAGCCTTTTAAAATTACTAATTATTGCTATTGTCTTTTATGTTTTGATCGGAACTCAAAGATTACAGTCACTGGGAAACCCATCATATGCACCATGTGCAACCCAGCACATGGAAACCCATGTGCTGATAACAATGTAAAAGTTTTACAGCTCCAAAGGGAAACTCGGCAAACACTTGTGATTTAATTGTAAAATATTCCTGATTTCTTTGAAGTGTTCCATTTAATAAACACAGTGCAACAATGCAGAAGTCCTTAAGGATGGCCTGTAACTGCAAATCTTCAAAAAGCTAGAACGTCTAAAGTTGTTATTGAATGCACAGAAGAAAACCGTTGGGGGAAAAGTAATTAAAAGAGGCAAGTGAAACTTAACGGTAAATAAAACTGAGATATAAACACAGGTGGAATAATTTGAAAGTATTTGAAGCAGTACACAGAGAAACCCTGTTACTATATAGCGTTTATTTTTGTAAAACTGAGCTATTGGTTAAAACCTCGAGTGACTAAAACCTACCTTGGAAATGCAAGGAAAATTGCAAATCTGAAAAATTTAAAATGCAAGGAAATTTCTCTACTTGGAAAATGTAGAGACTAGATTTTCTTTTCTACTGATCCTATACACCAGCAAGAGAAAATAATCTGTAATTCTCGACAGTTCAGCTCACCAAAAGCACTGCTTGATTTTTGATGTATTACTTTATTAAAAATGCTCGTCACAATTCTGATTTTAAAAGATTACTAAAATGTTATGCATTTATTACAGGGAATTGATATATAGCCCTTTCCACAGCTAATAATATAATTAACTGTCTTTTTGACCTTTTCCCAGTTCTCTCAAAATGTTATTGACTGTGTGCCTTTGCTAGAAAAGAGATTTCCTGTGGGATGTAGTTCTTCAGAAAGACATTTTTATGAAGCATAACAATATGAAAAATCAGAGGTAAAGACAATTCTTTTATGAAAAAAATTCCTGACACATTGGAGATAGTTTCCTTTTGTTTCTCTCTCTTTTTGTAAAATAATGTTGTTGTTTAATCCCAGTTGGCAACTAAGTCCCACACAGCCACCCACTCACTCCCCCACAGTGGGATGGGAAGGAGAATCAGAAGAGTAAAAGTGAGAAAACTGATGGGTTGAGATAAAGACAGTGTAATAAGTAAAGCAAAAGCCACACACTCAAGCAAAGCAAAACAAGGAATTCATTCACCACTTCCCATGGCAGGCAGGTGCTCGGCCATCCCCAGGGAAGCCGGGCTCCATCACACGTAACGGTTACTTGGGAAGACAAACACCATCACTCTGAATGTCACCCCCTTCCTTCTTCTTCCCCCAGCGTTATATGCTGAGCATGATGTCAGATGGTATGGGATATCCTTTGGTCAGCTGGGGTCAGCTGTGCTGGCCGTGTCCCCTCCCACCTTCTTGTGCACCCCCAGCCTCCTTGCTGGCAGGGTGGTGTGAGCAGCAGAACAGGCCTTGACTCTGTGTAAGCGCTGCTCAGCAATAATGAAAACATCCCTGTGTTTTATCAACACTGTTTCTAGCACAAATCCAAATCATAGCCCATACTACCTTATATGGAAAAAATAATCCCAGTCAAACCCAGTAGGAATATAATTGTCAGAATAGCTTATGCGCATTGGTTTATGGTGTGGTTTCTTTAGTGATATGGAAAAATTGCTGTGTGAAGTCAGCCCTTCTTTGGGGACAGGTTAGGCATTTTATGGGTTGAGTGATGTCTAATCTAACTTTATACCTGGAATAGAGATCTAATGTATTCTTTATCATATCTGCAACAGTAGATGTGAGCCATACAGTGCTGACAGGAACTGCATGTTGATACTGCACTGCATGCTACTGTGGCTTGGACATTACAGTATCTGTAGGTCTGTAGGCTGCAATCTCTGAAGCCTGAAAATAAAGCCTGATATGTCTGATAAAATAACTGTAAGTCTATGTGGATTTCTGCTGAGATGCACTTATAAGATGTGCATGGAGTCCTGCTGAGCTGTGAACTGCTGTTTGTGCATGATAGGCAAAATTAAGCAATCCAAAGTGACTATTCAACCTGATCCGAACAATATGCAAAAATTTTCCACTTTAAGAGAGAGTTTTATATAAGATGCTAGAATTGCAAAATCATTGAATAATCTGTGCAACAAGTGAGCTAAGGGTTATGCAGAAAGTACAGCATTGAGCAACTGCAAAAGTTACGAGCCTTTACTGTGGCAAACAGACTGGCCATTGTGACAGCAGGTGGTACAAGGACAAAACTTTCAGGAATGACGAGAAGTTAAGAGTGTACACAGTAAATGTGCCAGGTCTTGCAGAGCTGTCATCTTGGCAGGGCAACATCAGAGAACTGGAGATTCACTAGTTTGAAAAGATCAGCATAAAGCCCAGGAAAATACTGTTGTTCCTCTGTCTGCCTTTTTAGAAGACAGTGAGTTGAGGCTTTTGACTGCTGAGCACTAAAAGAACACTTCAAGATATCATGAGCTCCAGCTTTATGTCCTTTTGGTTTTGCTGGTCGGCAGAAGAGAAGATCTGCTTCTCATGGGTAGGTGTAGTGTCCTAGAATAACTTATATGAGCACTAATTTTCTACAGATCTTGCCTGTCAAAGCCCAAAGTACCTCTAGAAGCAGCAGGAGTGAGTCATAAAATGGAACTTTGTGCATGGCTGGTTGGCTATTACTTCACAGTAGGATTTTCAGACTGTAATTGTAAACCTTCAGATTTTATCATAAATGGAAAATTCTTGATTTTCTAGATATTAGGATGAAATTAATACAATCCTATTAATGGCATGTGCTGAATTGTTGATTGAGACTTGAGATGGGTTACACGTTATTCACAGACAACAATTATTAGACATCTGTGTGGACTGTCCAATATTATACGAGGAGTCTGTAGTGTCTTTTGGGGGTCATCTGAAGACATTCCTTAATACCAGATGTATTGTCCAGCCTGACAGTAACCTGGGAATATGGCTGGGGCTGGAAGAAGCCATCTACAGTAGAGTATTGGAGAGTTTTAGAGTCTTAGAACATAAAAAGAGGCACCTGAAGAACTGAAGAAGTCATCCTATACAGCATTGATCTACCACCTGTTTTTTTAAAAAAAAACAATCCAGAGAAGAAGCAGGGCTTAGCTTACTGTCCCAGAGCAACTGAGGCAGATGAGCACTTCTCTGGGACATAGGCTTGCCTTAGTTGCAGTGATTTCAGGGTTACAATTATGCCCATAGTACATACAGGTCATTATCATGTACCTAGCATATAGCATATATTTGCTTAATTAGTTTGGAATAAGAAATTCTCCAATTCAAGCTATGTCAAGCTCACAAATATACATGTACAAAAGTTTGTTTTGGTTTTAGAGGTTAGTGCTGGAAATAGTCCTGACAGCTGCAAGTTGTCAGTAAGCTTTGGGACATATATTACAGGGCATCCTGATCAGTTAGATACTTAGCACTAGAAGCTAGTGATGAGAAACAGCTGGACAAACTTCAAAATTGTATTCTGAACAGGAACACCACCTTAGAACAAAAGCCATAAAACTGAGTGCTGCTGTTGTTTAGTTAGGCTGGAAGCAGAGAGAGGACGGACGCAGGACCAGAAGACTGGGAGGCAGCAGAGTGGCCATACCCATGGATCCAGATGGAGCCTCAGGCCATCCAAGGAAGAAAAAAACCTGCACCAAGCTGAACATTAGCAGTGCAACTCACAGGAAAGAGTGCATCAGTTCCACAAACAAAAACTTGCTGGCAACATGTTTTAACAGCTGGTTTGTGAAGTGACTCTCATTTTAATTAAGTTCAACTGGGCTAGACCAAGCCACTTCCAGGTCACCTCCAGTCAGTTTACACACAGCAGCTGTGTGCCTGTGGGGAGATCAAAGTAGTGAGAATTTCTGCTGTTACGCTTTAAAGGCAAGTATGTAAAATGGTATTGTAGCTCAGAAGATGCTTCCTAACTCATTCAACCATTATAACTCAATCTGAATTTTTAGGGAAATGTAAATTTGTCAATGATTTAATTGCATACTGTGGAAAAACCAGTCGAGAAACATACAGAATCACAAAGACACCTAAGTCATAGAGCATGCCACAGTTATGGTTCCTTCAGTCATTGTCAGCAATCCCTGCCATCATGGAAAGAGTGTTCCCTCCCCTGTATAACCAGAACTTCTGCTGGTCCTCACAGTCTGTCCTATGTGTCAGGTAGGCATCTTATAATCTGAAAGGGTCTGCATATATGTTTGGGTACCTTTGCCTACAGGAGTAGCTCGGAATACTTCCTCACATGGCAGTGTCTCTGGTAGTGAAAGCTCATTCTGATGTCCTCTTGCCTTTGTTCTGTCATTGTTTCAGAAGAATGTAACAGCACTCAGTGTATTTATTCTGGGGTGTTAGTGCCACCAGTGTCTACAGGATAGGGAAAGAATTTTCTGTTTTACAGCTCATCAATCTCATCTTAATTTTTAAACCAATAAAAGGAGTTTGCAGTATGACTAAAGATATGGGCAATGATGTGCATAACACAGGTTGTGATTCTGTACTAGAAGCATTGGCTGATGGGCAAATACAGATTGCTGTTGTCATGCCTGCCTCTGCAAGAGTGCTGAGGCAGGTCCAGAGAGAGTTCATATATTCTGTAGATCACATTGGCAAAAAAAGAAACAAATAAAAAAAGAAAATCATGGTCCAGAACTGCTTCTACATTGCAAAAAGCAAGAAAAGCCGGTATCGGATATGTCATAACTTTTTACCATGCTGTCACAAATGGGTTCACGGAAATCTATGTGCCATTAAGATGATGAAGGTGCCACACAATGCAATAGAAATTTGCTCTTGATTTAGAGGAACACAGTACATGCTTTTGAAAATCAAATACTGCCTATAAAACGTAATTACAGGTTTCATGTGGACTTTATTAAAGCCCAGTCTACAAGAGAAAAGAGATTCAAAAGAAGCAGTGATATCATACCAATAATTACACTGTATCTTCAATTTTCATAGATAAGAAACAGTTTTGGGAAAAGATGCAAACCCCACCTTTTGCTTACCAGTTTTATTGGATTTTTTTCAGAGTGATATTTAGGAAACACCCAACATACAGTACAACAGCAGATTCTGCTGTTGCCCATATGTATGCGCAATAGCCACAACAATCACTGTGTTCTCGTGACTACCACATGTGACTTTCAGTTATACAGAGCAGGAAGATGGTGTTTATACAGCTATCTCACAAACAGAAAATGTGGAGAGATGGGTAAGACTGGAATGTACCATGTTTAAACAAGATTTTCTACAAGACCAGGTTTTTGCCTGTGGTTGTAATCCGATTCCAATTGACTTTCAAAAATACTAATATTGTCTATGTTCTAGATTTCTGTTAGGGTTTGGGATTGTGATTTTTTTAAATTCCCAGTGAAAATTCTAGATCCAAAATACTAAATGTTCCATTTCTTGGAAAGCTTCCTTAAGGTTCTTGGCAGTCAAGTTCTAGTGAAGTAGTGATTTTGCAGATCTCTCTGGAGCCCTGTGGAGCACAGCGTTACTAACTACTTTTGGTTTACATCCCACCAACCACTGGTCTTGCTCACCCCAGGGCTGAACACATTTTGCTCTGATGTGGAGTATGAAATAGTGCATTAGGCATGTTTGCTCTAGTGGGCTGAAGGAGTGACTTCGTAAGAGAGGCTTTGCAGAACTGTAACCATTTTGCTGGTCAAATATGAATGTTGGCTCATAAAGTACCCACTTTGTCTTTTGTGATACTAACCTAGTTATACTAGCTTATTCCAAGGGCAGTGAATTGTTCCCTACCTGTGCAGCTTTGAACAGCAGTGATGTCTTTTCTTGACACATCAGTGACTAGTTGCTGCTTGAGATATTACATTGAAAGGTCCAGTAATTTGAACAGCAGGGGCAAGTCCTATTTCTCTTTTAGATTATAGACTGTAATGAATTATCTTGAGGCCATTATTCTTCCAGTAAGAAAAGTGTTAATAGTGATTTTCTGAATGTTTCTGGAAAAGCTAGTTCGATAGTGACTTGCAAACCTTGTGTAAGGTAATATGAGTTGGATATTTTCTATTCATATCATTATGCAGTACCTCTCTTAGCATAAGCCTGCCAGGTATTATAGAATCATTTAGGTTGGCAAAGACCTTCTAAGTTCATCAGGTCCAACCATACACCCAGCACTGCCAAGTCCACTGCTAGACCATGTCCTTAAGTGCCACATCTACATGTCTTGAATACCTCCAGTGATGGTGATTCCACCGCACCCCTGGGCAGCCTGTTCCAATACTTGACCACCCTTTCAGTGAAGAAATTCTTCCTAATGTCCAATTTAAACCTTCCCTGGTGTAACTTGAGGCCATTTCCTCTGTGCGTACTGTGTGATTCTAACTCAGATTCTAATTTTAGAAATGGAGACATATCAGAAGGATGAAAGAAATGGTAGCTCTTTTCTGTAGAAGGCACAACTAATAATGCTGAAACATTCCTTCAGTGTCTGTTTCTCTTCTACCCAGCCCAGAACAGGCTTTATCATTTAACAGGGCAGCACTTAGGTGAGGATTGCCTGAGTGTAGCTACAGGATTTTTCAGTCTCATTAATTATTTAGATGAAATATGCTAGTAATTTATGGGGACTGATGCTGTTGCCAATGAAATCAGGATTGTTCTGTCACTAAAATCAATAGGAGTCAGACTTTTCCTTTAAAGTTAATTATAGCCACAGTAATGAAACCAGTCTTCCAGTCATCCACACAGAACCACAGTCTCTTGTACTATCCCCATCCAGTTTCATCCAATGTTCCATTTGCTTTTCAAAATGAATCAATAGGTAAAAACATACCAGTATTTTGCTTTGTTGCAATAGAAATGGTACAGCTGAAAAATGTTACAAAGATCTCTGTAAAACACAGAGATAATTCCCAGAACATGAAATAATTGGGTTTGGGTGACAACTGTAAAAGCGGATTTGTAAAATCCCTTTTTTGTAAAAAAACTTTACGCAGTTGTTAAAGTGTCAGGTTCTTTAAGGTGGATTCCCTGACTAAAAAACATGGAGGGCACTGTGTCCTTATTTTAAATTATGTTAGTTTTTTTCTTGTGCAATATTATCCATTGTACAATACTATCTTGTATAATACTAGCATTCAAAGAACTTGGTCAACTTGCAGAGATGCCTGTAATCCAAAAGAGTTAGCAAAAAGTGTCTGTTCACAACCATTTTAAGGTTCCCTCTATAATTAATATTTTATTAGGTTCTCCTACATTCTTCCTCTTGTAAAGGAAATTCTTTTTTATGTTGGGATGTCTAAACAACATTCTATAAGCAGCTGGGTTCTTTAATTTGCTAGCATTCAAATTTTAAAGTGGATAGTTTCCCTTTATGGTTCAGATATAAAGTGCATGAGCTCTAGTTGGAAGTGCTGATGTGGCTGAGTAGGATCTCCTTGAAGTTACCACCATCTCTGGGTGCAGGGTTTGGCTTACATCAGCCTTCTCTCTGTGGTCAGTGCTACCAGACTGCAATAATTTGTCGTGTACACAGCAAATATCCATATATAGAAACTGGCAGTTGCCCCAAGAAGCAAGAGTTTGATGCAACCTGCTATGTAAGATTGTTTTTAAAAATCATTTAAAAAATCAGATACAGAAAAAATGGAGATAATACTAATGAGGACTCCTATCTGTAAAATCCAGTGACTTGGCAGAGACTGTGTTTGGTGATCAACAGAAACACAAGATCAGAAATGAGTGGATTGAAATTAATCACCCAGAATCTGGGTTTGATTACTGAAGAAAATATCAAGGGGATGCACTGTTCCATTCATTACTTCCTTTGGGCAAGTGAAGCAGGAGGAAGCTTGATGTGACATTGATGCCAAAAAGCCCAGCTTGATTGAAAGGGTTGAGATTCAGAGTCAGAGTTACTACTCCCAGCATCATCAGAGACTGCAGGATCCATTCTGATGCTATAGGATTTCAGTGTCCTGATTGCAAGGCATGACTAGTCCAAAACAGATCATAAAAGGGCATCTGATAAATGCCATTTCTGCTGTCTTCACCTAATTTGGGACACACTGTGATATGTGATATTTGCATTCCTACGAGAACCCTCTCCTTCCCTGTATTCTTTTATTTCCTCACTTTATTCTTTGACTTTCATGTCTTTCCTTCTCTTGTTTTTAATAAGAACCTGACTTAGCAGACAAGACTAATTTTGCTGTGTTGTTTCAGGTCTCCAACTGAGAGAGCATTGGTTGGCACCAGCTCAGTTCAATGCTGGTACACATTTGCCAGATCTTGCTGTAGCTGATACAACAATGGATTTGTTTTCTTCAGATTATATGTAAGAGAGGGCATGGAGCCAAACACTGTGTTTGTACTTTTGCTATTCTTTTCTGGGGTTTGCTCTCCCCTTTTTTGTGGCTTGTCTAATTTTTAGTTCAGATAAAACAGGATTAGACCCTAGCAACTACAGATTACCTGTTTCAACTAGCTTCTTTATCTTTCTACAGAACATACATCTCCAAAACATCTAAAAAGGATGTTTATAGCCATGATTAATACCAACTGGACAGATTGCCAGAGGGACTGGTACAGAGTGGGGATATCTTGTCCCCTAATACTAAAGGAAAACAAAACACAGGAATGTTACTAAAGTGAAAACCATATTATATACTTCATATTTTGATTATTTGAAATTTTTCTCCTTTCATTTGTATTGTAATGAAAGTTTAATTTTTTTTTTCGCATGGTAGTTATTTCTGTGGTTGATACTAAGCAGACCTGACATCTACACTGTCTGCCTTTGTTAACCGCTTACTGTTGTTAGAGAGGGAGTCATATACATGAATGCTTTTGACTGGGCGTTGAGATTAACACAACAACACATTATGGATTGTATTTTTAAAAGTGGATTAAGAGTCAGTCTAGCAAGGCGTATTCGGTAACACGCAGTCTCTATTTCCAATTACACATTCGTCAAACAGAGATTTACAGTGCAGTCCTTATTCTTATCACTTAAACAGCATTGCACATCTAGAACAGAGAGCAGAATTTCATCCAGGCTATTTACAAAGAAATTCCAAAACCCTTAAAGAACAGAGAAACTTCACTGAGAGTCTATCTGTAAGTGCTTGTAACATAAAAGCACAGAATAAGTATGGCTGTTGTTTGTGGGAACCTGATTAAAGTTCATCACATGGTAGTGAGGAAAATGTACTGAGGTCCTTGTCTTCTGTCTGAACTAAGGTCTTATATAACTTTTATACAAAATATAGGTATCTTCAGTATCTTTTTTCTAATAGGGGCTTTCCAGGGTATTTCTTTGCTTTATATTAGAGTACTGGAGGCCTACAAGCAAATTAAACACAAAGGGCCAGGCACCTAGCAGGAGCCTGAGGGAGCTCGGCCTAATGGTAGGGCAGATCAGGACCTTTGGGATTCTGGAGTAACTGAAACCAGAATGAGTGTCTGGTGGTTTTGGCACCAGAGGCTTTTGTGCCTGTTATAGACAACTAGAACTGTGGAAAATATAAGCTCTAGTCAGATGTTCAATAGGACAAAACATTCAGTAACTTAGTTGCCAAAATTGTACTTCATGAGATACGCCCCTAATTAGAGTGCCTTAAAGGGTTGTTGCTGGAAGAGAATAAGGAGATGGCATTTATGGATAGTCTACATTTTTTTAAATAATCTCTTGAGACTTCTTGCTTTCTGAGCACACTCAGATGAGAGTTTCAGTGGTTTAGCTGCAGTGTGCATGGCTGTCAGCTCATCTCTGAACTTGTGGTCATTGGATCACTGCAGCTAGGTAGGCCTGGGATAAACAGTTTGGAGGACAGCTACATGATTGTTCAGTGAGGTGACTAGAGGAACGAACTAGAGACAAGAGTTTGACTCACATCAATTAGGTAGGAGGAGAGCATAGTTTGCTAACAGTTCGCTAAAATATGACAGAAGCAAACTCCATGGAAAGGAGAGACTTATGTATTATATTGCAATGGTGCGACAGGATGAACTGGGAGAGGGTCAGTCTGAAGGGCCACGGCTGGGGCGGACAGATTATATCCGTACTTGTACGGAACATACCATCTCGACACATGGTGGCAGCAGAAAAGCGCGGCAGTCTTTGTGCCCACAAATAAAAGGCAGCGGCGGCCTGTGGGGTTAAGGGAATCATGTTATCTGGTTCTAGCTAGGAGAATGGGTGCTAGCTGCTACTAGTTGACCCTTGTGCATAGAGTCCAGAAAGCACTGACTCTGCCCAGCTCTCTGATCGTGTAGACGAGGGAAAAAAACTTATGCAGAAGTTATATGCCTTTAAAAGTTTTCCTGCTTTGTATTAAAAGCAGTGCCATTTTGTAATGAAAACAGAACTACAGTATCATTCCCAAACTCTGAATCTCATTAGGTGACTGATTTGAGAAATAGTTGCTGTTTTAACAGCGCTTCAGTGTGTCACCTTATTCTGCACACTTGAGATCAGTTTACCAGCTCCTCCCGGTGGTTCTGGCACTCTTTCCCTTATGCTGCCTCATCTGTCTGGAACGCCTTCCCTCAGGCCACTGAGTCACCTTCCCACTTTAAATGTTGCTTTTTTCATTGTAATTTTAAACTGACATGCATTATAACATAATGTGTGGAAATGCAGATGCACTGCAAAAATTGTATCTATAGATACTGATGAAGCTTCGAAAACCTGGGGTTTTTAAAGATAAAACTTCACTGACAGTATTAATTTTAAAATAAAGGTCTTTTTTCTCAAAGCACAAGCCAACTTTCAGAGGGGACAGAGATGAGAATTAAAGTAATTTGATAGTACCAGCTTATTAAACACCATCAGTATCAGAATCACTCTGTCTAGCTGAGTAACAAGTGATATACAGATAATGTAAGCTCGCTTACTGAAGTAAGGAAGATCATGACCCAGAAAATTACCTCAGAGCAACAATAGCAGGAGGTACTGGCCAGTCTGACTAGCCATGCAAACTGTTAACAATGCCAAGTGTGACTTTCTCACAAATATATAAGACAGAGAAAGAGAGAGAGAAAGAAAAAGAGGAGGATAATAGGAAACTAAATAAACCCTCTAATTCATTTCAAATAAGTCACCTAGTAATAAAAAAAGGTTGTGAGTACTTTCCCAGGCCACATTTAAGCCAGTGGTTCTGCTTCTGCAGTTGTCAGTCTCCAGAATCGTCTAATCTCCAAACAGTTAAAATATTAATTTACTCAGTGGAAGGAGTCAAAAGATATATCACAGGATTTAAAATATATTCTGATCTGATAAACCGCATGTATTACAAGACAAGTTTAGACCAACTGGTACATCAGTGACATGTAGTAATGCCATGTGCTATCACACAAGTTATAAAAAGGAATTCTCTTTCTGCCTAGGGTGCCTCCGAAAATGCTTTTTAAAATGTCTCACTTCTTTTTGCTTTAGAAAAGGAAGAATACTGGAAGACTCCAAACTGTGGCACTTAGAAAGAAAATGCAAATATTATAGTAAGTATTTTTCATTTAATCTAATTAGTAAAGGCCTTTTAAAGCACAACAAAACCTTTTGGCATGCTTAATTGGTGGTGTGGGGCTGTGGAAACTCAATATTTGAAAATTTTAGACATAATGCTCTTAAAGTACATGCTTAATGTTAAGTAAGGACAACATAGCAACTAAACCGCCATTATTTTATAAAGAAATATTTACTAGTTTGGAAATTCAAAGACAGGATATGACCAAGCCTATGATCTCATTAAGTAGTTTAAAAATTTTACTTTCAGTTTTCTTACATAATTGTTGAAAAGCTAAAGGATTACCTGTGTAGATCCAGCTGCATATTCTCATTTAGTGTATCTGTATAACTTCATATTAGCTAGGATTTTGACATTTGAGTGACTAGAGGCAGTCACCTAAATCTTTACTCACCATTTTTTTAAAATCAAAGTACACATTTTGAAGAGACATACTTCAGAAAGTTGCAAACATAATGTTAATAACCCATGGGTATCGTATATGAAAACTGTTCCTCCTGCATAGAGTGAATTTGTTTCATTGTGCATTGAGCTGCTGAATAGGATTTAAGATGTTTGAATGAACAGAGAAGTTTAAGTGGGAGCTGGAGCAGGAAGGGGAGCCAGAACTGCTGGTATCATGCTGTGTTGGATAGAGTTTATGTGAAATGCATTTCAGTTTGCTGACTGCACTGCATGAAAAGAGTATAACCGTGTATTTTTTCATACTTGAGATACTCAGTTGTGGTTTTCGAGCTGTGATATAAAACGTGTCAAGACTTGGCTAGTTTAAATTGGCATTAGTTCCATTGACTTCCATTGAGAAACAATTTACACATCTGAGGGTTTGACCTGGAGGAAAGGGAAGTGTGGAAAATGACAGCTTTCATTTATTGGCCTGGGAGGGCCAAGAGAAAGAACTCAGTGGAAAGAACTTCCAGAGTTTTCCTAGCCTTAGTCAAGATAATGAAGTTTAAAATCCAAGAACCAGTGAATAATTTGATTCCCAAGAATGAGGCCTCTAATAACAGCCTTCACCTTGCAGATATGGCTACTTTCTGTGTCCTCCCATGGGCTCCTTTTGATTGCGCTATTGAAACTATTACGGAAGTGTAACAGTGCTCCAAGCAGTATTGTTTCCTTTTCTGGTTTTGAGAAACTTAGGAAAGAAACTCTTTACATACTGTATGCTTCCTAATCCTGAAATACTTCTTCTCTATGTACATCACACAAGAGAAAACTTTTGGTTCTTTTGCAAAGATGTGAAGATCTCTCTGCTCTAGATCCTGAGATGCAGGATATGATGCAGCCAAATGCTTACATCAGAAAATACATGGCGATTAATATATTAGTAGTTTCCTGTTTTATTCTTTTTATGTTGATCACCATATGTCCAAAGAAATTATAGCAGAGGCAAGCATGGTATTTGAATCTTTAATTATAGTTTTGAAAATATTGCAGTTCTACTTGTCAAATGGTATTTCTTTTAACTTGCTGTAGTTTTGTTAGAAAACATTAAAAAAATTAATATAATAACAATAACTGTTATGTTGTTACTTGAGCAAATAGTGAGTTCTGTGTCCAGTCAAAATTAGCTGAAAACTAAGGTGTAGGAACTCTTAAAGCTAAGTCTTTAAAATTGTATGTATTGCTATTAACTATTTTTGAACTAAATCTTGGTCAAAAGATAACAGTTTTCATAAATTTGACTTCAAGATGTGCAGACACTGCAGTCTGAAATACTAGACTTTTAAGAGATCATTGCTGATGTAACTCATTGGAAATTATGACTATTTGTAACAGCAATAAACAAAACACTTCTAGGTTCATGTCTATTATAATTCTGCAGAGAAGACAGTAGGGATTATTATAGTTATGAACAGACTATTTTAATGCTTATGGTTATTATAAACTCAGAAGACAAAACAAACAGGTTTCTAATGTTGATGAGCTATTTAGAGGCTCAAACATAAACAAGAGGTCAGAAAAAATGATAAAAATAATTTTGATAAAAAATTATTTTAATCCTAATGCTGTTTATTACAAAGCAACCACTTGGCCATAAGGCCAAATAAGCATTATTTTTGTTTATTTTATATATAAAAAAGTTATACTCAAAGGAATTTAATTTGTAACATTTCTGTCTGTTAAAGAGCCAGTTTGCTTGGCTGAGTTTGCTACAAGTGTATAAGCTTACAGTATTGTTTGTATTGAATTGCTTGCAAAAGTTTTATCACATTGTGCACAGTATTTTTTTACTTTTTTTTTTATGGCTAAAAAATGTTGTGGAAGCGTTTTCTGATGAAATTGGAGTTTCAAGCTGACTTTCTTGCTGATAATCTGTCTGGGTTTGGATGGCTCCACTGGGTGGTGGGACATACAGGAGCTGCTCTGTCTCAGTTGGATGGTGTGGAAATGCTGTGCCTTTTCCTGAGGCAGTCTTGGGAACAATCTCCCAGGGATCCAGTCTCTAGGACTACTCTTAGATCTATGCCTGTGCATGTTTCAGAGGAACTTTGTTGCTCTAGAACCTTGCCTAGAAGCTGAAAAATAGCCCTGTATGCTTCCTTTATGAAAGTAAAAATACCTGTGTTAAGTGGGGACTATCCAGTACCCCTCAAGTGATCATTTCTGAAGGGGATCAGTGATCATATTTAGTGGTGTCCTAGTGGCTTGCTGACATCAATGACAAGAAATCTTTCATCAATCAGACATAGTGATGAATCACTGCTACCTCCCTCCTTATCCAAGAAGAAAAAATCCAGCTAAATGCAATGGAGGTTTGGCACAGGTGGCTGCTCTACTGTTTCTGCTTCCAAGTGATACATAGTTGCTTTGGCCTCCCCCTTACAAGCTTGAAGTTTAAAAATGAAACAGCTTTTTGCATGCTGCTAGACCAAATAAACAAAGAAACCTTACCCTAGAGACACCGTCCCAAGATTTTCTGGAGAGAAATACGAGCCCCTAAATCACTCATATTAAAAAATCAACAAGAAGATTGTCAGCATTTTGCACAACTCCAGTGTCAGTAAACAGAAACAAAAGCTTATAAGATTGTGGCAATTTTTCTTTCCTAAACAGGAGCTTAAGAGTATTGGCATAGATCTCTGGGAACATGAGGAGTCAATAGGCTTCTCTACATATGAATTGCATGTAGATAGCAGCAGTGGTTCAATATTTCACACAGCTATGAGGATTAGATTGCTCATCTCATACAGCTCACTTCCCTTCTGTCTCCAAAATAATTTTTTTTTTTTAAATCTTTTATTCTAGTGCTAAGGTTGAGACCTACATCATAGGAAATTCAGACTTACAGTCCTCCAAGGACTCCAAGCTTTGACTGCTCACATATAATTTCTGTGGAGCTTCTTAACAACCTCAGGAAGAGAAATCTAACTTTCCATCTGTCCAAGAGTCTTTGTCCACTCTGAATATTTAATCCACTTTTTGAACAGAGATCTCCTGTACTGTAGTTGACAACAAATGGCACAGATTCATTACCACTCCAACACCACATTTCATTCCATGCTATACCAAACATCTATCAGTTGCTAACTGCACAAAAATAGATCTTAGAGTATCATGCCCCTCTGGGTTTCAGTAATACGTGCAAAATCATGAATTGTATCCTGAATTAAATCACAAAAGCTGAAGAGTACTGTCCAGTCTTGTTTACTAAACAGAAATACCCTTGTTGTAAAATAGTCCTATATTTTTGAGCAATAAGTAATAGCAGAAACAGCTGGGTGTAGTTTGAACATAGTAGTCACAGTTTATACCTCTAAGTTGTTTTCTTCACAGGTATTCTTCATGGAGTCCTACCATAGGACCAGAGAAAATAGCATGTCCTTATAATTGTCTAAGCACAGGGCCACAGGCTATTACACCTAACTGATGGTGGAGTCCTCAGCTTTCTAAAGACGCGTGCTGTGTCACCTTCTCTCCTAGCAATCAGCCCCAACATCCATTTCATGTCATGCCTTTTGTGCCCTCTGATACTCAAACGTTTCCTTACAGTTTCTTTTTTCTCCTTGTCTGCAAGCGTTACTCTAGTCTAGAACCTTTTCTTTCACTATTTCTGTTCCCATGCCCAAGCACATCCATGCCTTCTTGCTGCTGCCTGGGAAGGTTGGTTTTTTTTCTCTCAAATTGTACTCCTTGTAAAGCCAAGGACTTTATCACCCAAGAAATGGGGTGGGAAAGAGAGCTGAATATCAGGAAGAATTCAGCGTAGCTCAACAGAGAGGGGGCTTTATCATGATATTTCTGGTTTAACAAACCAGCACAATTTTTTCTTCCATTCCACACTCTATTCCAGTAATGACAAACGTAATTCTGTGAAGAAAATGCCAGCTTCCTCTACACCTCTACAAAAAAGAGACCATCTGTGTCATTTTCAGAGTTAGTTTTCCCCTCTGCTGTCTCCCAACCCCCCTGAGAGAACAGAGCACTCTACCCCACCTCTGATTACATGAGCACCTTTCTTCTTTCACAGTCAGGTCACCCTTTGTTTGGGATAAGAAATGACATTAAACAATCCAACACAGAAATCTGCAAAGAAGCCAAGAGTGCTCACCATGAAGTGTTGTGACCAGCTTGTGTGTGAGCCTCAGTTCCGGTGCTCTCCTGTGCCTCTTTGTTCTCCTCAGTGCAGGCTACTACCTTTCTGCTGCTCTTTACGAAATAGTAAGAAGGCTAATTTTAGGATGCTTCATCATCCTGCCATGCAAAGACACAGTGTCATGTCAGAATCAGCAGCATGTGGCACCACTTGGAGCTGCTATTTTATAAGCTGAGGTTCAGCATGTTCTCTGCACAGCAGAACTGGCTCAATGATTGAGCTTGTGTTCCCATAGGATTGCACCTTAAAAATCAAAGATCGGTTTCAGCCTGACCAAAACCCCAGTTTAATGATGTGGGAACTGATGTCTCAGCATCCAACACCTAAGCCAAAAAATCCAGAAGATTACCTGGGAATTTCCTGGTGTTTGGTTAGCACCTGGCCTGCTGTATTATAGATAATAGAAAAATTCATGTAGTAGTGCAAAACATCACTGCAATAGGAAGAGAATGTGCCATGTGCGGGAAGGGGCTGCACTCCCAACCCTCTGTGTAGGATGCTCGAAAATATTCAGCATCTTAAGCCCCAACCTACGGGTGCCTGGGCACTTACGTGGCTTCTGCCATACTGCCAGAATATGGGGTGGTCTGAGTGCCAGCTGCAATTTGCGTGGGCCTGGGGATATTGGATCCATGCAAGAGTTTGTGAGCACAGGAGCTTCATGCCTAATGCAAAGGCCAGCTGGTTGTTTCCTTCATTGTAATTTTCCTGTCCAGGTTTCATCCTTGTCCTTCGCTGCTTTTCCACTTTCTTCACATCTTCCATCCTATGAATAGCATTCTTCTGGCTATTTCAGTTATATTTTGTGGCCTGAGAGGATAAGGGGAACAGGGTGTTGCAGGTGTTTGGTTTTGCTTATTGTATTTGAAGGTATGACGACTCAGCTTATCCTTAAACAGCTCCCTTAATTAGACATCTCGAGTTAGACATGGAACTTGCAATATTGTTGATTTAGTATTTATATAGATTTACCATCACAAACAGGTCAAAAGGTGTTCATTTTTTTTTCACCATGTCACCATCAGTTAATAAATAATTGGTCTTACTGGTAAGCACATTTGCATTTGAGCTAACCAGAATCATTACAGTGAGCAGGGTGGGCAGAGAAAGAACTAAAACATGCTCAGCTATGAAGTAGCAGACCATATAAAACATGTATGTGTGAGTTATGTCTGTGTACACAGCCACTTTCACTAAGAGAACGTCCAGTAAAACTGAAATGGCATAAAAGGTTCTGACTATACCTTGTTTGTAAGGCTATTTGCATTCTAAAGCCTTTGTCTTAATCAAGAATATTCTACACAAAAGCTTCACACAAAGGTTAGTAATTTCTCACAGCAAAATGCTGACATCTCTTATTTCATGTTATCAGCTGTTCTGAACACCCATTTCTATTTTCTATATTCTGTGACACATCAAAGTATAAAACAAAGGTGTTTGAGATGAGGAATTAATGTTTATAAAGTATGTACTGACTGTTGCCAGGAGAAAATGGAGGCAGAGAGCAGAGTACACCTCTGTTATTAGCTATACAGAAATTTTTGTGCTGTAACACTGCAGCCTTCAAAACTGTGTATATTAATTGGAAGATGTTTTCCAGTGATAAAGCATAAAGTATACTTTAGTTAACACTATACATTTTTTTTTTCATTTTTGTATTACCTGAACAGGTGATTAACTGGGGTACAATTTAAAAACCACAATTTTGCTGACAGCAATCACAGACAGTAGCCAAACATTGCTATTTTAATAATGGCAGGGCAACTGAAAATAGTTTCCTACTTCTTGTGACCATCAGTGAGAAGACTGTGCAATTGTAATAGGAAACCCTTTGTGCTAAGGCACTCCAAAGGAGTAAATGACTTCTCCAAAGAACTGGATTTAATTTTCTTTTTTTCACAGTATTTTGTATCAATGCGGTTAAACTGCGGGTTTTTGCAAGTACTATAATGGACATTGGGAATTTCGAGATGCAAGCATGCTCACCCACAGTTCTTTTGACCACTGTGCCTACAGAACCACATTTTGGCAGATTTAATGCCAGCAGATGCAGAATTGGTTGCCCTGAGTGTCAGGGAGGCCAGGCAGCGGTGTGGTGTCAGAGCAGGGACTCCCTTCCCACTGCTGCCTGTGTATCTTCAGCCCCATGAAGGAAAGGGCTTTCTCGAGGCACTAAGACAGGCAGGATATGGCTTCTCCAGCACAGAGGAGTTGCTAAGATAGGTAGTAAGTGGAATGAAAATATGGCTTATACTTTATTTGAAGGTGCATTTGAATTATTTCGCTTACAGTAATCTGATTTTGACTAAATGACTAAAGTAATTGTTTTAAATAAAATAGCTATGTGTACCACAGAAGGAAGTTGAGGTCTGTGCAACACTGTGTGTTGTTTCAGGCTTTATTATTGTCTTATCATACTATTTTCTCATTTTATTATTTTCTCATTTAATGCATTAGGCCAGTTACACCGAATACTTTCCTATGTAAAAATTGTACTGGGCATATAATGTTCTTTTCAAGTACATGGACACATCCCCACACGCTGGTCAGAGGACACATTGCACAATGAATAACTAAAATCTGCTTCACAGTGTAATTATTTACAGTTACCACTCTGGTGCTCTCACAAAACAAAGGGAAAAGGAAGTTTAGAAGATAAGGAATGAAATGTTTTCCTCCATTTGCTATGTGTAACAGCTACTGCTAACCTTCTGTTCTTACATGCAGAATGGGAAAAGGCAAATCACATCTCCCCCTTAAATAACAGACCTGTGTTACTTGCAGACTTGAAAAGTGCTGCATCATTTAGCCTTTGTCAGCTGTGCAGCTCTCTCATTTTCTCTATGTCTGAATTCCGTGTTTCTGGTTTGGATCTTTACTGATAAATCTACAAACCCAAGTCCTCAAAAGTCCTGTAGACTTTTACCTATTTAGGTACACAAAGGCGTTTAATGGATGAACCAAGACATCCCATCTGTTGGGTTGGTTTTTAAATGCTTTCCATTATGGGGCAAAAAGACACCAAACACGGAACCTGCCATATCCATAGCTTGCAAAATGATTTGCTGTGAAGTGTGCGTGGTCCTGGCCTATCTTACTTCCTGACCTACGAGAAAGGTGGCTCCCAGAATTACTGCAGAGAGGCTGCTAAATAAGGAAACCTCATTTGGAATCCCAGCACGATCTACTTAAAGAAATTGCCGTGGATTTTCCTCCTGGTACTAAGCAAAATCCTAAAAAACTTGTCTAGTGCGTAAATGTATCTTAGCTGCTCCACTGGAGATAGGTGTTCAGTGGAAAAAACCATTTATGCCCACTTCATGTATGCTCTGACACTGAGGAGTGCTTGCAACCAGAATGCAGAGTTCAGACACCTGCACCCCCTTCTGCGGGGGGCCATGCTGTGCTAAGCCATGGGCTGGTGGGCAGCAGGGCGGGCTGCAGGGCGGGCAGCAGGGCTGGCAGTAGCCGCACCCGGGACAGGGGCCCGCCGTGCCTGCAGCCGGTGCCGGGCAGGCGGAATAAGCCCTGCGGTGCGTTCCCGACGCTCCCCGGCGGCTCCAGCTCCTCCCGCTCCCTGGGCGCGGAGGGAGCGCGCCCTCGGAGGTGGGCCCGCGGCTCCCGCGGTCTCCGAGGGTCACGGCCGGGGAGCAGCAGCGCGCAGCCCCGTCCCGCGGCCGCACGCAGGGAGACAGACGCCTCGCGAAGCCCTCCTCGCGCAAACCCGGCGGGACCGCTTTGCCCCGGAACACGCTCGTTTGGGTTTTTTCACTCTTGCTGTGAAACCAGTGCTGTAACGCAACGATGGTTTACGTTTCCGAGCTGCTGTACATTTTTGCGCTCGGGTTCCCCCGTCCCCCGCCGGCCTTGCGGGCGCCGCTCCCGCGCTCGTCGCTCCACGGCGGCTCCCCCGAACCCCTCAGGGTGCCGGCAGCTTCTGCCCGGCCGCCTCACAGCCCGGCGGCGGGGCCCGTACGCGGTGACCGCGCCCGCCACCTCCCTCCCGGCTTCGGCCCGGAGCCCCCGGCGGGACCCGCCT
>JAVJGJ010000062.1:35394703-35423812 GCA_035590215.1 Microhierax caerulescens
TGGCTTCACCGTGGTCTGTGTGGGAGTGTCTGACCCAGCACCTGGAGCATCCCCTGCCACCTCCTGCACTGACCTGGGGGGCTGCATGGCTGTTGCTCTCACTCCTCTCTTCCACCTGCTGTTGCACAGCAGTTATTTACATACTGTTAGCAAACCAATGGAAGAAATTGAAGATTTAATCCACTAGTAAGTATTACAGTGTGAGGGTCTCACAAAAAGTTGGTCATTTATTTCAAGGCTAATTTGGAAAAAAAAAACAAACCCCTGTATTCTGTGTCAGCACGGCGTATTCATACAGAGGCGTAGGAACTGACTGAGAGCTGAAATGTGTCAAATGGCCTTATACATAACTGTTGGCTAAAGGCTTTATTTGGAGTCTTAAATTTTTAAACTTAATCAGGAAACTTTTAGGAGCGACACAGAATGTATAAAGCTAGCTAGTGCTCTTTCTCACCCTCATTTAAGTGATGAATAGTATATTTCAAGCATGAAGTGGTAAGTACCTCTGTTTTGTGGTGGGTAAAGCAATACATACCTGCTTGTCTTTAAGTGATTGACTCCTGTACTTTAATTTCTGTTTTGATAGTTGGATTAGACTTCAACATTTATGTATAAATTAGTATTTATTAATACTTTGATATTTCATGTTGTTCATCGCTCTCAATAAAATATGTCAATTAATAAACAGAATATTTTGAGCCTACTACTGATAGCAGTAGAAAACAATTCTGGCTGATCAGGAGTTGGGCAAGTGACTAAATATCCATTTAATGTCTGAATATGTTGAGTTGAGAATATTGTTGCAGAAGGCATTAGAATTTTGAAAGTAACTATTTTTAATGTTACATTTCTGATAAAAAAAATATTTGTGTTTACTTTTGGAAAATGTGTAGGGTTTTTTAATGTGTTAGTTTGCATTTTGACACTGCAACAAGTTAAGAGCTGTTTTGAAGAATACTATCTGCCTCAATGTTGTCACACTTTTGTTGCTTATACAGGCTTAATTTTCTACAGTGAAAAGAAAAAACTGTTCACAAATGATTGCTTTTTGTCCTAATATATTCTCCTGCTTTGACTGAAAAAGATGTGGCAACTTTGTAATCCTGAAATTGGTATTGATGTACTGTGCGAGGTTAGGGAAGTGCAGAATATAAAGAAAACAGCAATCTGTAACGTGTTCTAAATGTTTTTCACATTTTAATGTATAGAAATTTACTCCAAACTTGCTTTAAAGCTGATGGACTTGATTAAGATACTGAATTTACTGTAAATGTTTCTACAAATTATTTATGTCACCCATTCGTGTAGCTCCTTTTCCCTTTACATGTTAGGCTTTGCAGAATGAGGGGTCTTGGTTTATCTCTTTTGTAGACAGTACTGCGTATACGTGTAAGCATTCTTCAGGTCTTTCTGATATTCAGAAAAACCTGTCACTGTTTGTTATCCTGATTCAGTGAATGAGGATGTTGGTTTTTCTCAGTGGACGCTGCCATTTTAATGATGACTTCCAGCAGAGGTCCAGTCTGATGCAGAGTGGAATTGAATGAAACCGCTTTACAATTTCAAAGCACTTGAAAATAGCAAGTTTCAAAGTTGTAGTAAGGTAATTTGTATAATTTCTGAAAATGTTTCTGATTCAACATTCTTTTATTAAAGTTTTTGGTTAATTGCTTGATTAAATTAATCGAAAACACTTCAAAAAATTACTTGCCTTATGAAAATGTTGAAATTTTCTGCTTCCTTAAACTTTCAAATAACGAAGCTGACTATTTCAGTCATACTCTGCATCATCTGCCTGAGGAGGGCAGCTTCCTATTTGGTAATTGCTCTAGAATTTATATTCACAATTTAAAAGTCAAAGTATACTTCTTTTCATAGTGTGAGTTTATATACTATTGTAGTTCATCAAGAAAACTGGAAAAGAGGAAAAAGGAGGGTTCATATCTATTGACACAAATTAATGGCAGGACTATTGTGTAATAATATGGAATTACAAGAGCGTAATTTAACATGAGTAAGGTAATACTTGATAGCTGTGCCACATTTTGATAACTGCAATTAACTTGTGACCTTTTTGTGTCTCCGGGCCCTCTTGTGCATGTATATTTTTTCCTTTCCCCACATTTCCAGAATCATCAGACAAGGAGCTTTATGAAACCTCTATTTCTGTTAAGTTTCTTCTTCTGAGATATACTGTCATTTTAATGCAAATAATTTATTTGTTTAGGAAGGTGGGGTTTTTACATTTGGAGCTGGAGGCTATGGTCAGTTGGGTCATAACTCTACCAGCCATGAGATAAACCCAAGGAAAGTTTTTGAACTTATGGGAAGTGTTGTCACGCAAATCACTTGTGGCAGGTAAGGGCTATTCTGTGCTAGCACTGTGAATCTTACAAATAATTTGTTTTGTATGAAACTTCATATATATTGCAATATGAAGTGGGGTTTTTCTTACCTGTTGTGGTTAGGGAAGACAAGATGGTCTCTAGTAAAAGATATTTAGACACCTTACTGGGATTCTAAAAACATTCAGCAGAAAAACTAAAGGAAGTTATAGTATTATGAGAGGCTATGATTTTCTGAACTGGAAGTGTGAATAACCAGTGTGAAGGTGTTGTTTACTGCTGTCACTTTATCATTTCCTATTAAAAAACAAGTGTGTTTGGGGAGGTACATGAGCATCACTGAAGATAAGTGTAAAATTTGGAACCATAACTTGTTTTATACAATACCTGTAATTCTATATGGCACTTCAGTTCCTAGTGGGTTTTTATTTTGTATATTATAATAGCACCCAAGAAATTGGAAAAATTCCCAGCACACATGAAAATGCTCTTGTCCAAAGAATTGCATTCTAAGATGACAAAATGAGGGAGGCAACATAATTTTAAGAGAAGGGCACACTTTGTTATTTGGGTTAAAGAATACATGGATGTAACCCGGTCTTTTTAGCAGTTTTGTTGACATTGAGTGGACCCATTCCCTTTTAATTGTGTATGTACATTCAATACTGGTTCTTCCCAGACTCTTAGAATTGAGAAGGATGGGAGGGAAAAGGAGATGTGGCCAATCTAGTAGAAACTTCAAATTCATGAATGTCCGGAGCTGGGCTGTAACGGTCAGGCTGTGACGAAGCAGGGGTTCAAGGCAGAACCTGGCATCTTCATTCCATGAAATTTTCTGTGGAAATGGGATACTGCCTATTGCAGCATAAATGGAGTATTGCCAGGGGCAGTGTGTTGCCAGTAGAGGGGCGGAGTGTTTGATGCTACAGGACCTTTAACACACTGTTTAACACGACTCTTAGGCTTGCCTGTACAAAGCATGTTCTAACTCTTAGGTTTTCATTACTGGATTTTGTTTGCCCTAGGCAGCACACTACTGCATTTGTTCCTTCATCTGGAAGAATTTATTCTTTTGGACTCGGAGGTAATGGGCAGTTAGGTACAGGAACAACCAGTAATAGGAAAAGTCCCTTCACAGTAAAAGGAAACTGGCTCCCGTATAGTACTCAATGCCCGATAACCACAGGTAAGCAACGTCTGGCATATTTACTGCTGGATTCCTGTTACTTTGTAGTGTCTTGAGATTCAAACTAAATATGGGCTAGAATCACTTTCTCCCAAACAGTTTGTTTCCACTGTGCTCTGCTCCCTAAAGTCCATTTCTGCTGTAGGAAATACACGCTTAACCTGTGCTGTTGCATAAGCTCCTTTTGTTAGCGCTAGAGCTAAAACTTAGAGCTGTTGGCATTTACCATTAAGTTTAAAAATTTAAAGATAATTGTGACTATTATATTAAGAACATCTGCTTCAGCAAGGTTATTTAATGAAGAAGCCTTTTTCTAATTGAGTGTTGATTGCAGTGTCTTAATAATTTCTCAGATTCACAGCTGCCTGTTTTTTATTCCTGTTGCAGACAGTGAGGAGTCTTATTGTGTAAAGAGAATTTTCTCTGGTGGGGACCAAAGTTTTGCACACTACTTTTATCCACAGGTAACAAATCAAATATACTTTGGTTCCAAAATCTGCCAAAGTTAAATTTTGGGTTTTCTGGTGCATTTTAAAAGATTTTCATACTGAAGATGCATGACTATATTGTGAAGTTTGGTAGAGCAGTGTGGAAGCACAAGACAGTAAGTCAATTTAGCAGTTGGAAGACTTGGATCCAGTTATTGAGTGTTAGCTGTCAGTGAGCTCTTGAGGCTTTTTGGCATAAGCTTTTTCCTGAGTGATGGATGCATGCATTTTCTTTCATAAAGGAAAAGGGGATTCCTTCATAAGGGAAGAAGGCTCAGTAGCTCCTGACTGCAGCTTTGCTACCTTCTTCTCTGTAGCCATTTTAGCATATCACAACGATGAGGAAACAAACAGAGCTTTTTGCTAAAATTTGTAGGTGATGACATAGTTTATGTGATAGGAGTTTTACGCTAGTCTTACAGCTGAAGTTTTGGAAGGACAAGAATTAGTGTGTTAAAATTCTAGGATGGAAAAACAGTCTAGAAGGGCTTCAGAGTAAAAATGGCAATGTGATGGGAGTATGATGGGAAAGGGCATAGTGTTAGAGGATGAGTTGGGAGGAAAAAACAGGATGAAGGTACATAGGACTGTTGCCATTATATCTCAGATTATATTAGACCACAGGGACTAATGAAGCATCAGGAGTTGAGTATGGGGGGTGAAAACTAATTCAGACATGAAGAACAACAGATTTTAGTGGGAAACGTCAAGAAAAACTGAGTACAGGTCAGGCTTGCAGCAACCCTTTGTTCCTGGTTGTACAGAATGAACAAATTTTCTAGTTGTTTGGGGTTTTTTTTCTTCTTAATTCCGATTGAGTTGTGGTAATTATTGCTGTATTTGAGAGAAGCTTGTCTAGCAGGTGTAGACTGGAAAAATCACTGATAATATACACTTGAAACTTCTCTATTAATTTCCTTTCTTAAAAAGTTTCTTGTGAGCAATTTTCATAATTACTGAAGTAGATTCTGACTAATTGAGGTGAACTGGAGACTGTATGAATGCAGTTATTGTGGCTTGTTCTGTACAAAAAAAAATATTAGCAATAGATGAACTCTGATGCTGCAAAAGTATCCCTTTTAGTACTCTTTAGTTTGGTAATTTGTATTGAATTCTTTCAAAGTTATGTGAATACTTTACTCCTGGGACTTGTGTGCCCATGCCAGTTAAGGGGCCTCAGCCAAAATCTGTTTGTTTTCTCAAGTTAGCTTTTGTGCAGCTCAGTTCTCCCTGAGTTGTTTCACTGTGGGTTTAAATGACACTTCGGCTGGACACAAGGGAAATGTCAAGAGGGTTTCTCATCCTGATCCTGTAGGATGGGATCAAAAGTGGTTTTTGGCAACAGCAGCTCATCATTCTGCTGAGTCAGCTATGTTGTCAGGCTGCACCGTCAGGAGAAATATGTTTCCTTTCACAAGTTTAACCTTATTTTTGGTGCTCTTTCCCATCTCTTTTTGAACAAGTGCTCTCTACTCCAAACAATAGTCTTGGTTCAGCTCATCTTTACTATTGCAAGTCTTCCTGGAATTCATTTGGTATGAGCAGCACATCAAAATGCAGCTCATCTGATGATGCAGTGATGTTCAGAGAAACGTGATTCATTCTCAGAGGAGTCTGATGGAAGTGGGGTGGGAAAGCAGCTGTCTGAAAAATTGAATGGCTCCTTTTCTGTATGCTCACAGCTTGGCAGTGAGCTAAACAGCTCATAGTGATGAGGGAGAAGAGATGCATGCTACTCTTGTCTAACACTTGTTTAGTGTTCGTTGTATAGAAAAATACGATATGTTTAGGGAATTTACCATTAAGTAAGCTGTGGTGTGAATGAACACACTAATCTAGATGTTTTTAGTGTATGCTCTTGCTTTCATAGTGAATGTAGAACTGCTAGAATCCAGTGAATATATCCCTGGGCTTATTTCACAGTAATAGTCTGGGCAGGCAAATTGTCAGTCAATGAAGAGATAAAGAGCTCAACCACAGGACTGATTTTTCTGGAAATCAATTATGTGTGGTTGATTCTTTATGCTTTCTTTAAAATTTAGAACATGGTGCCACCAGATGATTTCAGGTATCCTGACTTTTTGAAGCAGATCTGGACTGTGAATGAAACGTTTATTCAAAGACTGTTGACTTTCCCATCTGGAAGACTTCCTGTAGAGATAGCCAAGTAAGTGATGCTGAGGAAAGAAGTTGTCTTTTATAATTTTACTTATGAATTGGGCATTAATGGGGTTTTGTACATACATAGCAAAACTATTTTTAGTGAATGATTTTATTGTGTGCAGAGCTTTTGACTGTGCTCTCATTGTCGTTACTGTGCTTGTCAAGTAGTTCAGATCCTTTAGTCTGTGTCACCTCTGTCATGTTTTAGATGACTATATAAGATTAAGTACCTAGTAGCACGTTGAAAAACAACAGTATATGTAAAGGAATATGAGAATTACTCAAAGATTATTGCTTCTACTTTAATAAAGGAGGATGCAAAGAAATTAAAAACAAATTGCAGGACTTGCTTTGATTTGAGCTGTCTTAAATGTTAAATCTTGGAAGTTTTATCTAGTATTGTTTAGTCATATTATGTCAGAGTTCCATCCTTTGTATGATGTAATTTGTTAGGAATTAAATACAGTTTTTTATTGCAAATGCTAAATTGTAAAAAGAAAACAAAATAAATTTAATGTATTTCATGTGAACAATTTCAGTGAAATTGATGGAACATTCTCCTCAGCTGGGTGCCTGAATGGGAGCTTTTTGGCTTTGAGGTAAGTGGTCAGGCTTTTAAATGAGTATTCCTGTAAACAGCATTAAGGGTGGCTACCTTCTTAGTGTCTCTTGTTTCAACCATAACACCTTCCCAGTATTTCTTTCTTACTGTTACTCTGGTACCTGCAGTTTGAACTTCTAGCTCCTTTATTGCCGTATGGTTTGTCAGATGGCCCGAATGCAGCATGCCTCCTGCCAGTCTTTGGAAGTGTCTATCACCTGGCTGCTGCTGTGTAAGCCAGCAAAACTCAGTACTTCTCAGCCACAGGTTGTATGTAATTCAAGGGGAATATATTGCATAGGCTGGTTTACATCCTAGTGGTTTTACATTGGTAGTGTTGCAGTTAGAGAAGATTTTTTTAATTTTTTATTTTTTAGTTGCTTCAAAGGTCATGTAAGAAATGGAATCTGTCACATCTTAGTTCCTTAGTAGGGCTAAAAATTCAAGGTGGAAAAAATTCTGGAGTTGCTGAGAATACAGAATTCAGTCTTTTTCTCTGTATTTTTTTTTTCCTTTCTGCAGCAACGATGATCATTACAAAACCAGCACTAGATTCTCAGGGGTTGATATGAATGCTGCTAGACTACTGTTTCACAAACTTATACAGCCTGACCACACTCATATATCACAACAGGTTTGTGCTGTGTATTTTCCTTATGTTTGGGGTTATCTTTCTGTGTTATATGTATTGAGAAATATTATTGTTATGTTTGCTCAGATCCTTTTAATAACTTTATTTACTCAGTATGGGCTGCAAATATGTAAAATTGTTGTGTTGTGACAATTAGATAACACTAGCATATTGTATTTTAATATTTAATACACTGTCTTTTTTAATAAATGTGTGATAGTCTAATTTAAACTCTTGATGGTTGTTTTTTAGATTGTTTTTTATCTAGGTGGGCATTTGTTTAAATCCACAATTGTGTTAAAATAAACAGAATTTTATGATCTGCTGTAGGTGGCAGCTAGTTTGGAAAAGAACCTTATTCCTAAGTTGACCAGCTCTTTACCAGATGTTGAAGCTTTGAGGCTATATCTCACTCTACCAGAATGCCCACTGATGAGTGATGTAAACAATTTCACAACGTTAGCTATTCCTTTTGGAACAGCTATTTTGAACCTGGAAAAAGCTCCTCTGAAAGTTCTTGGTAAGAAAGTGAATTCTTTACTGCTAAAACTAAGGATCTCTAGATGAAAATGTGTAGAGATTCCGTCAGTGAAGACATGGTGTCAGCAACACCTGCTGTGCATTTACAGTTCTGTAGAATTCCCCAATGAGAAAGTTTAGGGTTAACATTGCTTGATGTGTAAGAAAGTGCTTACGCTATTGCTTCTGGGTGAGTTAAATGGCCATCTATATGAATTCATCTTGTATTGTAATTTTTGGACTGATTTCATTTGGAAGGAATTAGACTGTAGTTCAGCGTATTTGATAAATGTCTTCATGCTTTACAGTGAAAATTATGTGGTCAGTCAGCTAACAAGCTCTAAACAGTTTGCAGAAGTGTTGCACAGCAGATGTCTTTGAGTACAGCACCTGTTCTGTTACTTCTGAGCCATTGATGTTTTCTCACTGATCCTAAGATGAGGTCTTCAAATATGCAGCTGAAAATAGCTCCGTTTTGGGGTTTCTTTTGACTCTACTTCCTTACACCTTCTTATTATGACTCCTGTCACCTGAAATTCAGCTTAAAGAATTGAGGTTTCAGAATATTTCCTTTTTAATTGGCATCTTTTTGAAAGGGTACTTTCTTCCTCAATTATTTTTTGCATTGTAATCCTTCTCTTGTATTTTTCAGTAGTTTTTGGTGAGAGTAAAGATCTTGTCTGCTGTAAAGAAAAGCAAACTGATAATTTCTTTGAACTGTGAATCCTTTCGGTTTCCATCACTTTGCATTGCTTTCCAGACTGTTTGCTTAACTCAGGGTTTCAGGGTTTGATCCACCTCCTTCTATGTCGAATGTTACTTGGTGATACTGTCATGTACTCTGGTTAAACAGAACTTAGAGTTGGTGTGTAACAATGGAGTATTTTAATAGAGGTTTCATTTATACAAAGAATAGTTTGCTGTTGTATGTACCACTCTTGTGGTGTTAAACTTTAAACTTTTTTTTTTCCTTGAGAGTCTTTGGTAACTGACAAGTATGCTTTCTAACAAAACATGCTATTTAGTTAAAAAGATAGCATAACAATGTTGTAGTGGCAAGTACTAAGTTTGTGTTTACCATTTGTTGACAGAAAATTGGTGGTCTGTACTTGAACCTCCATTGTTCCTCAAGATAGTGGAACTCTACAAGGATGTTGTAGTCCACCTTTTGAAGTTGTGCAAGATTGGCGTTCCGGCTTCTGAAAGAAGAATACTTACTAATTTTCTACACACAGCTTTCAGAGTTCTGGAAATACTGCATAGAGTATGTTTACATCAATTTTAACCAATTACCTGTTTTTGGCAGCATCTGAGGGCTTTGTAGTTGTTAAAAAGAAGTTAAGTTGCTAAAGAGTTTTAAATACTTAGACCTGCATCTGCAGAGATATCTGTAGTTGTTCCATCTGGACCTATGAACCATTGGAATTCTGGATTCCAATCTGACATGGTGATGGAATTACCTATTTTCTTGGGAACACAGACTGACCCAGTCAATTGCATCTGTGAGGGTATGTTGGAAAGAATTGCCTCTTAAGCTTGAAATGATAGCAAATAAGATCACCAATGGAAGATCTGCACAGTTTTACCAAGACAAACATTTTCTGATCTGTTTGAGTTTTAGTACTGTAACTTCCTGATGAATTTAAGAACTTTGAACAAAAATAGCCCAAATCATTTGGAATAACCAGACTGTGCACATCACAGTGTATTATCCAGTTGCTGCTGAGGTTTCCTCTCCCACCCTCTGTTTTTCCCCCTCTGTAGTTTTTTCTGGTCCTGTGGCATTTTGTGTTTGTACTAAAAGAATGTTTTAGGCACTCCTTAAGGTGCTGGTCAAGTATTGTATTTGTACACTCCAGCAAAATCGGCACAGGTGTCTGAACTGGACCTTTGTGTGCTGTAGGCAAGAGCCCTCCTCCCTAGGCTGTCAGAAAGAATGGAAAAGATTCCTGCTTTGGAAGCTGGAATTGGCATGCTATGGTTTGCTCAGCTTTTCTGTATTCTTTATGGAGACCATGAAATTAAGGCTGAGGGTGAGACTGTGTAGTAACTGTCCTGTTACTAGTGCAAGATGTCCATTACGGATTCCCATATGGAGAGCCGTTGGTATGTAATGATTATTTTGCTGCCTTTAGAATTTCTGGCAGTGCTCGGGCTTGCAATAGCTGTAAATCTTAACAGCAGAAGTTGATCATAAAATCTTAAAGCCTGGTGGGTGATTGTAGAATTGTGATGTGGCTTTCCTAAGTTCCTCTTTCTTTTGAAATCCACCTTTGACTAGTATGTAGCTACATTGTAGAAATAGTTAAATTTGTACCTACCCTGCTGCCCAGCTGTTTGTATTGGTATGATCTTAATAATTGGCTAGTAGGGACTAGAGTCAGAGGAAAAAATGGAGTGACATATCTGGGGTGCTTCATGGATTTAGTATCTGGTGGATTGGGGAGGGGTGGGGTTGGTGGGGGAGAGGATTGAGAAAAGTAGATTTAGATTATCTGGTTATAAAGATAGAATTGGGGATGTTGCTGGTTTTTGACAGTGAACAGTGCTTGGGAAAAGTGGATTAGGGAAGTGTGATTGCTTCTGGATTTAAATTATACTATAGAGATAAGCCTTTGTATAATGCTAGTTTTCCATGTTTTCTCTAAGCTTAATGTTTTTAGATGGAAACTGTTCCTCTGGTCATGGGTTATAGAGATAGTATTCATACTGTAATTAAGAATAGAGTTCCTGAATCATAGTTCTTAAACTTGTGCAAATAGAGGAACAAGTACTTGTTCCATTGTATACATTTGTCACTGTTCTGTGAGATCATATGTTGTTTCAAAGTGGCAGCACTGTGTTGTGCAATACTGTGTGCTTAGTTAATTTTTTTTTTTTGTATCTTTGATGGGATTGTGAAAAACCCGTGTATCTGTATCTTTAATGTTGGTTTTGCATTCTTGTAGACACAGTTGTTTTTCTAGAAATTTTAGTAGCTGCGTATATGGCTGATGTATCAAGTGCTCAAAAAACATGGAAGATGTCCTTTTGAAAACTGTTATACAAAGTGTTAATAAAAAAATTAATTGTACTTCTTCAGGTAAATGAAAGAGGACAAGTTATACAATATGACAGATTTTACATTCATGAGATACAAGATTTGATAGATATCAGAAATGACTATGTCAACTGGGTCCAGCAGCAGGTATTTGGAATGGTAAGTTGTGTTGGTTTTTATTTGGGTTTTGGTGGGCTTTTTTCCCCTGTGTTTTGTTTTTGTTTTGTCCCTTTAGAGAAGCCAGTAGATTGTCCAAATAGGGGCGCTTTCTTCTCATAAAAATCTGTTCATGGATCACTGATGCTGAACAAACTCATCTTATGCCAGTTATGAGCTAAGGAAGAATTTTTAAATAGCTGTGCTGCTTGTAGGGTGTCCTTAGGACTGACACTGTTCGACATTGTAATCCATCGATTAAAAAGTGACTTAGAATGCTGTCAGTTGAGACTTGCTACGTTAGAATATTGGGAAGTGATAATTTACGACAGGAAAACATGGAGAACAATCTGAATTGCTATATAAGACAGATTCAGTCATTGAGCCAGCTGAAACTGTCTTGGAAAACTAGGTCTGGAAGCATAATAGGGAGTTACAAGAGACATAACTAACATAGTTTTCTACTTTGTGTATAATAGCAAAAACTGAGATAATTAATTCCTGGATCTGTAAACAGAAGAGTGGTAAGTGGGAGTAAATTAATGACTGTGCAGAGAATTAGTGTTGGATATGATTTTGCTACACATTTCTTTGACTTTGCTTTGGAAAAATATTGAGTAAGTTAACGTGCTTTCTCTAGCCACCTTAATTTAATTTTTTTTGTAGCAGGACGTGGAAGCACGTACTTTTGCTGTATTTTATGAATACAAAGCAAACTGTGCTGTCTACCTAAGAATTAAAATTGCAGCATAAAATAATAACAGCAGGGAGATTGGAGAGCCTAAAGAAATAACGAGTCAGTATTAGCAGCCGTAACATATACTTGTTTCAGCCAGGCTTGTCTGAGAAAGTCCTGGGTGTGTGCTGTAGGCTGGTGTCGGTGGCTGCGAGGGGCTCTCTGCTGGATGAGGTGCAGGAGCGAGGGACGAGCATCGCAGGGCCTTGGAATCAGAGGCCGTTTGTATGCTTGCAACAGGGCAGGGTGCACCAGCGAAGGGTACAGCAGTGGTGGAATTTAAAAGACTCTTGACTGTTGCAACTATGCTTTAAATGGATGTAAACAAACCCAAACTGCATATATCATGATCAGAGAAGACAATACTGAATGTGGGGACAATGAGAGCTGGAAAACTGCATTCTAATGAAAGTCTTAATCTCAGTTTGTTAATTAAATCAGAAGATTGGATTTGATGTTATGGAGAAAACGCTGGATACTGAATTTCCCTTTAGTCGTCATGACTTTGTCATGCATTTGTGCAGTATCAAGTTTAGCAGAAAAAGTTACTTTGATGTATTATAGGACTGAAAGAAAATCCATGGCCTTAAGTCAGATCTCCTTCGTAAATGCTTTTGATGGCCTTTTCCTGCCTCCATATCCGCTAGTTTCCAGTGATGCTTGTCTATTGAATCGGTAATATGAATCAAAATTTCTTTTGCTAGTATAATTTATATTGTCATAACTTGAGGCAAAAACGTTTGCTCAGTTCCTTAATTGAAACGTGGAGAGGAAAATATAGAAGAAAAGAGACTCAGAAGTATTCAGAGTATTCGTAGAGAGAAACTTGGAAGAAAAGGCTTTTTATTCTTTCAGCAACGGAAAAATGAGTGGGGAGAAACTGAAGGTACTGAATAATGAACAGTTGATTTGAAGAGGTGTTCTTGAGATATGCCTTAAAGGAGTTGAGAAAAAACATTTGAATTAGGAATAAATACAGTCAGAGTACAAAATTGCATAAATGTACCTGTGACGAATAGGATGCTCAAATCTGATGTTTCCTGTAGGAACTGGGCGTACAGATAGAAAGCAATCTGGCCAGGGCTTTTTGTGAATCATGGATGTCTACGTATTTGACTTCAGAGTTATATATATATAAATACATATATATAAAATTAGAATTTATTAGTTTGCTATTACCTTTTATTCTTTTTCTGCCTGATAGGTGGAAATAAACGTAGCTTTCAGTGGAGGGTAAGGAGGCTAACATTGCTAAGAAACAAAATAGTAATTCTGGATTTAAGTTGATCTACCTTGTTGTGGAAGTCTCCACAGAGTCCCAGCCGTATGTGTTGGTCTGTCTGGTCCATCTCAAATTTCAAGAGTCCATTGCTTTTCTCATATCATATCTTACCATGGACCCAAATGATTCTTGAGACTTTATCACAAAGTTGTGAGGTTTTGTATTTTTGAATTTTTACTCATTAAAAACGTTTACTGTTTAATTTGACATGCTACAGTCATTTGAGAATGAAAATACATAGGTAAAAGCAAATATTTATTAGTGTATGGAAGTAAACATTTAAAATGTTTCCTTTTTTGCATCCAAGAAAATGTGATTATTTTAACAGTCACTGTTTTTTAAAGACTGATACTTAGGGCATTGTAAGGCATGGCTCTATTCAGTACATTAATTAGAATGTGTATGATTGATACTTATTTCTCAGTGAATTCTCAGTAAATACTCTTGCGGGGGTGGGGGGGAAGCTGTAGATAAGTATTTTTAATTCTACATCATAGATGAATAATTAATGCAGACACTAATGCTGCTTTTTCATCTTAATTATTGCTACCTTTGTGCAAATGATGTCATAGGATGTCAACCATGGATTAACTGAGGTAAGATTGGTTGCAGTCTGATTTCTTTTGCAGAATGTAAGGAAATCAGAAATATGAGTGTCAAGGGTTGTGTGATGTGTTCTATTGGGAGTAAATATTTAAGGTAGGATGGCTGTAATCTGAAAAAGTTTTTGTGGGGTGAAAATACGTAATTCTTTGTATTGCAAATTCAGAACAGCATTTGACATCAGGAACTAATTTTATATCTACTAGCTGTAATAAGTTCTGAAATTAAAATATACTAAGCGAGAGTATTGTTTGTGTTTTGCTGTGGTTTGTTTGGTTTTGGTGGTTCTGTTTTTTTTTTTTTTTTCTTTTTAAGTACTAAACAATTGAACATTTACTTAATTTTCCTAAGATGCTTTGGTCGTGCATTGATGATGATTAAAGAATTCTTTCTCTTTCCAGTAAGAGATGTATTAAATGAATATTATTGCAATGGCTTCTTTAACTGTAATTGTGTTTTAAAAAAGCAGAGGTAAAACATGGTTCTTTCCCTTCTAGTTAACGGATATTCCAGTTACAATTTGCACATACCCATTTGTATTTGATGCCCAGGCAAAGACAACTCTCCTACAAACAGATGCAGTCATACAGATGCAGGTAAGAGTCTCAGGTTTTAATGTTACGATTATTTTTTTTTTTTTTAGTTGGTGTTCTTGGGGGTTGCTGTGGGTTTTTCTTTTTTTTTTTAACCTCTGTGTAATATTCATAAGAATGAGGGATGTAGTTTTAATCTCAGGGTATGTATATGATAGAAGCTGGTGTTTCTTTGAGTTTTGGACCTTGTTGAAATTAGGTTATTTAATAATTGCACAAATTTCTAAGGAACTTCTTTTCCTTCCATTAATGAGATGGCTTTTTTAGGTGTTAACAACCCATGGTACAGGGTTTATAATAATTTCCTGGAATTTAATATTTTCTGAGATAAAAGGAATATGAAGAAAACTTGGGCAAATTCAGTAGCTCTCATAACAGCTATTCCCATTCATGTCTGCTACACTTTTTAAGATGAGACTGATGGACATTTAATGTTGACAGGAATCTTGTTACCTACTGACACTTGCACTTCGTTTTTTTTCCAGATGGCTGTTGATCAGGCTCACAGGCAGAATTTGTCTTCTCTCTTTCTGCCAGTATTTGAATCTGTCAACCCATGCCTGATATTGATGGTACGGAGAGACAATATTGTAGGGGATGCTGTGGAAGTCCTAAGGAAAACAAAAAATGTAGATTACAAGAAGCCACTCAAGGTATTGTCAGTACATATTGCCAAAAGTGTCTTTCACTGATGCGCAAGTAACTGAGAATATTTTTGGACAAATCTTGTTTCACAATCTGTTTTTAATTCAGTGCTAACTGAATTGTGTGTTACAGGTTATTTTTGTAGGGGAAGAAGCTGTCGATGCTGGAGGTGTTCGCAAAGAATTTTTTTTGCTCATCATGAGGGAGTTGCTAGATCCCAAATATGGAATGTTCAGGTATTACGAAGAGTCCAGGCTGATCTGGTTCTCTGATAAGGTAGGGAGGGTGTTATCTATAGTCCTTAATTTTCTTTTAATTTACAGTATTTATATTAATAATGTATAAGCATAGTAGTTTGTGGTAGTTTTATTTCAAGAGGAGAAGCTGATGTAAGTATTCTCAAAAAAAGTTTATTTTTTTCATTGTTAGGTCAAAAGTTTCCCCTTCTGTTTTCCCCATTCCTCACTTACTCCTTACCAGTAATCCCCAACCCAGACAAGTTTAGTAGGAAGAAGTGCCAGCCAGAGTAAACTGATTCCAAGAGCGGAATCAGTGAATAAGGATGGCAGAGAAAATTATTCAAGTGGCATGTTGAACAACAGGTCTGTCTGTGTTCAGTCACATTTATGAGTCCATTTCATAGGCAGTTATCTAGTCATACTTTCCTGAAAGTTTTTACCATTGACTTTTTAGTCGTCTTTCAGAGAAAAACACTGACTAGGGTGGCTGTATCACAAATACCTGAATGTTAGCATTTCGACAGATGTGTTTTAAGCCCTGGCCATTAATGCCAAGGGAGTCAATGTTCTTCTCCCAAGAATAGTTTTTTTTTAACAAACTAACATTTATTTAAGCACTGCATAGTGCAGTAAGTCACTGACAAAACCAGAATCTTAATGTGGTACTTTCAGCAGTATGCATCACTTGTAATACAAAACACACTGTATCTCAGTTATTGGAGTTTTTTTAAGTAGAAAGAGTTCTGTTTACCTGGATTTCAGTCTCTCTCAGCTGCTTAAAACTTTATACTCTTTTCCTCAGTACTTACGGATGTGTATGTATTTAAAGAAAATAGAAATTAAACTCACTCAGATTATATTGCACGTACGCTTTTTTTCTGGACTCTGCAAGATTAAAAAAACTTTATTTTAAATGATTTTGTCTGTTTTCTGTTCTTAGACCTTTGAAGACAGTGACTTGTTTCATTTGATTGGTGTTGTCTGTGGACTAGCAATATATAATTTTACTATTGTAGACCTTCATTTCCCTTTGGCTTTGTACAAAAAGCTATTGAATAAGAAACCATCCCTGGATGACTTAAAAGAGTTGATGCCAGATGTTGGCAGGTAAGCAAGAAAGAAAAATGAGTGGTACTGGGAAATAATTTATAATTCAACATTTTCCTTTAAGAACATAAAGATGATCTGTAGTATTTTCATACCAACAGTATAAAGAGCTTAAAGTAACAATAGTGTGTATTCTTTCTCAAATGACGTGGTGGCTGCAAGTTAAGTGTCTCCTTTTAAGTGCTTTGTTTTAGAATTTGTGTCTCTGTTTTATTATCCTACAAGAATTTTAGGGGGAAATAATATTTGAAATTCAAAACCTTTGAGCCATTAATTTTATACGCCTAAGTGTGAACATAGTTTTCATTCTGAAGAGCTCATTTAGTCCACCAAGGAAACATTTTTCGTTATTTCAGGAACAAATGCATGCTAAATATCTGCCCTTGAGTAGGGATTTGGATGGCACTAACAGGTAGGAGGTTCAAACAAGCAGAAGTGGGTGTTTGATTACCTCAGTGTTGTAAATGCTGAAGTTTTCATAGATTCAGGAGAAATCAAACAAGTTAATGGAAGAGCCCATTAACGGTTATTAAACTCTTGCTGCCTCTGGTTTGGAAATCCCTTAGCTGACAACTACGATGTGAATCTTCTCTCTTCACACCTGGAGATAATCAAAAGGAAATAACACTACAAGTAATAGCAAAACAATTGCTTGAGATTTCCCAACACTGTACAAGGTGCAAGTCAATGAGCTCATAAATGAAACAACAGTAGAAATAGTATTACTTTTTTTTAAACTTGAATTATCAAAGCATAAAGAACACTTCAGTAAAATAAGTTTGTCTGTCTTTCCACTGGTACCAAGTACTTCGTAACTTATTTTGCAGGGGAATGCAACAGTTACTGGATTATCCAGAGGATGACATAGAAGAAGCATTTTGTCTTAATTTTACTGTAAGTTTTATATATAGTGTTTGGAGCATTTTTAATCAAGCTCATACCATTTAGTATAACTAAATAGTGTTTGAGAAAAAGCATCAGCTGCTGATTTCCATTACTTTCTAGCATCTGTGTCTGCTGTTCACGTTGCTGTTAACTGTGTGGTGTGAAGAAGTACTCTACATGGTAAATAAGATTTATACTGGTTTTGTTTGTTTTAAATAGATCACTGTGGAAAATTTTGGTACAACAGAAATTAAAGAACTTGTTCCAAATGGTGCTGACATTCCTGTAGTGAAACAAAATAGGTGAGTTTCATGGGTTATAGGGGAGTTCCGTGTTGTAGTCTCCCTTGGGAATGTAACTGAACTGCTTTATCCTTTGCCAAGCTGTTACACTAATGCTAAAGGCAAAACTACTTTGTTTTTTTTCCAGGCTGTTCTTGTGTATCGTTAAAATAGCTATTGTATTTTATTGATACTGGTACAGGCTGCCCAGAGAATTCATGGATTCCCTATCGCTGGCAGTGTTCAAGGCCAGGCTGGATGGGGCTTTGAGCAACCTGTTTCAGTGGAAGGTGTCCCTGGCCATGGCAGGGGGGTTGGAGCTAAATGATCTTCAAAGATCCCCTCCAACCCAAACTGTTCTGTTATTCTGTATTTAAGGATTTCCCAGCTGTGGACAGGCTATCTAATTTTACTCAGAATGTGTAATACTTCTTTTTCACTTTGAATTTAGAAGTATTTTGATGCTCTTTAGGGCCCATTTTGATTACATGGTCTTTAATTTTATAAGATTCAAAATGGTTGTGTTTCTGCAGGACTCTGTATATAATAGGAGTTCAGTGAATAACAATGAAAACTTCAACCTAGATGCCGTTATGTGGCAACTATTAATATATGAAATATTATTTCAGAGGAGTCTTCCCTTTGTAGAGTGGATAAATTATTGTAATGTGTTATTGTCAGGAAAGTGAGGGGTGAGTTTTTTTCCCTAGTCAAGGATTCCGTTACTTCTGTTTACAAAAGCAGCCTCTCCCACCCTTTGTTCCCTTTCTGCTCCTGGAGGATAGGCAGAATACATATATCTCTACCTCTGGTGGTGATTTATTTCCCTTTTTGCGGAATACTACCATTTTCCTATTTCTCTCTGTCCCTTCTTCTCATATATTCCTGTCTGTTCTTTAATCTTTGTGAATGCTCTGTGCTTTTACTTTTTCCCGAGTAAAGGGGGACTCTAATGGAAAGGGCATAATACTGTTATGAGAACAGAATGCATCTAGGCTGTGCATGGTAGGAACGAGGGAGAAAATGTACCTCTAGGCATGTTCCTAGAGGGTAGATGTTTTGGGCAACATTTTCTGTAACTAGCTAAGTCTGTTGTAGAGGGAAAAATGATGGTAGAAGATTCTGAGGGTATCATAAGCCCACACACAGCCATGTGCAGTGACAGTACCTCCCGCAGTGGAGTGATTTTTATCCTCCTGACTTATTCTACCATTAGCAACTGCAGTCACCACCTATACCTGTCACACTTCTTTAAAAAAAAAAATCCTTGACTTATAGATGATGTTTTGTGACACTTTATCTTAAACATGGTTGTTTTGAAGTTCCGGTGATGTTATTCACATACTGCGGATGTGGTTCAAATACAGTGGGTTTCCACAGAGAATGTATGTTGGTAGGATAATTGTAATCTATAATGGAAGTCATTCTGCCAATGCACAAACTAACAGTGATAACTAGGATTGATGAAAATGGTAATTAAACCCCCCGTAATCATAAATACTGTATCACATCGAGGAATTTTAGTTTTGCCTCTAAATGATGTGAAGATGTTTGCAGCAAGATACGCAAACTGCTTGTACAGAAGCACAGATAATGGGCCATCTGTTTTTCAGTATCCCAGCTCCTTTGCACTGATCTTTGTACTGTGGAGGTCTCAAATGTCCATTGGAAGTTGATTTGCCTTTTTAGTGCAAATACGGTAATCTTTTTAATTTAAAACAATGCAACAGCGGTTTCAGGACAGTGCATGTCATTCAAGCCTTTAAGCTTGTTGCCATTCAGTCCAACTCACTGCAATGCACACAAATCAGAGAAATGTTTATAGTGCCTGAAATAAATAATGCTAATGTTACTGGTTTTCTGTTGCACGTTACAGACTGTCTTGGAAGGCATGGTGGGGAAACACGTTTATGTGCTATTTTCACTGGGGTTATCTTCACTGTGGTTGGAACATGAAGCAGAGAATATAATACATTAGGATCCTTTTTGCTTACCTTTCTCCTCTGTGTTCTGTGCAGAAATAGCTGCCGTTCTATTGTTAAAAGGGTGATGGGCACATGCTTCTTTTTCTCTCAACATAATTTGTTTTTTCTTTGTACAGACAAGATTTTGTGGATGCATATGTGGATTACATCTTCAATAAATCTGTGGCTTCCTTATTCAGTGCATTCCATGCTGGCTTCCACAAAGTATGTGGAGGTAAAGTTCTTCAGCTCTTCCAGCCCAGCGAGTTGCAGGCAATGGTGATTGGGAACACAAACTATGATTGGAAAGAACTGGAGAAGGTAAGAACCATAGTTAGCTGTTTGTATCATATGTTTTTAATTTCAAGATACAAACCTAAAATCTTGAAATGTCCTTTTAAGTTCTGTTTTAACTAGTGTGATGTCCAGCCTTGATTATATTGACTGCATGAGTGAGGAACTTCTTTTAAGATGTCAGTGAACGAAGACACTTAAAATACCATTTGCTTTCCTGCTTAAAGTTTTTCCATCTAATTTCTAAAGGAAATCAGACTTAGGAGAAGATAGAGGAACAAAAATCCACAGAACCAAAAGGCAGCTGTATACAATGCTTTATGTTAGAAGGGGGAAAGCAAGAAAATGCACACAGTTAAAAATTTAAGTAAATGTTAGTGATTGCCAAAACTCACAGTGAGACTTTGACTCTACTTCATTGGGACTGAAAGTGCTTTGGAGTTCCTGCATCTGTCCCTATAGTTGAAGTCTGACTGAACAGCTGAAGAAAATTGACACGGAAAACAGTAATATGTCGCTTGCAGGATCCCTTTACACAAACTGCATGTGTTTTACTTTAATGTCAGATTACCCTACTAGTTCTGTGTGCGAACAGTAACCAGATTTCCTGCTCATTTTAGAATACAGAATACAAAGGAGAATACTGGGCAGACCATCCTACAATTAAAATATTCTGGGAGGTTTTTCATGAGTTGTCTTTGGAGAAGAAAAAGCAGTTCTTGCGTAAGTATTTAAAGCGACTTCACTAAGTTGCTAACTCAGCAGCAGGGGTCCTCAAACTTTTTAAACAGGGGGCTGGTGTGCGGATTAAGTGGCAGGCAGTCGTCTGTGGCTGCTTAGTTTCCCCCCCAACCCCCGGCGGGGGTTCTACAAATACCAGGGGGCTGGATTGAGGACCCTGGGGGGCTGTATCCAGCCTGTGGGCCGCAGTTTGAGGACCCCTGCTCAACAGCATCACTATTTCAGGCTCTGGCTGTAAGAGGGCAGATGTAAGTATTTGTCTGTAACGATGTGGTTAACTTCATTTGGGAGAAAAAAAAATCATAGTAGAAAAAAATTGATTGTGCGCTTGTTGCTCATTTTACTGGGGTTGTCTTGAGTAATTCTAGGAGGTGGGCAGTTTCAAGATTACAATAGACCAGAGCAGCATTAAAAACATAAAGAAAAAAAGAAAACCCAAACCCAGAAAGACCCTACAAACTAAACTGCTAGTGTCATTTATCTGATGAGTAGGAATTTTTTTCTGTGTTTTAACATGTTTCACATTCTCCAGTTTTTTCATTGCACATAGGATGAAATTTTGGAGTTACAACTGACATATGTAAATATGTCAAGGTACTTACAAATATGTGAGTGGAAGTGAACAGGGAAAAAATAAGGTTATTGAAGGTTATTGAAGTTTGCTGTGAATGAGCTTTATATTAGTTTCCAATTCCAACAAACTAATAATGCATATTTGCAAGATGCTTGCAAATGCTCAGTAAAGGTCTAGCCAATGGATTTTAAATAATAAAAAATTAAATATAGTTATTAAATAACACCATTATTTTATATTTAATAATTTATATTTTTATAATATAAATATAATATAATAATATTTTATAATATTATTGTATATTTTATAGCGTGTATATATATAAAAATATATGATATTTTATAATATAATAAAGAATGTTTAATGACTTCTTATTCTCTCTGCCCCCTTACCCTCCCCTCCCTTCTTTTCAGGACTGTTTGGTTTCATATGCTAAAATGAAGTGTTTCCCTTTATGCATTACTTGTGTTACAGTTAAGAGTTTACTTACTTGCACGTGTAAGCTGGAGATCAGGTTAAGTCTCATTATTCCCCGTTTCTCAAACTTTACCAGAACAACTTCAGTGTGTAAAGCTGACCATTGCTGGAATAATTAAAAAATGCAAATAGTGGTTAGAACTGTGTATATGACACATACAATATTAGTCTTTAATTACTTTCAAGACTTTTTTTGTTTTTTCTTGGCAGTGTTTCTGACAGGCAGTGATCGTATTCCAATTCTTGGAATGAAGTGTCTTAAACTAGTCATCCAGCCGACAGGAGGTGGAGAAGGTTATCTTCCGGTAGCTCACACTTGCTTTAATCTTCTTGATCTTCCAAAATACACAGATAAAGAAACCCTGAAGTCTAAATTGATCCAGGCTATAGATCACTACGAAGGTTTCAGTTTAGTATAACTTCAGAAATGAGAGTTCTGTGTAATGTGGGATCATTAAACTAACTTTTTGTGTCTTTCTTGTGGTGGTAAATTCAGTGGATTAAGTGATGGATCGATAATATAACTGATAATTTGCAGAAATGTTCAGTGGTACGAATATTCATGGGAGCCAAAAAAAACATTTATAAAAATGAGAAACTGTCTTAATACATACCTTCTTGTACAGAAACATGTGGATTTTGCCATCTTACAATAAAAACAAGAGTATTGTGAATGGGAGTCAAGTTTCACTAACATGAATTAACATTTCACTTTATGCAAACAATTTGGCGTGTGAGGGCATGGGAGACTTGCTTAAGTTTTTCAGATCACTTAGTAAGAACATTTAACTTTTTCCCTGATAAATTCACTTGGTAACTTTTCATTTTGTAAATAATAATTTTTTGTGATAAATAATTATGTTCCGATAGCAGTATGGTTTCTATTGCTTGTAATTGAATATGAGCTTATTTTACGGCTTTTAACAAAAAAAGTGACTACTCTGACTTCTGAAGATATATATTTTTCTGGTTTGTTTTAAGAACCTTAATAATGAAAGTGATTGTTTAAGAGACATTCATCTTCACAATGTACAATCCATGAAGTAGTCACTTAGTGCTGGTAAAAAACTGCATACAATGGCATTTTTAATATGTGGATGGACAAGCTGACTTAATACACTGTTTTATTTTTAAGGACTGGTTCTGTAATTAAGTGGACGCAATTATAAAAGAGGTTTATTTATCATTTGAAACCTCTGCAGCCATGTGTCAAGAATACAGCTTAAGAAGAAAAAGATGCACCAGACAATTATTGCTGTCAAGAGGTTATACGTTTATTTTTAAATGCTGAAAGCATAGTTTATGGTTTCTAATAGAATTTTCACCTTTTTTCCAGATAAATGCATTTGAAATAACTCTTTAACACCCCCCTCCCCTTTTCTTAAGATTTTATTTTTAGTATAACTGCCCTGAGATGACTGTGTTTAGCTGGATACTTTTGGATTTGACTTCCTTTCTCTGGTTAAATCCCAGATTTTGTGGTGTTAATGCATATGTGACTTGCAGCTGTGAAACAAATATTTATTTTTTTTAGATTTTTAAATGCAGTGAAAAAATTCAAGCTATAATAAAAGACTTGAATGAAAACCTTTGTTGGTCAATGTGTATGGATGCTTGCATCATGCATATTTCTTCAATTAGAAGGTGACTTTTGCATGCATTAAATCAAAAGGACAGCCAGGATACCAAGACCTTACTTGAAAAGTGAGGAAATCAATTCATTGTAATAAACTGTATAACATGCAGTTTCTGTACTAGCAGTAGAGGGTGGATGTAATACAACACAGTACAGTTAAAATCATTCTTTTTTCTTAACCCTGTGTTTCTACAGCTTGCTTATGCAGTTGTAATCTCTAGTAATTTCTTTATATGCAGCCCATTTCCTATCTTTTCCAACATTTGTTACCTGGCTGGGAAATTCTCCCTCCTGTGAAAATCAAGAAATCAACAAATACCAAAGCAGCTTAATCTTACTATGCATGGAAGAAAGAAAAGGAGAAAAGAAGAAGAAAAAAAAAATATTATGTCTTCATTTTACCAGGTAATATTAAAACACTGGTTTTAAACTATGAGACACCAAGATTGCAAAGGCAAATTTTCAAAAATTAGGAAGCGGCTAATGTAAAAGCTGCCTTCCTTTTTCCCCTAGCTTATTATTACATTAGCCAGTGCTGTTTTCTTTTCTAGGGGACTTTTTCTTCATTCAGTGTACACAGTTGATGGTGTTCTCTGAATAATAGGGTTATTTTTATGTTCAGTTGTGCAGGTCTAAGTCTGATCTATTGCATTATCATCTAAACCTTGCACTATATATATATATATTTAATTTCCCTATGAGTTTTCTCTGATTTGTGCTGTATTGGATTTTTCATTGATCTCTAATATGAAAGATGAGTAATAACCTTATTCTGTAGATGAGGGGGTCTGAGACAGAATCCAAGCGATAGTTACTGAACGCTTGTCAATTTTTGGTGCCCAATTTAGGATTTGCTAGAGAACTTGGATGCCCTTTATCTTTGACATGCAGCTATTGTTGATTAAAACTGCTGTGGCAGTTGCTTCATGTTGCTGCAAAAGTTTCTCCAGTGAAACAGAGCAAGATTTTAAAGGATTAGTTAGGATAGGTTTGGTACTATGCTCTGAGAGATGCGCTGTTTATGTTGAGCTGTAACAGAGGCAGCCTGTACTAAAGTTAAGAGACAGGAGAAATGTATTCTGAGCAATCTAGCAGTCATAAATAAAGGTCAGGTGGGCATTTGAAGGAGATAATAAGGCCATGAGTCAGGGGGTTTCGCAAGCTCCAGAAACTAGATCATTGAACAAAGAAAGTTGAAAAGTTCAAGTGAGGAAGAAGATTGAGAGACCCCCAAAAGTGAGGCCAAAGAACGGAATGACCACCCAAAAGTCTCCCAAAGGACTATTCTAGAAGAATCTGCCTCAAGCTCCACCTAAACCCTGCCTATTACGAATATGATTATTAGATATCAAAATTAAATGAATATGTATGTAAAGGTGTAACCTCTCATGAAAACTGTGTAAATTACCTGACTTTTTCACAGAAAAAGTCAGAGCTAGTTTGTCCAGTACAAACCAGCTAGCTCCCCAACGTTGCAGGAAATAAATACCTTTGCTGCTGAAAGACAAAAATTCATCTCTGGGCAGTTACTCTGCTGTTTTGGCATCATTTTGGCGAGCCAGGCAGAACTCTCCGCCAGTGCTGGAATCCAGGGGACCTGGGGACTCTCGGGGGCCCCCAACTGGATCTTGGTTCAGTGAGACTCCCCTACCCCTTGGTTTCTCACACAGGTGGACAAGGACTTTGCTCAACATAAAAGGTATTTATATTTGTTCTTTGGTTTAAACTTAGTTGAATTTACCCCTTAAGATGAAGATGGGACGCCATCCTCGCACGGTTATGAGAAGGGATGCCTTCTGAAAGGGGTAGCAGCCCCTATCTGGTATGTTATGTTTGGCTGAATACTGTTCATTTTATCTTAAGGTTTGGGAAGCTAAAACTTTTTTCTTTCGATCATTGTCTTGTCTTGTTTGGAATTCCTGGAATGTAAACTGAAATAGCGCGCTGTGTTTTGTTTGTTTTATGTGCTGTCTTGATTTCTGTTCAAAATTAGAGTTCAGGGTTTTTTATGGGAAGTAATTCTGTGCTGTTTTGATATCAACAGCATCAGCCAAGACACATTTCTTACTCCCTTGGAGCATTAGTGGACATTAGTAAGCACTGAGAGGTGAGGGTGGGGAGTCTTGAATGGTTGGTTGAATGTCATGTTAAAAAAAAACTGGCGAAGCAGGGCTGGGGTCACTTTCCTCAGGACAGCATTTGCCTGAGACATCTTTCTGTAGTTTTGGCCTTGGTTTTACCCACCTCTACCAGAAATGGAGTTGGGTCCTACAGAGCATGATCATACTTGCTAAATGCTCCTGATAGGCTTACAGGTGTTAGTTAGCTCATTCTGGGCAGTGAGACAGGTGCCCTGTTGCAAAACTGACATCATCTAGCTAACAAGGTAAAAGACTTTTATGTAGTACTAGAAGAACTACTAGCCGTTGCATTACTTTGGCAAGCAGTTCAATACTTTCTGGAACGCTTACATTGCCATTCGGTCTGTTCACAGCTGTAAGAGCCATGTCAGGGATCTCTGCAGAAGCTGTGCACACTTAAGTGTTTCCTCTGGCTGGGAAAAGGTGGGCAGCAGGAACTGCTTTCTGTTTCTTGGACCCGGTATCATTTTGCATATAATATTTGATGCTGTGCATCATGTGAGAAAGGGAAAAAAGAAATCCCTTCCACTCTATGCTTAGCTAGAAAGCCTCAGGCCTTCCTCCTTGTCAAACTTCCAATTAATCAGGAAAGCTTGCATACCACTTGTAAAAGAATAATGCAAGGAGTTGAGGGATAGTAGTTTGGGCTGCAATAGGACCATTTTACAAATACAAAAAATCTTTAAAGGAAGTATTTTTATTTGATAATTACATTAGCATTTTGATAAAGGTTCAGAATTATCACTGGAGAATGGTAGTTGCTTGTCAAACTTATATCCATCTCCATCACGGTTACTAAAGGAGAACTTGTCATTGTCATAGCAGTGCAGTTGTGTACTGGACTTCTTGCACATGTCACGTTAGTACAGGCCTGAATAATGAACTTGCATGACAAAACTACACAGGCTGTTTCAACTACACGTATAGCAGGAGTTTGTCCCTCCTGTTCCAGGGGAAAATTGAAAACACTGTTGCACTGCACCAGGATAGAAGCAGTGAGCCCTGATAAGCATAATGACTTGTCTCCTTTGGCACTTTATGGGAGTTAGTACTAGTAACCTTAATAGATGTACAGCATCAAGCCGTGGTATTACAAAGGATTTTAGTTTGTTGCACGACTCTGCTGCAATAAACTTGATTTATTGGGAATAGATAAAGTTTAATATAATCAGACAAACCACTAAAAAGAGAGCTATTTGTTTAAAGGCACATCATGTTCTGCAGGTAGATAAGCAAGAATCTAAGCTTGCTTTTAAATACTGTGGTTTTCAGCATGATAGACTGGTATATAGTGAGCACCACACAAATGGCTGTGTCGACTTTCTCCATTGTGCAACCAGAACTATGTACTTGGTGTACTGTGTATAACCGTCTTAGTTGGGGGGGGGGAGAACAAAATATTTGTTTCTCCTGGTGACAATTCCTATTGCTTACCAAATGGGCGTTTTTTGATTGGAAGGTCAGTGTGGGATTTGGGAAGTAAGCGTCAAGCTACTATTTTTGTCTTTGTGTGCTGTTCAGGTTTGTGTTGATCAAGTTTGGAGCAATAACTTCAAAAACCTGACTTTAGGCTTAGAGCATCCTCTATGACCTCCTATAGCCAGATTTAATGCTATACCTTAGAGCCCCAAGAAATCCTCTTGACTGTTTTCCTGATACATGTGCACACTTAATCAATAAAATAACGAAGAGCCATGATTTCTATACACTTGAGTTCACAGACGATTTGACTGAATCCTCAATTATTTTTTTTCTTGAGGAGAGGAGCCTGTTCATGCCTATACACATTATTTAAGTCTGTGCTGTTACACAACTTCCTTTCTGTAAGTGAAGTATGTTAAAACCTTCTAATGGCAAACCTTTGCCTGCCCATTTCTGCACTGATGCAGGTCTGTGGAATGAGAAAGATGTCTTTTATCTTTTAACCACAAAGACAACTGATGGGGAAGCATCAAAACCCAACCATGGCAATACCATAGGCATATTAGAACTGTTCAAAAGTATCATATATACTGACCTACTTGTCTGTTACTACCAGTAGACCAAACACTGAGTTCCTGCATATCCCTTGGGTTTGGGTATTACTGATCTTTTATAAGCCAACAAATATGTGTTGCTGATGCCAGGAGTATTAAAGAACTTCCATGGGCTAGGGTAGCAGTCAGCATTACTTTTTTTTTTTTTTTTTTCTTTTTTGCAGCCAAAGGCACGTGCATCAATCTCAAAGTATTAGAAAGGAAAATCAGGTTCATGAATCTTGTTCCATGTGCGAACTACAGAGCTATTATGTTCAGCATAGTTAGTGTGTGTGGTGCTAGCAGGGATCTTTATCTCACCGAGGCTCTAGGCTGGTCTTAACCAACAGGTTGTGCTCAGCGCATGTGAATCCTCCACTGTGCAGCGCCTGGGGGGCTGTGAATGTCTACAGGTAGCTGCTGCTTCCTCCCACGTGCCCGGTTTACATGGGGAAATTCAGTGAGGAAATGGATTACTGTTGGATGAAGACTTAAGTTTGAGCAAAGTACAAAAGTTCCGTTTCCTTCGCTTTTTTGAGCAAATACTCCAGCTTTCCATTAGAAGGAGCAGAGCTGGCAGACTATAGTTAAAAATTAGCTTCCTATAGAAACTGTATGTGCCATGTCTTTGAAAAATTTTAAACGTGAAACTAATTTAATTATTTGTGGCTTAATTCTGCACAGAGGTTATGCGGGTGCACCTGCCAGCAGCAGTGCTTGAGTACTGTGGGAGCTGCATGTAGCACCTCAACAAGCCCGAGGCAACCTGCTGGCAAGGTATGGACACTCCAACGCACCCTGAGGTGCCAAGATTAAATTGGCAATGAACAACGGGAGAGGTAAAAAACCCAAAACCCAAACCAAACCTGGGGAGATAAGGGAGATCAGTAGTACCTTGAGCTGACGGGGCAGCTGGCAGGGCTGCAGCTCCGAGGCGGGCAGAGCCCAGAGCCCCGACGGCTACCGGGGGTTGCTGTGGGCTCCTCTCTGTCGGTGGCCAGTAGCCACGGGCTAGGGAAGCGTTAAAGGCTGGGGTGAGAAGGTAGCGGTACCCCCTGCCAGAGCCAAGGGCACTGCTGCGACGCACGGCGTTCCGGGCCCGGCTGCTGCGTGCAGCCCCGCACAGGGACGGGCAGCACCTTTTGCGGAGCCGCCGCAGGGCGGGAAGGGGCTGAGGTGGTAGCGGCGCCTGAGAGCGGCTCCGCACGGTGCCACCGGGGCCCCGAGCAGCCGGGGCGGCAGGTTAGCTTGTACTGCAGCGTCCCGTCGGCACACTGAGCGATCCCCCGAGCCGGCAGCGGCTGGGGCCGCGCAGCCATGGCGTGCTCACCCGGGAGCGCAGCACGGCCGCGGCGGGCGGCCTCCCTCAGCGCCGCCTCACTCCCCTGAGGTAACTGCCGGCAGAGCGCGGGTAGCACCCCGGGGGCGCCGGCCCGTCCCCCGCGGCGGGAGCGCCCCTGCGGCCCGGCCTCGGCCACGGCCGCCCCTCACGGCCCGCCAGCTGGGGGCTGTCTGCGCGGGAAAGCGGCGCTTAGTTGTTGGGAAGCGTGAGGAACATGACGTGCGGAATCGAACTCTACAGCTCGAGGAGAGTTGTGAAGCAGGTAAGTTTATTGCGGCGCCACGTGCAAGCAGCCCGATGTTTATTATACAAAGTCAAAATATATATATTTTGATAATATATATATAATGTAATGGGTAACATAGAGGGTTTTTGCTGATCGAAAAGAAAAACAAAGTGGTCGGGCATAACCATAAAGTACCTTG
>JAVJGJ010000062.1:35423912-35448494 GCA_035590215.1 Microhierax caerulescens
TTTTTTTTTGCTTTCCTAAATAAATTTTCTTTAACAAAATTATTTCAGACTCTAGTAAGTTCAGTTTAACTATAACATATAAGGTTTCCAGACATTAAGAATCTCCTCCCTCTGGTGCCTCTTCAAGAAGTACTTTTCATCTTCTTGGGCAGTTACCTGAAGTTCTTGTTTATCTTTGTGTACGTTAGCAGTCTTTGTTATTTAGTTTCTGTATCTTAAAACATCTGTTAGCTAATGGTTAGTCCTTCCATATTGTCCACTCTAAACGTGTCAAGCTAATACACGCCCGCTGGGCTGGTTTTGACCTCTATCAGCCTGATCCACCTTCTTCGGGGTGGGGAGTAGGAGGTAGGAGTAGGAGTTTGAGTAGGAGGTCACTGATCTCCTCCTACCACAATTATTTTACATTGGTTTATTCTCTTTTAGCAGTTAGCAGGTCCTCGTCAGAAGGCTCCTTATTTACATTCTTGTTGAGCTCATCTACACCGGTACTGAGAAGGTGCTAAGCTCCCGCCCTTCGCGCTCTCTCGGCTATTAACGTTTCTGTTACCTGCGTTGCTTCTGCCTGCAGCAGAGCTCAAGGTTTTTCACTATATCAAGCAGTAACTGCACAGAGCGGGGGAAAAAAGTGATAATCGCACTGAGGTGCGTCTGGATGTTGTTTTTAAGGGCTTCGGACCCACGCTGCTCCGTGGCTCTCGGAGCCCAGCGCCGCTGCTCGGCCTGCCGCCGGCGGTAGCTCCGCTGGCTGGCAGTTTGCGCGTTCGCGCGGCCCCTGGCGCCCGCAGCGCTGCGAGGGCGGCCCCTGTGGGGGGGGCCTGCTGCTCTGGGGGGGTAAAAACAGCCGTGCCGGTCTCACAGAGCACTGGGTTTTGGGTCGCTGTAGAAACTACGCCCTTTGAAGACCCGCGGTCATAATACATCTGCGCCCACCGCACCAGGCTCGGGGTGCGGCCGAGGGGCGCTGCGGGCTCCGCGGTTGGGAGGGCGGGTACAAACGGCGGCGGCGCCCTCGGGGGCTCTCGCTGGAGAGCTGCGGTGCTGGGTTAATCAGAGCTACGAACTGCCTCCACCTGTAGCTAGTTCAGCTGCTTAAGAAGAGAGCACAGGGAGGGGAAAACGTTCTTTTCCTTGTAATCCTCCTCGAGGAGCTTCGGTAGTCCTGTCCCACCTGAGTTTGCCCAGTTCCTTTTTGAGGCCACTTTAAACTCCAGCTGCATCCTGTAGCATGGAGTTCTATGGATCCTGGGCTATGGGTTACTTCAGTGCCTCAGCTTTTCTGCATCTTCAACTGAATGGTTCTCGGGCCTTTTGCTGGTAAAGAGCAAATCTCTTCTCTTCATGTGCATTCTTAATGTTATCATTACTTTTCCTACTGAGTCCTAGCAGCCTCGGTGCCTTCGCAAAACTGGTGAGCAAAGAGTGAGTTACTAAGGGTACTCTAATTAGAATCCATGTCTTTTCTTCATGAATTATAGCTAGTTTAGAAGCCGTTGCTATGTAGACGTGGCCAGTTGCTTTAGCTTGAAATCCTGCACTTTGAACTGGATTTTATTCTGTAGTCACTGTAGAGGTAAGTGTATTATGCAAATAATTGCAACTGCCTTTAAATTTGACCATCCTGGTTCGGTATTTCAGCATAGATGTTGACCTTGAGATCTTGAACTGTGTCTTTTTCTCAAACTTTTTTCAAATTTTCATATTGATTCTGAATGCTGGTTTCATTCAAATGTTGTACTTTTATAGCCCATCCCAGCTGGACGTTGTTCAACACTTTGCTGTCGTGCATATAAAAGCATTATGTATTTTCCATAATCAAAACCACTAAAAACGTACTGGATTCAAGATAGGTCCATACAGAGAGAATATACAATCGTTAAGAAAAAATCATTACAGGATTTTTAAATATGGACTTCTTTTACATCACTTGAAATACTTTTGCAAGGTCGTTATTGTGTCTAATGCATCAAAATAAGCTGAAAGGAGGCTAGGGAGCGGCAATGTCTTACTGAAGAAATGTCTGTACTTCGCTTTTTTCAGTGTATCTAATATAAATGCTAAGAGGGTTAAGATGTTTTCATGAGAAAAACAAGTAATCTCTTTTTTTTGAGATTGTACATGCTTTTTTGTGCTTCCAGATGGATTTTACATAAGATGAATACTTAGCGATAACAAAGAGTTGTAGGAAATGTTTCCCCATTCCCATCGTTTGCCTTTGTGATTGTTTTGATATGTAAAGACAAGGTGTTCACTACAGGGAAAGGATAGTGTGTGACATAGAGGAATAAGGCGTCTGTCACATTATAGTTTGGGGTTCCTCTTCTGTTAAGAGTAATATTGGCAAAGATACAGGAAAGAACAAGAACAAGCAGAACTACTTCATCTAGACCAGGGGTCCTCAAACTTGTTAAACAGGGGGCCGGCGTGTTGATTAAGTGGCAGGCAGTCATCTGCGGCTGCTTGGTGTCGTCGTGTCCGTCCCGTCCCATCCCCCAGGCCATAGTTTGAGGACCCCTGATTTAGACATAGAAAAAAATGCAGCTGCTTTATTCTAGAGGAGAAATGTTCAGAGTAATAAGCAATTGATAGGGAAACATCTGTGTAAAAAATTCTCAAGTTTTTTTAATAATTCACCTCATCTCTCAAGTGTGTGAGTTTCTTATATATAGGTGAGGCTTTTGCCTAATACAAACATAACTTATATTTGAGGGATGGTCATGCAGAAGTACGGTGGAATCATCAAAATAGTAAGGTGTTACATAGTGGAAAACCAACTAAACTGGGCCCTGGCCCTTGAGGGCCAACAGGAGAGGATCTTTGCAGTGTGCAGGGGGCCAGTACAGCTGTAGCCCTGCAACAAAGCGCAGCCTGGCCTGCCTAGGGCGGTCTGTAGTTGGGCTTCAGCCGTGGCTGTGCTGGGCAGGTGAGACTGCTGCCCAAAGAGAAACACACAAAACACAAGTATCTGTGTATGTGACACCAAAACATGCCCTGAGCTCCTGAGTGGTGCAGGTTCCTTACAGACAGCTTCTCCTGAATGCAGCTGTTTAGGGTTGGGGCAGAACCAACAAGTAGCAAGCACCAAGGAAGCTTTGGGATGGGTTGAGAAAAGGTGGCAGAGCTGCAGGGTATTGGAATGCCAACAGAAATACACACTTGTTCAGCAAATACATCTACAGTTAGTGTGGGGTTTGAAAGGAGGAAAGTGGTTTTCTGAAGGACAACATTGCACTGTGGTTTAGGATGACATTTTACAAGAGACAGTGCAGAGTAGATCCAGTCAGGCTTTTTTTTTCCCCCAAGGGGGCAGATGGAAAAAAGCAATTTACTATATAATGCCTTACACTAGCTAAGGCATAGCTTGACTTTATAGGGCATCTTTTGTGAAGACTTTAAGATCTGACTAGAAATTAACAGAAACCAGAAATCAAATGACAATTTTAATAGACTTCAGAACAAAGTGTACGAGTATAAAACACTAGTTTTGTATTTCAAAAGTTGCAGGAAGATAGCCAGTCATTTTAAACAGTCTTCTACAAAACATATGCCAGTAGATTACATAAAAGACACTATATACAATATAAAAGAGCAGAAAACAATCCTCACTGTAAAAATAATTTAAAACAAAGTATTTAAATTTAAAATATCTCCTATAGCACAAACTAATACATTGTGACATGCAAGTGAAAACTAAACATATTGCATTCTTTAGTGTAGCCAAGTAAGAGCTGTATTAAATTTGGACAATGAGATAACATGCCAACATTTTCTGATGAATACAGGAGGCTGTTCTTAAATATTTATTATCTGATGGATCTTATGTTCAAAGAACAGCTACTATATATCTTCCAAAATGTAATAAATATTAAAGCAAAGTATATGAATAATCTACATCGTAGAGTTCATTTGGGCCAATGTTGAAAAAGTGGTTTATAGAAAAATGCTGTTTCACTTACTACTGCACTGTGCAATTTAATAAAATAGTTCTGAAGGCTTGGAAACAATCTGCACTTGAATGTTTGCAACACCCAGTTGTAAGGCAGCCTAGCACTTGAATATACAATGTCATAATTTTGGTAGCTACTTTGCTTTTAACATGCAAGGTGGAGCTAGCAAGTGGAAAATTATTTTCCCAACCTGAGACATGACGTCAAAACAGCATGCTTCCAGGTTAGGTTATTCATCTGTGTTTTATCCATGCAGCGGTGTAAGCAGAGGCTCTCAGTACTTGGATTTGTTTCTCCTGGTTTTGTTGCATCTAAGTACAAAGGAAGAGCTTTTTTTTTTTTTGTGCCTTCTCCTGTGCTGGTAGAAACACCATTCTGAACTCAGCCTGGCTTCCACATTAAGAGTCTTGGCAACTTATCAAATGCTGTTTTTAATGCAAGCTGCACTATGTTTGACTTTTGTATGACATGAAAAACTTCTACTATGGGGGATCCATTTTGTTTAAAATGCCAGTATTAAATTGCTAAGGAGCCAACATCAACATTGCTTCATGTCCACAGGAAGTACTGAACTCAGTAACCTACGCATTTTCACAGCACTTCTTATCAGTCTAAAAACCATAGGACTTCTCAAGTGCTGGCTGTCTTGTTTGCATTTAACTATCTACTCCATTTAAGTATGTCTCAAACATACAAAGTAACTTGTTAAAGCAAAAGATTAGCTGCCACAGTAGGTCTTAGAAAATGCCAGTGTTTAATGACGGACTAGCCAAGAATGAAAGGTTTAGCCAAAGTGTGAGAAGGTTTTAAATAAACCGAACGGTTACAAAGCAAGAGGTGTGAAAATACCATTCTTTGGTCTAAATTAGCTGTTCCCTTTATATTAGTTTAACATTCCAATGGCTTTTTCAAAACTGTTTAAAAATAATATAAGCTGAAATTCATTAAGCAAAAATATGTATTATATACATGGATGCCTAATCAGACAGATGAACTTAAAAGTGAACATAGTGACAATTGTTTAGATATTCCTAGTACCTCAAAAAAAAAGTTAGTGTTGAGTGTGCAGTAATAGAATTTTATTGAAAAAGGTAAAAAACTAAGCATGAAAATCTGTTTTAGTTATTTATAAACACTACATCCTTATGTTTTTGTTGCGCTAAATCCAGACGTAAACATTCATTCTGACATGCCAAAGCTCCTAATGCTGGTGGGAAGTTCCTGTAACCAGTCAGTGATCGCTTTACAACTTGTTGCCTGGATGATCAGTCCCTGCAGCTTCATTTGTGTAAGCTGATTCATCAGCTGCCGATTCCTCTTGTTCAACTCCATCTTCCCCAAATCCGGGTTCCTCTTCCCTTTCAGGAGCATCCTCATCCTCTATGCCATTGTAAAACTCTTCGATCTCACTTTCATCTTCCACATCTAAGCTCTGACTACGACATGAACCGCTTTCACTACTACTCCCACAAGAGCTAGAAGATATGATATCATCTTCAGAATCTGAGTATACCTCAGCACCGTGGAAAATATAGCGATTTGGCGGTAAGAATAGATACTGAGTACCTGAAACAGAATTTCGGAAGTCAATAAAAGGCTAAAATAAATGATTCATACAAGATCTTGCAGACTTCTGGTTAAAAGGTACCTGGCATGGATGTCTTTTCAACAGTGAAACTTAACAGACAGATTACATTTGAAATGCATTTATTTCAATGTATATGTATTTATTATGAAGCACAAAACAAATGCTTCACTGGAAAGCTCAGCACTCCTTTTCCTCCCTCCCTGTGATGCAAAAAAGCATTTAAACTATTCAGTGCTTAGCAGCTTTCTTCATGGGTACATGTATTTGCAGCTAGACTTCTATTACTTGTAACAGCACTAGAACCCACAGCACAGAGTATTTGACAAAGTTTAAGAACAGTCTTTACTTTGGAAAGTTGCAATTTAATACCTGGTTCTTCATCCACACTGATTTTCTAGTGTGATAGCTCCTTACGTCAGTTAAGAGACAGCATACTGGAAGGCTTCCTTGGGAAGGCTAAAGTTTCCTTCAAAATCTGGCTGGCTCCAGCTGTGAGACTTGCTTTTCAGCTCCTATCGTGACTCCATCTCTTAGTTCTACTGCCTTACCAAATCATGACCTAGTGGACCAGCTTCTTACCACCTAAGGATCAAACTATTTTTTTCTGAAAATGCATTTGAAAATGTTAGAAACTTATTTATTTTTTTGTATCTACCTTCAACCTGCAAAACTTTGATCTTTTCAGTGAGCATACAGTAACTGATTATAAAAGCCATTATTAATTACAAAAAGATTTCCTATCAGCTTCTTCAAAAGAAATAAATGATACAATTGTGAGTTGTGTGGACACTAGTCTGAACAAAAATAACCACCAAAACCCACTGATTCCATCAAGGATAACTTATTTATTGCTTTGAAGTTAAGTCTAGAATAAACATCTTTGCCAAAAAATGCAAAATACTGAAATGAGTTAACACTTACCATCCAGCCTTTTGCTAATCTGTTCTTTTGCAGATCTGTTTACCCAGCACTTCTTCAGTATTTCATTTTTTCCTTTATTTTCTCCATTGTTAGATCCATTTTCCTTCATTGTTTCAGAGTTCATTAGTTCACTAGTAGGATCTTCAGGGTTCTCTGATGATGTCTGTGTGTCCTGAAGCTTTTCCTCTGTGCAGGTCCCTTTTGTTTCTGACACAGGATCACAGTTTTCTACCTTACATTCAGCTGGGTGTTCTGAAGACACCACTGAAGTGTCTGGTGGGGTCATTCTTTCTGGTGAACTAGAGTCTTCTGAAATGTTTAAAGGGGTAGGCGGTAGCTCAGATGAGTGCATTTCGAGCTCCTTGTGCGTTCGTGGAGGCTTTTCTGTTATTTCTGAAAGTTTTACCGAGTTGTAGCAAAGTTTTGTGTATTCGCTACCTAGCCTTTGACATAATTCATTAATAATAACATCACAGTCTCCAAGAAGCTCCACATCAAAGTGTAGATGAGGCAAAGGTTCCCTATTAATTAAGATCTGAGGCACTTCATGGGGGATGGAACCTATATATAGAAAAGAGAATTTAAAGGTAGTCACTTCAGTTTTAATTTCAGCAGAGATCTACTTAAAAAGCTTGATTCCTCAGACTTCTCTTCATACCTTCACTTGCAACAAGACCAAACTAGACAGATCAGGAAGAAGACAAGACAATCCCAAATTTAACAGTCTGTGGTGCTGTGCTGATTGTAGCCTACCCAGGCTTTTTCCCTCTTTTTTCCAGTAAAAAGTGTTCCTCTGCACAATCACTGAGAAACACATGCACAGAAATATTGACTACAGCAGTGTTTGGTCAAGTGTGAAAATGATTACTAAAATTATAACTGTAATCTCTTAGAAGAATAATGCTGATATTGTGCATTCATTTTATGTACCTAAGTACATGTGAAAAATATACTGCTGGTAAATGACATCCCCTTAATTAGGTCAAAATGTTTCCAGGTACAAGCTACAGTACATACAGGTTTGCTCAACCCATCTCTGACATTTAGGCTTCCAAAAACCATCAGTTTGGTAACGTAGCAGTGATTCCTCAAGATGACCAACTAATGAAACACAGTTGAAGGGCACAGAAAGAGCAATGGTTTGTGTACTGGATCTTAACTTTCCACTCCTTAGGCATTTCCTATCAGCTCAAACACTAGGTGAAGAGGCTGTTACTACGAGGGTCTTAACTGTTCCCAGTTAAGAGCAGATGCTAAGCACATGTCCTTCTTAGGCTTACACATGAGAATTTGTTTAGTACTAGTAAGTCTAGCACTTGGTAGGCAAATAAATCACCTGTCATGGTATTTTCTCAGCCTTCCTAAAGTGCTTTTTTCTATAACATATATGAGTAGAGATATTTTCCCACATCACTTTTAAAAGCTAAGGATCCTAATGGTGACACGTTATATACTGCCCACTGTGTATCATTTAGTATTAGGTACTGACTTTAAAATAAGCTACAACTCAGACACCGGATGTACTTGATCTGATTTTTTGACACTACATTTATCTTTTTAAAGATGATTCCTTTCTAAATCTTTCAAGTAAGTCTGAAAGCATACTGCAAGCAGGGAGGGACATGAGCTGAATCTCAGAACAGTGTCATTCAAGTTTTAGGGGAGTAGCTTTTTCAGATTATCATTTCGTTCCCTTGATATTTGCCTGGAATGTAGAAAAAGCACTTGGAATTTGTTACTTTCTCTACTTTGCATTTCAGCTTTACAGAGACAATCGATTTTCATCTTAGAAAACTAGACGCCTACTCTAGTTTCTTCACTGAGCCAAAAGCATGTCTTGGAGCTCTTAACTGAGAATTTCTTTTGATCCAAATTTTTTTTAAGAAAATATTACCAGAGATAGTAACTTACTTGGAATCAATGCTACTGGTCTTACTTTCAGTGAAGACCCAATGACAATAAGGAGATCAACTTCATTTTTGTCGTACTTCATAGCGCGATGAAATTGCTCAGGTAAGTTTTCTCCAAAGAACACTATGTCTGGCTTCATGATAGCAAGTGGTTCATCAGGCGGACATCTGGGACATCTAGGTACAACCTGTGTTAGAACAGCTTCTATTACTACAGTTCAAGGCTGTGCCCTTGAAAACCTCAGAGTTTAGCAATTCACAGTGATTTATTTTGGGAAAAGACAAGGAAGTTTTAGTGATATTTCCTCATTCAATTTTTCTGTGGATATTCAGACATTATGTTTCTTACCCTAGCCTGCAGCAGCTGCACACCAAAATAAAACTACAGCAGGAATAAAGAGGGAGTCCTCTTAAGTCAGAAGGGAGAAACCACACAGATCTATACCACAGGTCTTTGACAACTAAGCCAAAATCCAGAAGTCATGCTCAGCACCAGTGAGTAACTACTTCCTGTTTGATAGGAATGTATTTTTCTGTATCAGAGCAAAAACTTACGATTTCGCTGTCATTTTCCATTGTAGGATCTGATATAAAGTCCTTTCTAATCAAAGGGTGTGTTGTAGACCTTCACTGCTCTACTTTCTCCTCTCCTTTCTCCTCTCATGTTGTTTCACGCAAAAAGCAACATGGAACTGTAGCAGGTGGCTAGCAAAAAGCATACAGGGCAAGAACATAGGAAAGAACTTTTGTTTGGTTCCATTTTAAACTTTTCCAATTAATCCAAAACCAGAGCAGAATCCTTGTTCACTTAAAGTGGACGAGAGTTATGTTTGTGGAGAAGTATGCTCCCTTTCCTCCTGAAACCAGAGCATTTTCTGATCTTTGGGACCTCTTCCAACTCTTTCCTATCTTAGGACTTTTTCAGAAAGAAAAACAAGAAGGTGAGATTTATGTACAGACAGTACTTCAATTACTACTGAGCAATTTTTCTTTCAAATATTCACATCGTCTTAGCTACAGTATTGAAATACAATACCCCAGAATAAAATCTAAGGAGCTAAATGTAACTGTGGTCCTATAGCAGTCACCACAAGCAAATTAGTGCTATGTAAAGGTGTAAAGAGATTTGTATCACCTATTGTAATAGGAAAATATATGAAAAGAGACATTTAAATGCTAACTCCTTTTGTACGGAGAATATATGCAGAAAAAATAATAAAAATAATAATAAAGAAAATAAAAGAACTTAGAAAGTTTAAATCAAAAGAACCAGTTTATGGATGCCTACAGCAGGACAAAAGACAATGCTTTCCAAATGAGAAAACATCCCAAGTAAAAGGCCCTCCCCTAGTGTCAAAGGACCTTTCCCAAAACTTTAAGCCTTCAAACAAAGAATCCAATCCTCCTTCGAAGAAAACCTTGTGGGAGGGATGCATAAGCAGCAATATGGCACAAGAACTAGGATTTGGTATGGAGGAAACCTTCACCATGTGCCCAAGCTAAAGAGCGTCTAATAATTCAGTGCTAAAGGGAAACCAACTAAAGAATTCCTGAAAAAGGAGCAGATGGGTGGAACGAATCTTGAACTTTTTCCTTGGATCTTTACGCATCAGAAAGACAGCTCATAATGCACAAACAGCATAAACTTTTCTGAAGTTTTTTACCCTGCTGTTTGTTCTGTTGATGTTAGTAATGCTTTTGCACTTTCAGTTGGAAGCTTAAGGAGGGAAAATAATTTGCTCTGTATTAGGAGGAAGATAAAATGAAGACTACCTCTAACTTCTAATTTAAAAAGACCAAGTAGTATAAACTCCATTTCCATCATTTTTCACAGGAAGTCCAATGGGAACTGATGTCCCTATCCAAATCATCTGAGTCACTGTAATGGGCCTAGAAATGCATTTCAACACTACACTACTCACCAGCTTCTCTGCTAATTCTCAGAAAGGTTGTCAGTAAAGGGGAAGATCTATTCCAAAAGCTGAAACTGATACCAAGAAGTTAAAGCTAGATAACTGGCTACTCAATTGCCTAGGGTCCTCTTTCCCTCCAGAAGCAGCATTTCCCCAAAATCCCACCACCACCTCTGGTGATGTATTTGTCTAATGAAAGAGAAATGGAATTTCTCATTGACTATTGATGTTATCTGTATATCAAAACCAAGATCAGTAAAGATTAGGTAGGCTTAAGAATATCCAAGAACTTGTGTGCATTTTCCATTTCTTGGGCCTTTTCTTCCTAAATCTGAGACCCTTTCACTATTTCTTGAAGCTGATTAAAATAGTCAAAAGCAAAGTAAAAGTGATACTTTTGGAAGTGACTGACAATTGTTTTACTCAGAAGTTCTATGTGTGACATATAGCTGCTGCTTCTCATCCAGCAGGATGCTCGTGTACAGCAACCAAGACAAAGAATCATGCTATACAGGGACCTAGCAAGTTATCTTGGAAGTGGCAAAACAATGAAGAGCAGCAACAAGAAATTCGTAGTTTTCTAAACAGATGACCTCAAACAATTCTCAGTCCATAATATGCTGAAAGGAAATCCTGGCAGAAAGATGCTAGCTAGACTCACTTCCTTGTGAAGCACTCACGACCATCAGGGAAAGGACCAGAGCAAAAGAAAGGTAGTATTTTTAGGGAAACCTAAGGACCTGGAGGCATGTGTAACTGAACTTTCAAGCAGTGTAGGACTGCAGAGACCAGAAATTGGACTACCTATTAGGACCCAGGTGTCAAAACCATTTTTCTGAAGGAGGACTTGCTAGAGAACAAAGCTGTTGAAATGGACAGTGTTTTGTTTCATAAGCACAGAAAAAGTTTCTTTTGATAGATATCAAAAGAACCAAATTATATATTCTAGAGAGGCAACAGAAAAAGAAACTGCATACTACTTTTTTGGGAAATGTGGGCTATGGAATAAAGGTAATGATGGCAAATAGAACAATTTTTTTAGGCATAACGGAAGAAGGATTTTCTTTAAATAGCTCCATTTCTTCTTGTGTGAAATTATATTTGGCAATAACCACATTTATTTTGCATTATGAAAATAATTCAGTATTACAGCTAGGGCCTGCCCTGGAAAGATATACCTGGTAACAGTACTGTAAGATTACGGCTGAGAGATTGAGTGTAAAAAAACTCCTTCAGTCTTATCTTGGAAGTAAGAACCTTATTTTTTTTCTCATTATGCAAAAGTTTTGCTACAGGCTTCTTCTCTCCACTTCCCCATGCTTCCATTACTAACCACCAGCAGGTATGGGCCATCAGGGCAGAAAGTTTGGTTCAGCACATGAACATACAATGACTAAAGTGGTGTTGGGAAGTGGAGACCTCACCACTAACAATCAAAACAGAAAATTACATGCTTAGGAAGGTTGTTTAGAAGGAAAAAGTCTTAAAACTCCAACCAGCTGGCTTTGATGGTAAAGAAGCAGCAAATATCTGTAAGATAAAAAATTCTCAAAAATAATATTCTTAATAGCAAAATAAACCAGATTTCACATTCAATATTTCAGTGTTACAAAGCTTCAGGCTTATGAGATTCACATTTCTTAAAGCTTTAACTCAAACATCTCTTCTGAAAGGGCTTTCATCAAATTCCATTTCAAATATAATACCTGAAAGATTTACATCGCTTCCATGTTTCTCATCTAAAGTTGCAACTGTGGACCTAAGAATTTATCAGAAAAACATGAGCCTGCAGAAAAGAGAGTCCCTTTCCATTTGTATAAAAAAGATCTCTTTGACCAAAGAATCATTATTTCTGTTCCTTCAAAAGAAGGGGAAGAAGAGCAAAGAGGGTCTCTCCAAGCCAAATGTTCATTCTTCCAGAGCAGAACTAATTCCTGCCTTGGCCCTGGGGCATGTCACACCCAGATGTGCAGAGTTCACAATATGGAGTAGTTCAGAACTCCTAGAAAGCAACCTCCGACATCTCATTTGATCCTCTTTGTTGCTCAGAGGCTGCTCTGTAGTTAGCAATTTCTCCTTGCATCGCCTACTGCTTATACATATTTTTAACGTAGGTAGATGATCAAAGAGCAACCAATGTTATAAACACATAAGAACGCTTTCTCAGTGTGACTGTGAGTTGAGACAACATAAACCAGGTATAAATCCAAATTGCTACTTACCATTTTAACCTCTACTTTTCTTGGAGGTGCCATTAAAAATGGACTCTCATGGTTTTGTTCTGCTTCTTCCCATTGCCTAATTTTTGCAGTATAGCATCCAAGTATACTTTTAAGTGTTAGAGGAAATGCTAAAATGCAGATAGGCGCTTTTATGAAATACATGCAAAGATATGTAGCCTTTTAAAAGCAGATCTTTTAAGCAATCCACGTGTGGTGTTTTGTGGTTTTTGTTTTTTGGTTGTTTGGTTTTTTTTTTTGGTTTGTTTTCTTTTGAGAGAGAGAGAATTACTTATTAGAAAGCTGCAGTGAGTTAAAGTAAATTTTTTACCTGATTGAAAATATCTCCTCGAACAACTTCGCAATCAACTTTGTATTTACAGATCAGGCAGGAAGCTGTTGCAAAGGAACCTGAGGGGAAAAACCCATATAGTTGAAACAAGGATTTTCAGTCATTCAGATCTGGTCTTTTTGTCCAAGGTGTTTTGACACAAAGTCTCTTATGCTGCAGTGCTGTAAAAATCAGCCGTTAAAAAGTAATGGAAAATTAGGAAGAGATACTTGTAGTACTACAAGTAGTTCCAGATGTTAGCAGAAATCTTGGTATAGGAGTAGTGGTACGCCACATGTGTGTCAACAGAGATTATTTTGTGTCCTCTTGTTCCCCCAACCTGTGCAAACATACAGCAAGGGGAAAACAGAACCTTCCCTTTTCCTCTTTACGCAACTAACAGTAGTGCCAACATGATGCAAACAGCATCAGCTGAAAAAGAACCCACGTGAACTCAAGAAACTGTAGGCCAAAATAACTAAGAAAATGCATTAGTAAAGACTTGACTGTAGGCAACTAAATAGCAGTACTGTTCCTTTCAGCAGAAGTGAAAAGCTACAACTGTATCGTTAAAATCTAAATACTGCTCTGAATCTGGTATCCAGCTTAGCTACTGTGTTAATTATTTGGCAAGACTGTAAGGTTGTTGCTCCATCCACCCACTTGGTAGCTCTTAAGTGGGCTGTTTCTGAAGCCACTGAGGGCAATGCCCAAGTGGTAGCGCATTCATGTCTCTATATGTCTAAAGGGAAGGCTTATTGGGTGGCTAACACACACATGAAAATATAAATTGTGAAATCACTGTGGCAAACCAGAGTGGCCTTTTGGTGTGCATCTGTCCAGGAGAGAGAAGTCTACAAGGCCTTTTATCTGCAGAAGGAAAAATGCTAGAAGGTGACAATGCTGAAGAATGAAACAGAAAAATTGACAGACTTACTCCTTGTTTCATGGTTAGGAGAAAAAAAAAAAAAGAAAATTAAAAAATGGGGATCTTTGACCCTGCACTGGAATATGTCACTCATACAGAAAAAGTCTGGAGCTATCTAATTTCTAATGGTGATAGGAAAGCACCTATAAGTAAGCAAGCCCTATGACTGAGCAGTGTACAAGGGGGTACAAAAGCTTCTCTTCAAAAGGAAACTTTTAGAAAGGTAACCATTAAGATGTTGAAAGCATTGCAGAAGAACAGCTAAAAACCTCTGGTACCAAAACTTTATCCGGAGCATTATTTTAAGCCACCCAAACCAGAGATGTTTTCTGCTCATAACCTATGCACAGCAGTCAACCAACACTTACACTGCTAAATGAAGGGATTCTGGGGCTAAGTACATCATCAAAATATGCTTGGGGGATATTGTATCTGGGTAAGAAAAAGAGACAGTGAAAGCACAGAAAAACTTGGAGCAGATTGTTTATGAACAACTGGCAGTTCAGCTCGCCTAATCGCTGCTGGTGTGGAAAGTGCACAGCTTCTGAAACGCTTGCTCAGCACTGCAGCTGCCAGAACTTGAGGGACTCCAAAAACTACAGGAAGTATGACAGTTATTTGCTCATTGTAACTTGTTTATAGTAATAATTGAAGCTTTTATACAGCATGCTAGGGAAATGTCCATCAGGCTAGCAAACCTAACACTGTCTGAGGCATTTGTTGCTACCTACTTGCAACTCTAGTACTTGAGTTCTTATTTTTCACCGTCAGGAGTTGATTAAGAAGTTATGCTGCTCCATGCATGAGTCATGTAGCCAGCAGGCCACCGCCTCTGATCATTCTGCTACAGTAATGGCAAGGAATAGGATCTAATTCCAGACATGCTGGTTGACTGCAATAGCTATTTGAAATTCAGAAAATGCATCTAAGATACAGTGGTTTTCACAGTAGCCACTTTACTCTAAGTCTGCAGTGTGAAATAGGTTCAAAGGTTCATATATGGACTTCCCAAATCATGAGAAGGTTGTCATTTGGCACACATTAACGTGCCATTGCCACAGCTAGACAAAAACAACAGAACATAGCAGTGTGAACCCTTACATAATGGTTTCAGTTTCTCTTTAACCACTACCATTAGTCAACTGGCATTTGTTGAAGAGCAACATAACTGTATGTCAGATAAAGCTCAATGTGCTCAAAACTTCGCTCATTTCTGGAGGCCTTACAATCTCCATAGCATGTTTGTAAAGAAACCTTTTAATTTAAAATCCACTTATAATGGATGTACACTGAAGATGGTCTGAAATCTAATACTGTAGGTGTGTAACTGAAAAAATGGAAGCTCAAGTGTGGTATGATGTGCAAAACCACAATCATGTTAAGAAGTTCATGATAAATACCTCACACAGAACGACAACCAAAGGAAAATGCATGACACACCGAGCACAAACGGAAACTAGCACTAGATCTTGGTTATTTGACAGGTAGGATTCTACTGTGTGCTTGTGCTGTATGGTCACCATGACAGAGCACTGTGTTTGCTCTGTCTGAAAAAAGAAAAGTGGCGAATCTGACACTGAGCTAGGCTTTGTAGACAAGGAAACCAAGTGGGTTTGGTCCCTGGAAAAGGTGGAATTAGACAAGAAAGGTCTTACAAACATGCTAATGCTGCTTTTAAACAATTTATTTGTCAGAAGTCTACTAAATGATCCAAACATGCACTTGAAGAACTAATTTTCTGCATCCTTTCCTTAAAAATTAATCCTGGGACTTTTAACTTGACATTTGCAAGTCCTTGGAAATGGAAAGCATATCAAGCAACTAATTTAAGAGATTCCACTTACTTTGGTATCATCATTACAGAATATGTATGACAGGGAAGGTGTAACAGGATGATCTTCAGTTCAGCTGAACTGGTGATTAATCCACAGTATTTTAAATGAGGTAAATTCACTGAAGTGTCAGGATGTTTTAAGATTTCAATGGAATATAACCTAAATAAAGAGTGAGGTAACAGCCAAACTCCATTTAATTGATAGACAGCAAGAGGGACCTATGAAAAGACTGATTTCCACGCTATGTTCTCATACATAAAGAAACACCAAATACATTTTAAAAGTTAAGGTCTAAGCTTGTGCAGACAGGGTGTAGATCTTCATACACAAAGACCACTGTTTATCAAACAATTTCTTAAAGAAGGATTTCCAGTTGAACTTCTGATTTAAATACTTCAGTTACTTAAAAAAAAAAATCAACATTTTAAAAGCAGAATGTTTGTTGCCAAGAGATACCAATTCTAGAAAAAATAATTTAATTCTAATTATTACCTTGTCACATGCAGTAGTAAAAATCATTCCTATATATAAAATAATGAAACTAAAACCACTAACCATGACACTGTATTATCCTTTGGATTCCTGCAACCTGTTCCAACGTGTCTATGTTTTGAGTATAGTTGCGAAGTAGTTTTCCTTCTTTATCCATCAAAGCTATGAACTTGTGACAGAGAGATGGCTGGAATTGTCCTGGATAGATTTCCTAGGGAATCCAGAAGTACATTAGAAAATGTAGATGTCTTTATTCCAACTGCAGCAATTCACAAAAACCTAAATATTATCAATAATGATTATGTCAGCAGTTAATGTTTTCTGGGATTCCTTTGCATTTTGCCATTTCTCCCAGATCCAACTCTTCCTTCAACAGCTGAGCTTTTGATCATGTCAGGATTAATTGCTCCAGGCAGGCTGATGTGTTGTTCTTCACACAACATAAAAGCAAGATGTAGATATTTTTTGGGTTTGGGAATGATGAAATAGGAAAGCTTTTTTTTTTACCCCCTTTGTAAATGTCAAGTAACCTCAATATTTGTTATTAGAAACATACATGGTTTAACTGCAGTCTGACAAAAATGTCATGGGGAATTTTAATTCTGATCTTTTGGTTTGGGGTAAGCAGTTTTTACTCCTCGGCATTATCAGCAACTGTTTCTAGAGGATGAAAGCGCAGAAAGCAGAAAGGCATTGGATATAAAGGGGAAGATTGGTTGTATTCAGACCAGCTTTGCCAATTTAGCCAGTCAGCAGTAGTCATCAAGTTGAAACCATATGGCTTAGCAGAGCAATTCTGCTGTGTCTGACAGATTCTTAGCCCTTCCATCAGATCAAGGTAGAAGAGGTAGGTATATCTAAAGAGTATACAGGAAATAACATAGACACTTTTGTAGAATGTTTTCATGTTTGCTCACAGTGAATGAACAAGGAGACTGCCAAAAGGAAAAAATAAATGTGGGCACTCAGCTGAAAGTGTCACACTAGGAACCTCTTTCTTGAGTTGACCACCTGGGTGGTACCTCTGGGTTGCTGTGCGACAAGGACAGCAGCAGCAGCAGCACTATCGCTCTTGCTCAGGAGCACTCATTTAGGGGAGGAACTTTAATTTCAGACCCTCTGCTCTCCAGTTACTTTCACCACTAAGCAGTCAACTGGCCTTTTAACACAAGAAGCACAAGAGTCACTGGCCAAAGCTGGACCAAAAGTTCTAGCACAACAGTGAACTGTTAAATTAATATTTGTGAAGGCTCTGCCTTCAGCTGCTGTATAGCCCAACCATTAAAGTGAAAGCATTTGTTTTTCCCCAAAAATATTTCAAGTTACTTCTAATTCTGAAGATACAAAGGTCTTTGGAGTTAAACTGCAGCAAAATGAGCAGTGACTGCTAATAGTACTATTAACTGGATTATGACAAAACTATTATAATTATAATCAGATATTCATATAGTCCTAACAGCTTTTATATCCTGGTCTGAAGAATCAAGACATGGTCGGCCACTGAGCTCTGCAAATTTATACAGCTATTTCTTTGCCCCTAGAATTAAAGGAACTTAAGATTTCATGGAATAAGAAATCAATATCCTTAACTGAGCTGATGGACAGAAAAGGAGAAGGAGAGATTATTTTAGTAAGAAAGTATCAGCCAAATTGGATTTGGTCTATTCTGGTAGACAGGCTTCAAGTAAGTTCTGTTTTTGTTTGCTGTGAGGCTTTGGTTGTTTTTTTTTTAATATTAAAAAAACAAGTAACTGAGTATACAGGTGAGCATCAAAATATGAGCAACAAAATATGTGTCTGGATAGGAGGCTTTCAGTGAACAGCAAGCAGCTGAAGAATCATTGATTTTTCTTTTCCAATCTTGATAAAATAAATAGTGCGGTAGTATAAATTACAAGCAAAGGGAAGAGCACTATTAGTGATTGATTTTTACAAGTCCTTACTGATCCTGTAGTAATTCTTATAATATTTTGGTGTTTTTTTCTTTGTCCCAGGGAAATTCCAGACTAAATGCAGGTGGGGTTTTTTGTTTTTACATAAGTCTGCAGCTTCTACAGTTCCTTCTTGTCTTGGAGATGTAGTCCCTGCTTTTTAAACTGTTTAGTATCACTACATCTTTCAAACAACTGTGTTCTCCCTTTTAAGCGAACACAGTCCCTGCAAAAAGGCTTTAATTCTGTAAGATGTATAGATCCTTGTAATAGCTATAGCAAAACCTGAAACAAGAACAAACTTATTAGTGCATGAAACTGCTTCAGTCCTCTTTACTATAAACACAGTGCTAAAATGAGAATGTATTCTATGACACTGAAGAGCATGCCACAGCACATCAAATTCAAATGTGGCTTTCCACATTACTCATGTGCTGGCCAAAAGTTTCTTATACTCTGTCATTTTTCAGAGACAGTAACAGCTGCTAAGATGATTGAGGTTTGATTAAATAACTACAAGTTTTTATTTATCCCTCCTGAAATTAGAGACATCATCTAGAAAGGTTGTATATATAATGAACTTACAATGCTAACGGTAAAAATAAGCTAAAAAAAAAAAAGAAAAAAAAAAATGTTGCTAAATATTTCTAGTAAGTAGTAAGGTTAATACCTGGTTGCACACACTGAGGATATAAAGTTGATACATTGCAAAGATGTGCCCAAGGAAAGAGTTACTACGCCACTGCATGAAGTCCCTCATTAAAATAAATTCAATATATTACCATGTTTTTCTATCTTGTTTATAAGAAAAGACAGTTACCGTTTTGTAAATAGAATAGTTTTATATCTGGTTTATACATTTTAATATTGTTATCTGTCTTTACTGACCAAGATAAGAACTGCGAAAACCATACCTTTGCAAACTTAAAAAACGGCCTGGGATCCTTTCTGAAGTATTCTATATCAAACATTGCTTGAGGATCTGGAAGGTCTGGGAAGTCTACAGCAAGGCGTGCATAGATGCCATCTCTTGATCTAAAGTCAGGTATTCCACAAGACACAGACACCTGAAATATATTTTTGCAATCTGAAATAAGCAAAACTACCACAAATTTGGCTACAAAGAATTGCTATCATACTAACTATTTGGGAAACCACATTTCTGTATGCTCACAATGCTCAGAGACATTAAGAACAAAACCAGTCTGGGTTCTCTGTGTTTATTTTTCTTTTCTTTTCCTTTTTTTTTTTTTTTTTTACCAATACAACAATTCCGAAATCACAAGCAGGAGAAACAGCACAGAAACAAAGTTTGACAACTGGACAACATAAAACGCTTTAGTACAACCTGTAGAGTTAGTAACAGGACACCAGAACTTACTTTTACTACTGGGAGTTCTATAAGAAGTGAACAAGAATTTAAAATTGCATTAAATTTGATTAGTAAGTGTTCATTGAGCTGCCAACTTAGGCTTGGACAAAGTGGCTGTTTTGTTGTTTGGTTGGTTTTTTTTACATGCTAACACAGTAACTTCTAAGTCTTACTTTTTCTGAATAACCCCCTTTTGATAAATAAATGCTTATCAAAGCATTGTAGTAGTCAATAAAGACTAAAATTTATTGCCTCAGACTACCCCAAAATACTATGGGAAGAGGAGGAGAAAAACATGTATGATGGCAATTATAGAAAGAGCAAGACTGGGTAACAGAAGCAGCAGAACTTTTCTAACAAGCTGATTTGAATTATTCATCTTTTCTGAATGGCGTCATACTCTCTGTGTATGAACAACAGAAGCAAAAAATTATTGAATTTTGTATCATATTCTGGTACATAATAAGCTTCAAATGTACAACAGTTTAAAAAATCTTCTTTAGTAAAACAGTGAGTAATCTTATTACCATCATAGAGCAGCACAAGTTAAAAGTAATATTCGGTCTACTGAAACCTAATCATACTCTCCTTATAATACTCACACATAGAAACTTTTTTTTTTTTTTTTTTCTTTTCTTTTTGAGTCCTATTCTTCTAGTTCCTGTAGCTCCATCAGGTATTTTAAGAGATCCATTGACATTTGCTTCAAATGAAAAAATGACTAGGATAGAAAATGTTCTGGAACAGGTAGGTGTGATCTTGTTCCATAACTATTTTGCACAGAAGCAGCTGTTCTAAAAGTTTAAATGTTTTAACAATATTTTCTTGTAAGAAGAAAGATCTTGTGGTCCTGCAGTGTGCATCATTCTAGGGGATAGCTGTGCTTCCTCTTCCCATCTAGCACATTTATTTGATAACAACATTGTGAGGGTCACATCACCTGTATGCTGTAAAGCACTGGGTAATACTTAACAGTTTACATAATTGTCTCACTGTCGTTGCAGCAATACATACCCCAGCTCCAGTCAAGACCATTATTTTTTTGCATTCTTGTAAAAGTTTCGCAGCATCATCAATAGTATTAATATCTTTCCGTTTTTTTCTTTTTGGTGGTTCTGAAAGAATGTTTATAACAATTTGCCACAGTGTCATATCATCCAGTTCAGGTGGAGGGATTGTTTCTGGTAGCAGGTCTTTCAGAATTGTCCGTGGGTCTGTACCTAACATGAGATGCTGCTGAACAAAAGCATAGGGACCTGAGAAAATTAAAAAAAAAAAAAAAAATTGAGTCAAGTATTTCAGATTATTATGATTGTTGTCCCATTTAGTAATGCTTGCTACAGCAGGCTACTACAGTTTTATTAATCCAATTTAGTGCTTCATTCATCAAAACCCGTGTATGTTTTGGTCTAAATTCTGAGGTGATAGTATAGCTAGGGGTTTTAATTATTTATTACTATTTTATGTTAACTCATGGAGGATGTCATGGCAAGTGAGTCAAGGTAGAAATCCCAGCTCATAGCAAACTCTATGTGTCTTAGAGGTGCACTTATTTAGCAACAAGATTTTCACAATGTATGTCCATTTCATGGCTTCAGTTGTATTTTTCCAACATTTTCTAAGGTATTTACAGTAGTAAGTTGAAGAGACAACAAACAATACATATACTTTCTAGTCATATTAAAAACATCACTCTAAACATAGGGCCCACCAGCCCATGGATTGCTGTTGTGCTTTTAGTCATCTAACACTAACAATTTCAGGTTCAAATCAGTCCTTCCAGAAAGACTTGATATTAGAGCAGCAGAAGAAAAATAAGTAAATCTTAAGAAGTTACAACTGACTAACAGGGCCCAAATAGCTATCACTAAGGCCAGTTACAATACATATAAAGAAAACAGTTTGTTAAACATATCTACCGAAAAGGTACCAACAGTGATCCTGTAATGAGGGATCAGCAAAGACAGCATACTGGCAGATTTTGAGTGGAATATTGTGTTACCATAATGTGTTTTCTTGCTGCTATTGCTATCAATATTGGCAAAATTAATGCTGTAGTATTATCATGCCTGTGTAAGACAAAAAAGCCCCAACCCTACTGCACCCTGGAAGCCACTGCCCCACACAAATCACCAGTGACCTTAGAAGTTATCTTGTCCCTGTGTGAGGCAAGAGCTTTCTACAGAGTTCCTAACTGCTAATATGCAATATATATGCAGACTAGTAATTCCCAAACTGATGTTAACACTTAGGACAATGAGCCCTACGGGTTGGCTAAAATACAGGAATCATCTTCTTGTTCCTTAAGGAATTAGTACTAAGTAAACAGGCTAGAAATATGCCATAAATCTGTTCAATTTAGTGAGTATGTGTGTATGCTTGGATCATGGCAGGATTTCTACACAAAAAAAGACATTGACAATTTTTAATCATAACACACCAAGTTTAAAGAGGTTCATTTTAAAACTCCTTAAATAGCACACAGAATAAAGTCAACAACTCTAAGCTGCTCAGCAGCAGTAACTGACAATTTTTTTTGCGACAGAAGAAATCACTTGAAGACTAGGAAGAATTAAGTAACTGTTCAAAGGCAAACAGCATCTAAGAACATTAGACAGGCTTCTACCTATACGTGGTCTCGGAGTCCAATCACTAGAACTTGCATGTGAGGCTCTGTCATCTTCATCACTATCACAGGAGTGAAAACCATTGGCTATGATTTCATCACTAAAAAGGAAGTTATCTGCAAGACAGGACAATGATGGGTTACACTTGAGCCAAATGGCACATACATATTTAAACATATCACAAACCTGAAATTGTATGCTTTCAAATTTCATTGCAATGAATTACAAATAGGCAGCTTCATTATTAGACATACAAAATGTCTACTTTTTTTTTGAGTTTACAGATATGCTTTCAAGCCTTCAGTAGTTTTACTGAAGGATTTGCTATATTCATACTGGGCTTCGCAGTGCGCTGGATGTTAGCAGCATGTTAGCTGGATGTTACCTTAGCAAAATTTTCATTCTGTGAAGTGTTGGGCTTTAAGAATTTTGTAACTTAAAAAATAATAATATATATATCTCCAAATGCTTTAAAAGTACAATTAAAAATCCTTTCTCTTACAATTCTCCATTCAGTTAACTGAGAAATAGGATAAAATCTGTGTCACCATTTATAGCCTGATCTTTGAGTAGGTTTTAAGAGCACAGTATTTTAAAAGAAACCCACAGATACACATTTGAATACAACAAAGGTACAGAATTTTGTTAAGCTGTTATCTTGCAGCTGAGCTGCGATGGGTAACCACATACACACTTTCATATTTTAGTTATGACAGAAAACATGCTACCTTGAATCACCTTCACTAAGTTTATCTCATCCATTTTACCCTGCAGCTGGGTTTGGCTTGGAGTACTGCACAGTTAGCTCAACTCGTGGCCTTAAGCCAGAGTAACTCAATCTAACTTCATCATGGATCTATGGAGTCCAAAGAAGAACGAGATATCTATCATACAGCATGCATTACTAAATTAATGTTTAAGGGGAAATGTAAATTTTAACCCAAGCACCTTATCAGAATTTAGACTACTAAATTTTTTTTATTGGCCTTATTAGAAATAGCCACAATAACTGTAGCTTAATTTGTTGAAAATCTAGGCCTATAAACAAAGGAGAACAAGTTTCAGTCATTCTCTCTGAAGCAAAGAATCACTGTGCTAGTTTTCAATCTCCATTTGAATAAACCCCTAAAATATTTTAGCTTGGTTACTTCATTTCACTCTTAAATAAAAAAAACACCACAAAACACCATCATATTTTATTTAGAGATTGTGTTGTCCTGTTCTTTCCTACTGGCATAAATACTTTATTCCAAATAGAATGAAAAGAGGTAGAGGACAGAGATTTGCTTTATGTACTTGCTGCCTTGTTCTTCTGAGACTACAGGTGCTCACTGACATCGCTATTTCTTATTATTAACCTGTGTATTTACAGCACTTCCATCTCAGTATGCATTAAATCAGTGAAAATATTATGCAAAAAGCATTATGAAGAAAAAAGTTGATTAGTACGTATCAGTAAGCGTGAACTGCAAGTTTTACTACAATGACACGTCTACTGTATAAAGAATGAAAGCTTACATTATTAAGAGTCTCATCATATACAGGTCATGCTGTCTTGTATTTGAAAAACACTGTGACAGATAGAAGCAGGCTAAAGGAACAGTTTAAACTGTAACACTCCCTGGGTATTCATTTGATTCCTCAAAGGACTAAAGGGAATGCTTGCCAGAACTAAGCAATCCACAGCAAAACATGCCTGAGGACCTGAGTAACTTGAGCAAAAAGGCTTCATATAAGGCACTGGTAAGACATCATTAGCTTGACTCTTGTGCTGTTCCAATGACATTTTTAAACGCTGAGGCTGTTCCAGGCTTATCATACAGCTCTGTTCCCTTGCAAACTGCTTTTGCACAGGCAGAATTTGTTTGTCGTGTTTTGCTATGGACTTAAAGGTAAAATATCTTTAACTGTATTCCAGGATAAAATGCACAGCCCTTATTGGCAGAATGCAGTATCTTATAAGAAGTCTCTTCAAAGCATTACCTTAAAATCCAAGATGAACAAAAACCTGAACAACCAAACCCAAAAACCAACCCCTGAAAAGCTATCTGCTTCAATAATGCAATGCAAGGTGTTTTCACACCAGCACTGCCCAAGAAGTATGCTTCAAACACGACCTGCAAAGAAACTTTTTAGAAGATTCTGGTTTCGTTTTGTGCTGCAGTCGCTGAAATCTTAACCACGGCTGTAACTTGAAGTTATTTAAAGAATTGTTCAGGACTGCTGCTCCTGTGCAAGTTTCCAAGAGAGAGAAGTCAAATCATTACCAGGGCAGACATTGCGAAAAGGAAACGGGGCTTACGGTTTTCCGTATTTAATAACTTGTTGCCAGCGACACAACAAAATGAGTGCTTTCAGATGCGAGAACCGAGCCCATCTTCTCCTGCGAAGGCCGTCGCAAGAGGCAGCGGGCTCAGACAGGGGCCGACTGGCACCGGGGCCGGCCAGGATCAGCCAGCGGCAGGGGCAGCCCCCGCGCCGCTCGCACCCAGCCTGCTCAGCCGGGCGCCGGCGGCGGCCGCCCTCGCACGGAGCACCCGCTCGCCGCGGCGCTGTGTCCCCGCACCC
>JAVJGJ010000062.1:35458857-35470837 GCA_035590215.1 Microhierax caerulescens
GGGGGTGGCTTGTGCCTTTTGCCTGCTGTACTTTCTAAGTTTCTCTGAACTTAAATGTAGGCATTTTTGAAGCCAGTAGACAAATGAGCCAGCGTTTCAGTCTTCATTTGAAAAGGGTATCAGTTGTCCACCAAAGGTGCTATGATCCTAAAGCCAGTTAGGTCTGTGCAAAGCTGTAAGCAGAACAACCATATACATTTAGCACTTAGTTCTTCTGTCTCCTTTACTCTGTTTGCTCTAAGCCATTGTTGGCAGCTCCCCTTTCACATCTGGATTATTTTCTTTGAAAATCAATATTGTCTTTAGTGTCTTTTTGGTTTGTGTTCTAGTGGAGAATTTCCAGAAGCTGCAGCAAGCTAAGGAGATTCTTACTAATGAAGAAAGTCGAGCGCGTTATGATTACTGGCGACGAAGCAAAATTACCATTCCGTTCCAGCAATGGGAGGCCCTGAGCAATTCTGTGAAAACGGTGGGTGTTGTCTAAATTTGGGCCCTCAGGAGGAGGAGGAGGTAGGGCTGGGCCAGAGAAAATGTCGTAGTGAGTGAGGGGATGAGTTACAGCGCTTCTGCTGCACTGGTGGGTTTGGGGGATGGGAGTAGTAGAGAGTTATTCCTGCACTAAGTGTGTTAAGGAAATTCAGGAAAAGTTGGAGGGCTGCAGAAGCCCATTCACAGAAGGGTTGTAGGCTAGGAGGTTTCGAGTTCATTTCTCAAGTTGCTGTTTTTACTTGTACTATGTGACATTTAAGTAACTTCAGAGGTGTTTTGAAATGCTTTGGCACACCTTGCTTTTGTAGGAACCCTTCATTTATTGTCAAAGTTAGATTAAAGCTAGGACCTTTGTATAATGTAGTCTTCTTTTGGGATATTGCTTATCAGCTAGGTTTTCATGCTATCTGATTAAATAGAAAGCTAACTGAAGAATCTAGAAGATAGGCTTCTTGGAACTCTGGGTTTCACACAGGTCTTTGGAGACACCCTGCTAGGCTAGTGGGGTGATTTGTGACAGAGACAGATGTTCTGAGGGTTGGGTTTCCTCCTAATTTTTCTAGTGTCATAATTTGATAGTGTGTTCCTAGTAGATCCTAATTCCGTAATGTTTGGGTTTTAATATTTTTTCTGCCTTATTAGGGTGAATGATGGTTACAAGTCTATATGGTCATATTTTAAGGCAGGTGAATGTTTCCCTTGCCAATTCTGCCCACATGAGAGGTTTGAGAGCCCCTCCCACTAAAGCGTTACACCTGAGCTTAGATGTTTGCTGGAAGCATCCCATGAAGTTTAGTTCAGTTTCAAACAGAAGTCACCCTACAGACTTCAATAGTAAATCTTTCCAAATTGTCTTCCTTTCAAAGGGCATCTTGAAGTAAAAGATAGCTTTGAAAATGGACGTTTTCTAAGTCACTCAAGCCCTCTTAAGGTGTCTGAAGCCATGACAGAAGACCTTTAGAATTATTTTGTGCACTTGTACTTTTTGTTGTTCATCCCCACCTCACATAAACTGTCCTCTCAAATGCTATTTGCAATATGTAACCATGCTTTCCCCTATCCTATTGGCCTGCAAGCTTCTCTCTAATATGTGCTTTTTATTATGATACAAGAAAGAAAAGACAAGTTAATTAAAATCTTTTAAAGCATGGGAATTTGTTCCTCGTTGCTTTACATTTCTTTAGTCAATGCACTGGGCTGTCCAGAGCAAGAAGGACCAAATGCTGGAAGCTCCTGACTCGAGTAACAGCAGCGACATAACTAATGAGATTTGGACCCAACAGACTGAAAACAGTGAAGATGGATTGTCGGATGGGAGCAGGGAGCAAGGAGATGTTGCAATTCCTGATGTGAGACCACAGTCTTCAAAGAATCCAGACTCCCCAAGTAAGTAAAACCAGCAGTTACAGAAAATTGCAGTATCCAGGAGCTGGCCTGAAACGGAGGTTTTTAGTCATGAGAAATTCTTCTTTGGAACAATATGTTTAACTAGTAGCTTTTTAAATGTGGTTTTAGGTTGGGTTTTTGTTTTAGGTTTTATGGTGTTTATTTAATTTTGAAGCTTTCAGACATTTCTTCCTACCCCATGTTTCTTTGCTTGTTTGCTAGTAAAAGCGCAAAGAAGAAAGAAAATATTCTTCTTAAACCAAAATAGAAAGTTCAGTTTTGCTGCTATATCAAGATGGAAAAAAAGCAAAAAAGGCAATTATTTTCAACAATTTAAAAAAAAATATTTAAAAAACCTGTTAAATAAAGTGTTTAGGTATTCTTTTTTTTTTTTAATCCAGCATTCAGTACTTCTGCGCAGTTTGCATGTGATGAGTTAATGAGAACTACAAATTGAGACTTGAAGGCTTCTTTTGTATTTGAACAGATTTTTTTAAAGAACAGTGCATGCACCAGAATAAATGTATATTTCAAAAACTGTCATCTGGCCAGTTAGTATTTCCCAGTTTACTTACCACAGTGGCCACTCTCTGTTCTGCTTGATCCTTCAGGAGTTTCATTATCTTAGACTTAACGTTATCAGAGGACTATTATTAAAGTCCTGTCATTTCTTCCCAGCTTGATCAAACAGGAAATTAAGTTGAACGGTGAGGGTAGCATAACCTAATTTAATTCCAAACATTTGTGGGAATGCAGAAAATAGATAAGAAAATTCTACAAACAAATGTATGTGAGGGTAACTGAAAAGTTTATATTTAAAAATTACGCTTTATTACACTATTTGCTATTTTTTGGTAATTAAATCATCACTGTATGCTTTGTAGAACAGTACAGTTTCAATGTAAAGAAAACATTGTCATGTTTCTTGTAATGGTGAGCTTTCTTTGGAGGCATCTTCTTTCTCATAAGTTTTTTTAGTTTTAATTTCCAGAGATTTCAATGGGAAAAATGTCAAACCCATGAAACGCCTGATTTATCCAGTGGGCATATATTTATATTAATAAATATTAGAATGTATTTATTTACCAGGGCCTGTATGCGTTAATTGTTCATACTTGACGTTAGAATGGTGATAATGCTTTTGGTTTGGTCCAGGAAAATGTACTATATTGGATTCCACTTTTAAGCTGGGATATTTTCAGTTCCTGTCTGCTGGTCTGTAAGAATTACGGACTGTAACTCCATGTAGCTACTTCAGCCTGAATAAGAGATTTTAACACTAAGTCTGGTAATAGGTTTCAGCTTCCTGATACAGGAAGATCACATTTTATTATTAACAGCCCATAGATCATACAAACATAGCACAGGGTCTGAAAAACTCCCATACTCCCTTGTATGTGCAAGGACCATCAGTGCCTTCCCTCCCCACTGCTGCCTTTCACGTACTTGAAGACTTATCATGTCACCCTCTACCTGTTCTTCTTCAGATTAAGCAATTGCTATTTGTTCAGTTTTTCTTTCTAAATCCTCTTTTCTGGGCTGCCATGCTCTTGCTGTTCTTTGGACTCTTCCCAGCTGATAAGTATCTTGAGTTTGGTGTTTGCTTGAGTTCTTAGTCAAACAATGCCAAATGTCCTGGCTAGTCAGGAGCACTGGGAATTACCAATTTTTACTTACTTTTTTTTTTGCAGAAGATTATCATGTATTAGTTTTATACATGTTTATAATAATTTACTTGCCTTTCTCTGTTTTTCTTAGGATTTTCAGAGGCAAATTACTGGCACTTGCGTTTCCGCTGGTCGGGGGACGCTCCATCAGACCTTCTGAGGAAATTCAGAAACTATGAGATCTAAAATGTGCAAGAGTGTGCAATCATCTGTTTGACAAGTCAGTATTTTTTTGGTCAGCAGTTACTTGTATTTTGTGTTCATTCATTGTGATGTGAAAGTTGTTTGAATAAGTATCTTAATACTGATTTGTTGCCACACACTCTCTGAGCATTACAGATGGAGGTCTTTTTCTTTAATAAGCAAGCTTTAATAAGCAAAGCTTTTTTCAGTATTAACATAAAGTGATTTTGTGAAATTATCCAACATGTTACTTATTGTTTCTTGTATTCTTAAATACTGTGTAGTGAATAGTATTTTTCTTAATTCTGTGATGTTACGAGGAATGTACTCTCAATAGAACCAAAAGTCAATGTTAAGACTCCAGCATATCATCCTATTCAGTGATGGTTTTCCAAAAATGTATGACAATGAACTTTAAACAAAACTGTTTCTAAACTGTGTACTCTGGTTCTCCATTACTGCAGTGATTTACAATGCACACATGCACAATACTACTACAAATGTAACTTGTTGGAGAATTGTGATCTTAAGATATAGATGAAATAAGAAGGTTCTCATTATCCAAGAAGGTCAAGCACTCCTAAAAATCACTTGCTTTCTATCTTAAATACACTTTTCACTCTAGCTATTTACTTTGGAAGGCAGTTCCAGAACTTCACTTCTCCAGTTAGCGACGACTACTTCTAAAGATTTATTGATGGACAACTGATATCCCTTGCAACTGTGCCAGCATTGTTCTGTGGCTTAATAGTAATTTCCCTCCCTGCTCTTGCCTGGTAGACAGGGTCCTGTCGGGGTTTTGCATGGTGAGGAATGAAGAATCGGGGCAGTCAGCATTCATGTGTACAAAATCTCCTGTTAAATGGTTTTGATATTTTGATATAGAATCAGCAAATTCTACATTGTGTTTGTTTATTTTGTATTTGCTTTTTTCTCTGTAAACCTGGCTAAATATGTCAGGTATCAACATTGTGGTTTTGTGCAGGCAAGTGATTCCATCAGCAACAAATAAAACTGCATGCATCCAGAAAAGGGTTGTTTTCATTTTTTAAATTTAAATCCTCTACCCACCATAGAGATCCCTTTTGAATTTCTTGTTATTTGTCCCCTCAATGGGTAAAAGCTTAAGCAATTCCAATTATGAATCTTGGGCACCTCCATGGAAAGTCTTACCTGAGAACTACGGTCTTCTCCCAACATGATCTCAGTGTTACTGCGTCTGTCTCTCCCTGAAGTGACATGTGTGGCTCTGCTGTGCAGGGGTGTGATGTGCTGACTGACCTACTGTGCTTCTCCTGTTTGCTATAAATTCTAACATGAGTGCCCACCAATGGAACCCTGTTAATATGTATTTCTTACTAGCCTTATTAGTGTACTTATTCTGGTGCCAGTTTTCTTTCCAGGCGCTGTTCATGTTAATGCTGGTTGCATTTATACCAGTTTATAACAGCTTGAAGTACTGGTGTTCTGCTGGTACAGCTACATTGATCCTAGACTTGATGGCATCAGTAGCAATAGCTGGTTTTGCAGCACGTCTTTTTGCTCATCCAAAGATCTTTCTTTTGATTCTACATGCTTATCCCTTGCATGTTTGGCAGCTGAAAACATTATAGAGATTATTAATTCTCTGCAATATCTGCTAAATGTAATCACAAATTTTCTTCTAGTGCATGTACTGCTTTCCTTTATCAAGAAAAGGAAAGATCAAGAAAGACTTTCAGTGTATTTTATAAGGAGAAACTAAAGAATGTCAGCAGAAGAAACTCTAGTTTATGCAAAGGATACAAAAGTAATCGGGTGCAACTTTTCTCTCTGGCAAAAAGATGGAAATGCAACCAGCTAGAGTAATTTGAATCAAATGGCAGCTGGGATCCTCCTCCCCCCATTTTACTTGCTTGTCAAGGTGAAAGGAGGGGGTAGGTAGTTGGGTGGATGATTTAGCACCTACCTGGCTGGTTTCCCTTAAGCAGTGGGTATACAATAGACCTTTAAACAGCAAACTCATTTTTCATATCGTTAAAATGGCATGATGTCATTATTAGCCATATATTACGTGGTTTGTTTTGGCAAAGCACCTTTAGTTATTTGTTCTGGTTGAATAATTGTGGGTATTTGGGAGATCCTTAGCCCAGTAAAAGCTGGTAGCAAAACTTGCACTTTACAACATACCGGATAGAGATCAGTACTCTAATTTGTCTTTGCCCCAGTGAAGGAGGCAGACCATTAACTGGTGCTCTAATACACCAGTGCAGACTTTTTCTCTGTAAATGTATGTATTTAACTTAAAATGGTCCAATTTTCTGTATTGGTCAAATGTTGTTGAATGAACCTGTTCCCAGCAGAGCAAACCCAGAGGCAAGACAAGCAAGAGGAAGCTGTGCAGCCTGTTTTGCTTTTAGGACATCGTAGGTGGGACCTGACCTGCTGGCCAGCAAGAACAGTGAACTGGAATAAGTGGGCAGTCTAGTTCTTCCTCATGTTAGGAAAGAAAGCAAGAAGGACCTGACAAATGACTCCATGTTAGATCATTCAGGACCCACCCCCAAGCATAAACTGGTTGTTGGTTTTGTTGGGTTTTTTTAATATATAGTATTTTTGGACCTTTTTTTGCTAGTAGCAGGAAAAGATCCAGCAAATGTCCAGCATGATGTCATCCACAATAACGTGGTGCTTTGCCCTCTGCATGGTAAGCACATCACGTACCTCACATGCTTAAATAGTCATTGGAGTAGGGGCTGTAAGATGGATCTCTGAAGGTCTGCATGGTGTGATTAAGAGGCAGTAGAGTCAGGTATACAGGGGTTTTCAGTGGCCAACAGAGAACTTTACTTTCTTTGCAAAGTGGAAACATCTGCAAAAGGACAGTTGTGGGGGTGGGGAGCAGCAGCAACAAACCCAGATACTATAAATTAGAAGTAGTGTCTGTGAATCTCAAGTTGGGGGAAGAGGACAACTACCTGCAAGGGATGGTGAGGTCCCATTTTCTTCTTCTTTTTCTTCTGCATTTCCTGTGAGTTATTTAGGTAGTTAGCAAAGTGTCCTGAACCTTCTGGGTATCTGAGGGGTCTGACCTGGTGTGTGCTTCCACTACACAGCCATGGAGCACTGCCATGCTTGAGGGCTTTGTTAGCTCCAGCTCTGAATCGCTTAGCGTAGCTTGGAATGAAAATAAACAGGCCCGGGAGGTGAGGCTGGGTCCTGTGGAGTCTGGTCAAAAGTACTGATTAAACTTGGCTGTTGCTGGACTTGTGAGGACTGATGAAATTTCAGCTGGAAGTTATGAGACAGCAGATGGGAGTGCAGGTGGATGATGATGATGATAGTAACAAAATACAGAGAATAGGGCATGTTGTTTAATACCGAGTTTCTAGGTCCCTGGAATTGTATCGACCAGTTTTGTAATATCAAAACCAAAGCAACTAGTTAGCCAGCTGTTTACAATGAAACTGAACAGCTCTGGGGGGGTCCTTGAATTATATAAAATTGATATATGTTTAATTACTGCTGTCATGACTGTTCTTGTGCAGAAGCTGAATATGTAAGTTTGAGAACATTCTAGATCTTCACAAACTTGTTTTGCCAACATTTCCCACAAGACAATGTAAAAGTTAAAAGTTTTGATGGTTAATACAGGTAGTATATGACTTAAAATCTTGGGCTGAGTAATGCTGAATGATAGGTAAGGTTGTTTCCTGAATGCTTGTTTTTCTTTTTAATTGAGAGAGGGGAAACAAAAAAACCCAACAACCCCAAACCAAAAGATAACTGCTGTATTTCATAATAGAAGCAAGTATCCTGATGATGAAAAGAGATACTGGGCAGCTTTAATTTCCTGAATATGCACATTGCTATCTTACACTTTCATATCCTGCAATGAGGGACAAGGCTGTGGGAAGGTAAGCAGTGAGGCTGTTGTAAAGCTGATGAAATTACACAGCAAAAGATAAAGCAACTCAGTAAACTGTCAGCCTCTGTCACTGTCAGGTGGGGCGATACTGATCAGTTTGCTTAGGCTGGGTATCTTTATTGCAGACCAGTGTACGTGCTCATCCTGCTGCTGTGAGTTGCCAAGCCTCTCCCCCGATGGTAGGCACTGGGTATGTTTGTACTTTCATCTTCACTCTCAGTCTCTTTCCCCCTGCCCCCGTGTTAATGAAGACGGTGCTCTTCATGTGCTCTCTTTGTCCCAGCTTTGAAAGGCTTGTGGCTGAGTCATTACAGTGGTGCACAACACAGACTGGGAATTTTTACACATTCTAGGTCTCTGATGGGTATCATAACCTGTTACAGGTAATAGATGCTGGAGAAAATGAGCATTCTCTCCTCCCTATTCCATCTCCATGGTGGTTTGCTCTTGCTCCCTTCTTCTGGTGGGGCAGTAAGGGAGAGGGGTTACCTCTAGGAAATGAAACACGCTGCCAGTGTTTGGACAGTTTCCAGTCTTGATGTGTGGCGTGGTTCGTGGTGCTTTGGGCAAAATTATTTGCTTGCTGCTTTGTCAAAACTGCTTCTTTGAAAATATTGAAGGACTCCTGGCACTGAAGGCAGACTGCTTTTCTAAGGAGATGCAGTTTGACTCTTGGGCATCAGTCCTTACAGAAATTATGTTTACTTTGTCAGGATTGTCAGAGCTGGTCCTTTACTGGAAGGTAATTTCCCTGGAGTTCCCCAAATTTATGCTGGGCAGAGGACCTTCAGCTCCTCCTCTTTCTCATGAACAACTTTGAATGATATCAATGGGACAGGGGGAGGGCAGAATAATGAGCAGAAAGGTCCAGAGAGTAAGAGACTGTTCCAGCTGTGGTTGGGCCTGGGCATCTTTGGTGCATTCTGCTGCTTGCAGTCCTCCCTTTCAAAGGGTCTTAGTGCTCCCCAGGATTCCCATGTCCATCCTTAGCCTGCCACTGCCAAAGGAATAGGCTGCTTGCTTCACTGTGAGTAGCTGACGATAAAAGGAGCCTGGACATCTTCAGCATCCCTTTTCTTAGCTGGCTGGAGGCACCTTGATCCCCGCAGGTGCTGTGCCGTGGGCCTGCACTAGGCTTCAGGAGGAAAATTGCACCAAGTGGCAGAGGTACGGAGCAGAGCCGTTCTGAGCCTGTGTGTACCTTCTTGGAGTCTGGACTCCAGCACCAGCTTCATTACAGCCTTGCTCACTCTCACTCTCATAGCTGAGGTTTAAAAAGGGAAGCAGATCAGAACAGTAGTGCTTTAACTCTTTGCTATAAAATGGAGATGAGAAGCGATAGGACTCAGGAGGAAAGCACTGAAGCCACAACACTAGTGCTGCTGATGCATGTGTAGCTTTAGTGGGCTGTTTGGCAGTCCCTCCTTACTTTCTTCTGTAATTACAAAAAAGTTACACCCCCCACCACCCCCCCTCGTAATTAAAACCATATGGTTCTTCCCCTTTAGAGCCTCGGTGGGAACGTTTTCATAAATCTCGCTGAAGGGTGAGGGTGGGAAATAACTTGGGTGCTCACTGCTGCTCTTTTGTTTTTCAACTGCAAATTTTAGGGACAATTAGTTTTGAGGAGAAAATGTTTACCAAATATAAATGCTTCCTTAGACAGAGGAGACTTGCTGCTTTTCTGACACACTGGCCTCTTATTTTTCAGTGTAAAATTTAAAATAACCACATATTTTGGTGTCAATCACTTGACTTTTCCAATCCCAGCAAGGTTCCAGTGAAAAGAACATCTTGAAGTTGAAGAATTCCTAATAAATATTTATTGGATTGGTGCTTTGTCATCAGATCTATTAAAGCAATGAACCCTGTATTTTAGAAATAAGGCACTTAAAATGGTCAGTAAAAGACCTGGCAGCTTCTTCAGTGATGCACTGGAAAAGAAGGACTTGGTGTGAAGCTTGCCCACTGTGTTTAGTATTTTGACTCTTTTAATACTGTCTTTTTATTTATTTGGAGTGCTACCCAAAGCTGTATTACACAAAATAGAGTTTTTCCTCATCTGTTCTGGATTACAGGGGTGGGTGAGATCTTCAAGTTCTAAAAGAAAAAAAAGTCTTCAAATTCCTGATTAAACAAAATCAAGCTTTGTATGTGGAGAAGTTATATTTTTTAATTTGTTAACTGAAATATGCACATTCACTAAATATTTTGATATTTTTCAGAGTGACTTACATGTTTTACTGCCCTAAGCACACCACTGTAAGCTGCTGGTAGAATACAAATATGCTAAGGTGAAAGTAGCATGTATACTGCACTTTAGCAAAGGATGCTTTTGAATTTAAAAATTGTGTCTTCTGCAACATCTGATAAGATGTCTGATTCCAGTATCCCTTGGCACGTGCCTTCACATGTGAGAACTTAAGAGAAATGCCTAGTGTTATGGTCATGTATTACACAGTGCCATTGTCAGTTATTTACCAGTTCAAGATTCCCTCTGAAGTGCAACCTCTAAGATTTGCATGTGCCCTGACAGAAACAAGCACCAAACCTGAAATCCCTGGAAGCTGTGTTAGGGAGCACTTTGAAACGTTGATTTTGCTGCCAGATTAAACAATTTTTTTTGTTCCCTTTATTTTGTTCTGAGCAGAGAGATTTTATAAGAGTTTCCTCTTCCCCTGCCTCCATTTTCTCATCAAATTGAGTTGCACTAATAAGATATGGTGCTAGAAAAATGGGTTTGCTTGTATGTGTGGGGGGTTTGTCACCTGTCTTTAAGAGAGATAGGAGTGAAAAGTGGTTGTTCCTACTCTAGTGTATTTTGGCCTCTGTGGAAATACCCTTTTTATTATTTCCAGTCTTCTCTTACCTGAATTTGCAAACTTTTCATCTCTTCATGAATGCTGCGGACACACATAGGAGGCAATTGACAGCTGAGTGGTGCAAGGCTGGTGGGGAAAAGGGGATGTGTGTGCAGGGGAAAGTGCCTTGGTCTTATGCTTTTCCTGGTTCTTAGTTGCTGTGGGGTTTTCCCCCCTTGTTGCCAGATAGTGTGTGCATGTGTGTACGCTTCATGTCTATGCAGAAAGCCATAAGGACAGGAACAATGATCTAGGGGTCTGTACTGAGGTCTAGGAGTAATCTGACCAGCTTCCTTCCTGAAAGGGAAAGTTTGATGGAGCAAATACATTCAATATAGATTACCCTGCTGCTGACAAGACTTTATTTTGTATTAGTTGTAGGACATGCAGGCAGGACAACAGCCCTTTGGGCAGATAGGGACACTGTGGAATTCTTTGGATTACTCCTGAGCTCTATGCTGGGGCAGTGCCTGTCATGTCTACAGAGAAGGCGGGCTTTGCAAAGAACACTAACCTCGGTGTGCCCCTTTCCCACCTCCACCAAGTTTATCACTGTTTATCACGAGTGTTTTAGATGCAGTGCTGGAAACTTGACCTGGGACCTATTGCTGCTTTTCTTTCTTGGCAGAAGCAGGGCAGGAGTATGTAGGTACGGCCTAATGAGTCGCAATAGGATAAATGCTAGATAATCCCGCTTGTTGCTGCAGAGGCACCCTTAATAATGAGACGAGACACTAAGAGTAAAATCTGCACATTGTAAACAGTAGGAGAACATTGGGAGAAAAAAAAAGTAACCCCCATCGGGCCGCAGCGAGCAGGGTTCGAACCTGCGCGGGGAGACCCCATTGGATTTCAAGTCCAACGCCTTAACCACTCGGCCATCGCTGCTGCTGGTAGCAATGTGCCCCGGCTGACATCCTTACTCAACCCTCTGGCGGCGGAAGTTCCCGCCCTCAGCCACGTGAGGGGCCAATGGGCGCCACCGCCCCCCTTCCGCGCTCCTCCACGGCCGCCATGGCCGCCGGGTCCTCCGCCCAGCCTGTGCCCTCCCCAGCGCGCCGCGGGCCCCGGGGCTGACGCTGGCGGGCTGCGCTCGATAGCACGGCTCGGGGCGACGTTGCCGAGTGCCGTGAGGCTGCGGGCTGTAGCCATAAGCGCCGCCTCTCGCGCAGAGGGTTTGGTTTGGCAGCTGTGAACACCGGCTCTGGCAGCTGGGGAGGCGGCGGGGGCCGGTCACGGCGCCCGTCCCCGTGCAGGTGGTAACTTGGATAAACTTCCCGTGCAGCTGTTCAGCGCAGCCAAAACAAATGGCGACTTTCACCCGTCTGGGTGTTTCCAGCCAGAGGCGTGACGGCGGGGCGGGCCGCGGCCCGGGGTGGAGGCGCGCTCACAGCCGGAGCTGGCGGGAGCCCGGCGGCGTCGCGCGCGCCCTTGCGGGGGTACCGTCGTACACCCCCCACCCCCACCCCCACCCCCCGCTTTACTAC
>JAVJGJ010000062.1:35470937-35498896 GCA_035590215.1 Microhierax caerulescens
GGGCGGACACCCCCCCCCCCCCCCCCCCCCCGCTTTACTAACTCTTCCCTCAACTGTTAGAACAGTTCTCTATCGTGTGACTTTTACATGTAGTTATGTAGTTTAACTCACTGGAGCGATTTTTTTTTTTTATTCTAGCAATAGTTAGATGTGCCAGCAGCAGTAAATGGAAATTAATTTGACTTCATATGCTACAATGGTTAAAAATAATAGTTTTCCTTTTAACTTATTGCAGGGCTTACGCTAGGGTTTTTACCCTGTTTTCCCTCCTATAGTCACAGCTTTTGTTACTTTTGTTTGGTTGTTTTTTTGTTTTTGTTTTTGTGGGGTTTTTTTTTGTTAATACCTGGAATGGTGGTGATGATTGTGCTTCCCCCTCCCAGGTTTTTACGAGTTATTGATCAGGAAGCATTCTCAATTACTCTTTAACTTTTATCAGCATCAAAAAACATTGCTGGATTAATAAAGATCTTAAAATAAGCTTAATGAAATAAGTCTCTTAAGACTTTCCCTGGAACCTGACCTGGGGAATGCAGAGGACAGACAGGCATTAGGAAGCATGAGGTGTTTCTGTAATTGTTAAAAGAACTCAGTTATTTTGTTGTACTTAAATGGTAAAGAGAATTTAATAAATATTGAAGTTAGTACAGCATTTAAAAACGGTTTGAATCTTTACCTTTAAGCATTCATTAACAGTTAGGAAGTTAGTTTGTGGTCATTGTCAGGCACCTATGCTCAGTTCTGCATTACCAAAACCAATAGAGAATTTCTCATTAGTTTCTATGGGAAACAATAAGAGCAACAGTGTTGATGGACCGCTTGTAGAAACAGGGCTGATACCTTAGCTACGTGCAGGCCTGTAATCATCCCGCTAAAGTAGAAGGTAAAAGGTTGGATCAATACAGAAAACTTGATAGATGTTAATAATTTTTTTTTTCTTGCACTTTCAATGCTACTTTTGATATTATCTGAGTGTCTTTTTGTGTTATTGTGGATATATTAAAAAATACAATCAAACTTCATTTAGAGTTTATGCTTGTGCTATTTGCTGTGGTTTAGATAGAGGAAAATTTAAAAAATGTTAGATGGTCCTTAACATATAAATAAGGACCATATGAAATGGTCCTTATTATCCTGCTCTGTATCCCCCTATCTAACTCAGTAGTTCAGTGTCATAATAACCTTCATTTAAATTGTTGCCTGTTTAATGTGCTTACACCCAAAGTGTTTTGGTCTGTTTTGCTGATGTCCATGTAGTTTTGTGTGTTTGAGTAAGGTTCTCATAAGCTGCGTTATGCCTGATAAGATGCTGTCTTTATCCCAGAGTGTACCTGGTTTTATATACAGGAAGATGAAAAGCAAGACTATACCAAATTTTTATGATAATAAAAATAGCAAATGTGTGAAGAGCAGGGTGAGGAAAAGTAGTGCCTTCAGTATACCACGTTATAGCCGAGGGGAGCTTCTTAAAGAGCAGATGTAGAAGTGGAGACAGTCAGAGATCATTTTGCTCGTGGAGAAACAAGTATTTCTCAGGTGTAAATGCCAGAAAAGACTTGTTGGGGCTTTTAACACAAAGCTTTTTTTTTTTTTTTTTCTTCCTCCTTAATTGATTTGAGGACAAGGAACAGAGCTGTTTACTTCTACACTAATGGATCTGCTGCAGATTTATTTTCTTTACAGAAAACAGACTACTTGAAATCCATACAAGTAATTTGTTTTAGGAAAATCTTACGAAATGCAAGAACATTTTTACTATTCAAATCCAAAGGAAACCAAAAGAATAACACCTCAAATTAAGATTTGGTAATAACCCTTCAAGTAAGGGCATTTGTTCTAACTATTCCCGAAGGGACTGAACCACAGCAGTTGATTTTTTTCCCTCCTTCTACAGAAATATGTGCATATGTGCTATATACTGGTCTTCACTTGCTTCTTACACATATTTGCCGCACAGCACATGCATGATGGATAGGGCTGAGATTTCCAGTCACCTAGTAGGCAATTTGAAGCTTTGAGTGAACTGCTAGATATTTATAAATCCTGGATGATCACACAAAATCTTTGCCTTCTGAATAGATGACATTTCTAGGGTGAGTAAAAGGAGTAACAGACATTTATTCTGGTCATGAATTAAGGCCTTTTGCCAGTTGAAGTTTTTTAATGACCTAGAGATCCATGCAACAAATGGCATGTTACCACTCTGGTCTTTTATGTTATTTGCACAAAGTTATTTTAGCCAGAAAAAAATTACAGGAAAATTTTAAATGCTCTACATTCTGAATTTTGCCCATTTATTAAGGACAGTTTGTAAGAGGGGAAAAATCCACCTTATCTATATGAAATATAAAATATGCTATCCCCACTTTTCCAGATGCTTTGTTTTGTTAGTCTGATTGGAGAAACATGCAAAAAAATACTCCGTTATATTACTGGGAGTCATACATTTAAAATGTTCTTAAAGCCTAAATCAAAATGGTTTTGGTTTTATACTACAGAAGTGATTCTTGGATTTCATTCTACTGAAGTAGTACTTAGTACAGTGTTTTCTGAGATCTCTAGACAATTTTTTCCTGTACTTCATTGAAGCAGGGTCTTTTTAAAATTTCCTTTAAAATTTAAAAGTCTTCCTTTTCTTGACTGAAATGTTAAATACAGTTAAATTTTTTGATAGCTTTTTAAAAGGTAATTCTTCTGTAAGCTGAGAAAATGTGGAAAACTAACTTATCTACAGAGAGGTTTTGAGCTGCATAAAAAGCGAATTCAAGAGAAAAATGGAGAATCTGTACATTTGTTACTGTTTTACATGGGTTTGACAGTAAGCAAAGTCAATGTGAATGGTATCATTAGTGCCTGTGCTATGCTATTTGACCTCTGTTCTGGTAGCTGCCCCAAACTATAATAGCACAATTCCTGTGTCTCAGGAATGAAGTTAATTGGCATCAGTACTAACTTACGGAATCATGTTTTGGAGTTTGCATTTGATCTCCTTGTCAAGACATGTATTTTAAATCTACTGAAAATTAGGCTGGAAAGACAATAATATCCTGAAGCTATGCAAAATGCAGAAAACCCAAAGAAGACATAGCAAAAATAAATTACTGTGTGGTCTCAGTAACAAAAGAAGTTTGTTCTCTACTTGGAAGAGAGGGGTGGTTATAGACATTGGGCTCAGACTGTATCAACCCTTGGATTCAATGAAAATGCCTTTGCTCCCTATTAGCAAATCCAAGCTGATTCTTTAAACCAGACTCACTGGATGCCAAAACAAAGATTACCAGTCTGAGCTCACAAATGGCAAGACAATGTCCTTTGGAGTGCTGCATACTTGAGCAGAGTTTTGTGTGGTGACACAAAGACACATGGATCACTTATGAATTATCCACCTGGAAATCCCTGGGTGCCTGACAGCTATGTAGGAGTAGTTAGTATAATTTCTAAGACCCCTGAGGTCTGAGAGTTTGGATCGGAGCTCGAGGGAACACTTGAGTTCAGTTGTTCTCCAGCAGGCCTTCTTTGGAAGGTGAAACTATATAGCTGAACCATTCCAGGCCCATAGGCTTTTTATGAGGTTGAACACAGATTTGCAAACTTGAACACAGACTTGTAAAGACACATCTAAAACATCCATGCAGTGTCCCAAGCCATTGAAACATGGAGACAGAGTCAGTGTTCCTTTTGTCTCACAATTTGCAATGTCTTAACTTTTTATATTTCGAATTTAGGAGCATTTATTTCCTCGCAGGCCTAAGAATAAACCAATTTATTTTTTTTTTTTTTTTTTTTTTTAATGATAGTTGGCTTTATTTTGTGTTCACGTGAATCTAGGACGTGAGTCAAATGCACAATTTCATTAAAACATAATAAATCATTAAATTTGTCTGACTTGTGTAAAGGACACACAAAGTATATTTAACCAATTACATTCAATTGAAACTTGAAAAACTCGGTGCCTGTCTCTCGTCAGAGAAAATCGTCGCTTGAGCAATGCTACAGTGACCTCCAGTGTTCTTTGTGCAAACTGCAAGTAAAAGCAGATGGGATGTTGCAGGTACAGGAGCAGGTTTAAGCACTTTCATATAATAACTTTTGAAGATGAGCAGTGATCAAAAAGGGACTAGGGAAGAATGGTATCACTTGCAGAGTGCTACTTGAATTCTAGCTCTTATCTGTGAAGTCGTGGTGTTCCCAAGACAGAAAGAGATCTTACTACAACTCAAATCACTGAAAACATTCTAAAGAAAGCTTCAACTAAAATAGCCTTGCAGTGTTAAGTCCTAGATACTGAGATAGGGAGACTCAAAAAGATCTTAAGAAGTCATTAAAACCTTGAGATAAAAGCCTGAAGTAAACTCTGAGTAAAAAGAGATGTAATAAGGTCTGCTGCCAAGAGCTGGAGAGCCTCCAATCGTACAGGTGTTCAGCTAATAAAGCATGCTACTTGCTGTACATAATCTTATTTTAAGACCTTAAAGTCAGAGATATTTGGCTGCCTTTAAGAGGCTGAGGCAATATAAGGGGAGAGAGGTCAAACAAAAACTGATTTGAGTAGGACAGAGCTTCCCCAGCATTCAAGCAGGTACTTGGCTTTTAGGTGTCTTGGCCAGCTGCTTGGGTCACCTTTCACAGGCAGCAGGGGGAGATCCTTGTCCCTAGTGGGCAAGTAAGCTCACCTGTTTCAGAATGGTATAAGCAATTCTTCAAAAATACTTTTCAGTAGCCACTGAGCAGCCCTGAAGATGACTAGATACGAAACTAAAAGCCTAACTAAAACATTTTGGTATGTCAGGCTAAAATTAGCAATGTTTATGCATATATATGGTTAATTTGCACACTATGATGTTGTCAAAGAATTAGCTCATTATGAGAATTCATACATATAACAGTGCTTTATGAATGTATTGTTCTATAATTTTAGAATTTTGGAACCTATGGCACCTGTTTTTAAATAGGAGTAAAAATTACAGGTGACAGCATTCAGGAAGGATTCTGGTATTTAGAAAGTTTTCATAAACTGAAAATGCAATTATAATATACTTGCTTAGGAAATGCAAACTAAATGAAACCCATCAGTGCTTAGAGTTTTTCTTCATGACAGGACTAAATGTGAAGTAAACTAAAAAAAGCTTTAGTGTGTCTCATGGGCTTTTAATGAAGATTTAACTGGCCAAAAATGAACATAAGATAGCAGAGAAAAATTCCCAATGTATATGTGTATTTTGGAAAGTAAATTTATCTCCTAAAGGAGTCTTAAAAGTTTCATTTCTCTGTCACTTAAAATTGGCAAAAGCTGGACACTGGAATAGATAATGGAGGGAGAAAAATCTGGTTTAGGACTGTTATATAAAATAGTGGTACTAGGATAGGTTTGCCCATTTTTTTTTTTTTTAAATGTTTCACTTCTGTAAGTAAAGAGGACAGATACTGCAAAATCTTTTAATAGGAATTTGGACAGTTTAACCAATCAGTAGAAGAAATGTGCAAGTGATAATCAGCATGCAAATATATTCTTCAACATTAAATAATCTCTATGTTATTACTGTCAATTTTAGAAATATAGAACTGAGCCACAAGCATTTCAACACTTCATTTCTTGCCTTTTTTGACCTCAAGTGCAATGTTAATTTGGTAATCCCTATTCCATCCCTTCGCATGCATTTACTTTGTGGCCTTTTACTTTGCTGGTCTCTATCAGCTTTTTAAATGCAACAGTTTCAACATTTACTCCTGCTAGAAATCTGTTAATATGTTATGTCTGTGATGCTTGCAACTGAAAAATTAGATTAGATTCTGCCTAAGATTACAAGACACATTTACAGCAATGTCAGTGAAACAGTGACTTTGTGCTTATGTGTAACTTAGAATATTCAAGAGTGAATTCTACATTTCCCTTGAAGAATGTGAATGAATTAACAAACCCAACACAAATTGCGTATTACAACAGATAATGCTAGCACCACTAGACTACATAATTTCATGTTTTCTTACTGAAGAAACTAATGAATAACAATAGCAAAAATAATGCTGCATACTGAAGTATATTTGTTTGGTATTTCTCTCATTCTATTAGCTTTGTAGATCATTTAACAAAACTGAATGCCTAAAACATACAACCAATAGAAATAAGAATTTACTTCAGAAAACACTATATGGCTAAAACTTTCCATTCTGTGTCCCTAAGAACAGATTTGGGGACCAGTTTCAGGTACAGAATCGAAAGTGGCTTAATTTTGGAGCTACTATATAAAGATGTTACGGCCTGCCCCTATAGTCTGTTTCATAAACTCCCCCACATAATTTGTTCATGCTGTGCTGTACATCCCTACCCTTAGTCCACTTATTCAAATTTTTAAATACAGAATTAGTTTTTAACATTACTCCTCTTATTAAGACATGCTGTATTTCATTTATCCTAAACCTTGGGAGTTCTTATCGCATCTCCAATATCACTGAAAAGCCCTTTAGGGATAACTTGCTGTTTTCATCTGTTATACGTAATATATATATATATATATATATATATATATATATATTCATGGTGCAAGACTGGTGTTAAATGCATGTTATTTCTGGTGTGCTTTTTTTTTAAATACAATATACTTACAATCATTTAGGGTCATCTGGATAAGAGTGATTTATTTAGCTTTCCTCCAAGTTTTTGTTGCTAGTTCCATTAAGACATTTGGAGACTATTAGATATGAATGCTAAATAAAATGAAAAGCTATTATTCATCACTTACAGTTCTGACCACTAACAAAATTAACTTGCCTGTGAAACAGATACTAATTTAGTAGATTTTTTAGTGTGCTTTATGAGAATTGTCCCTAAATAATAAGAGTTGTCAAGTTTCAAAGAGTTTGCATTTCATCATGCTATGCTTTCTGGCACAATTTATTTAAAAAGAACCTAGGTAACTTTTTCATGACACCGGTATGTTTCCTACTTCCTTTCCTAGTTCAGAACCCTGTACTGTGCTCCTCTTCACTGTTTATTATTAAACCTCGGCTGTCCCTCCCCCTGATTTAGCATTGTGCTTCCATGTTCCATGGCTCCTGTCTCTTTGCTGGGGCTAGTACGATGGTGCTTCACTTTCCTTCTGTTTGGTTGAAAACATTCTGACAGAAGTATACTAAAATTCTGTATTAAGGGGTTGCTAACTTGTGAAGTGTTTTACTGCCTTGGCTTTATTTGCTTGACTCCATGTTCACAGCACCAGGATCTATTGCTAATGACTAAAATGCTGTTTCTGGCATGATAAAATGCAAGAGAACTTTGAGTCAACCAAAGTGCTTAAGAATTGACACAATCTGATCTAGCAATCATGCATTAACATTAGAAATGTTGAATGGGATCCTGCTATCTTAAATGAAAAGGCTATTTAATGAATATTGCAGATGTTTATCTGGATAATGGAAAAGATTAAAGTCCTTGCCTTTATTAAGATATTAATTACTGGTTGGGAGATAGTAGCATTTTTAAAAACTTTCAGTGCCTTTGCTACTTAGAAGTCAGAGCTCTTCTCTGGCTTCCCCGCTTCCAGTCTCCCTCAGCTACTAATAGGGAGTACCAATATGGTTTCTGAGACACAGCTCTAATAAAACCTTCTCTGCTGTGTTGTATTTCCAGCAGACATCTGGTCCCCATAAGAACAGGGACTGGTGATTGTGAGACTTCTCCCAGCTGCTTGTAGAATTTCTCGTTGTCCTCTTCATCCTGGCTGGGTGGTTTATAACAGATTCCCACCAGAATATCTGCCTTGTTGGCCCTCCCTCTGATTCTTACTCACAAACCCTGAACTCTATTGTCACCATCATTAAGCTCTAGGCAGTCCAAACACTCCCTGACATACAAAACTATCCCACTGCTTCTCCATCCTTGCCTGTTCCTTCTGAAGAGTTTGTAGCCACCTATTGCAGCACTCCAGTCGTGCAAGTCATCCCACCATATTTCCATGATAGTGACTATGTTATAGCCCTCCTGCTGCATGATGGCTTCCAGCTCCTCCTGTTTGCTGCTTATGCTTTGGGCACTGGCACAGATGCACTTCAGCTGTGCTATGGATCTTGCCTGCAACACTGGCATGCTGCCCCCAGGCTCATCTCTAATGACCTGGGTTTTATTACCTTCACCCTTCAAATCTAGTTTAAATCTCTCTCAGGGAGCCCTGCTAACTCCTGAGCTAGAATCCTTTTCCCCCTTTCAGACAGGAGAATTCCATCTGTGGCCAGCAGGCCTGTGGCCCTGTAAACTGGCCTGTCATCAACAAACCCCAAAATGTAGCTGGTGACACCAGGCTGGGGGCCAGGTACTGATCTGTCTGACCTTCCCATTGCAGGCCCCAGCGCTCCCTGCAGCTGGCAGGATGGAAGAGAGCACTGCCTGGCTCCTGATCCCTCAGCCAGGTGTCCCAAGGCCCTGAGGCCTCTCTTGGCAGCCCTCAGACTTGTTGTTTGGACTTCATCATTGCCCCCTTGGAAAACCTGTAAAGGGTAATAATCTGAGGGCCGTACCACAAAAGAGAATTTTTCTGGTAGCACCCCTTACCTGGGCACCAGGGAGGGTAGCAGACTTTCCTGTGGGCTGGGTCTAGTCGGCATATGGGGCCTCTGTTCCTGTCAGACTGGAGTTGCTGATGACAGCCACCTTTCTTCCTTTCCTAGCAGAGCTGGCCATGATGTGTGTGGGTGACCGATTCTCCCTGGGCAACTCCTCCAACCTGGACAGGCTTTTGTCCACACCATCATTTCCTGGCCCACAGGTTCCAGAGCTGCAACCTGTTGCATAGGGGCACCAGGGAAGGTGAAGAAGGCCGGGGGGTGACATGCCTGCTGCCCCAAGCAGGGACCTGATTCCATTCCTCCACGTCACTTCAGACCCCTCCATTTGCCTGCTGGTGAGTAGGCTGGGGAGGCTCTGCATTCTGTGATGTGTCCACGTGCTGCGTTTGCCTCAGCGATGGTAGGGAGTGGATCTGCCAGCCTCCTTCCCTCTCACACTCCCTGATACTCCTAAACCTTTCATCTTCCCCTTTTTAGCTCTGCCACGAGGCTGAGCTGATCATCTACCTGGTGGCTTCTCACACAGTGTTATCCCAGCTGCCCTGGGACAGCAGTGACAAGCTGAGGCACTCCCTGCAGCCCCTGGTCCAGACTGCTGCGTGCTTCTGTGGGAGCTGCGTCTGAGGCGCCAGACGGTGCTTTTGGCTGGGAGGAAACCATGGCTAGGTTTCTTCTGAAGGGCAGATGAGCACTGCTGGGCTCTTTTTGACCTCTTTGAGCTGTCAGGGTGACAGTGCGCCCCCTGCGCCAGCCGCCGCGCCACCCCTGGTAGCTCGTGCCCTGCGGTTACTCTTGTAGTGTCGGAGTTTGGCCGCCTTCGCGCCGGGCCCTGCGTGCGCTGAGGCGCAGCTGCCGTTCGCCGCGGCCTCGCACCTTCCAGCGCTGAGGGGGCCGGGGCACCGCCCGCACCCTGTCTCGCCGCTTCCGGCGCTGAGGGGGCTGGGGTTCCTCGCCCTCGCTTCCCGGTTTTGGCGGTTTTCAGAAAGCTCCCCACGGTGTCTCGGCGTGATCCTCTCCACCAGAGCTGGTCTGCCAGAGTAGCAGGCCTGGCAGGCTTCTCAGGTTGCTGCTTGGTTGGTTCTTTTTGTTTTGAAAAACTGAAGAATAAATTCCCTTGGTATGAGGGAATGAAATTACTCCAGTATATAGATTTATTGTAATTTGTCAGAGGAATTGCTGAACTGCTGGTCTGTAAGAAGCTACTGAATTCTGTAAGTACCTCAGTGAGTGGTCACCTGTTTTGCGAATTCATTACATGTAACAGAAAAGGACAGAAATCTTTGAACAAAGGAATAACTTAATCTAAAAATGCACTTTACAAAAAAATAAATACAGATATAGCACAAGGGAACTGAGGAAAAACTCCAACAAGTTTCATTTTGTGATTAATGTAGTTTCTACAGCAGAATGACAGGTATTTCTGTGGTGAGAACTCATTTTCTTGTGTGGATACTATCAAATTGGACTGACTAGCCAAACACTGTGCAACAACAGATTAAAACTGCTCAGTGAAGTTCATGAAGGATGGGCTAAGTATTGAAGTCAGAGGATTAGATTTACCAATATGTAATGTTATGATATAAGGAGTTATGACTGGTTAATAGAGAGCAGATATTAAAAGAGGCTGTTAAGAAAATATGGAAGACAGCCAGGGTGCAGAAGTATAGTATACTGTAATCCATACCATTAACATATTTTTAGATATTTTGTGTGGGATATTTTAATGGTACTTAAGAATTGGTACTGCAGTGGCATTTGCAGTGAGTACTGCATAACTTCAAAACTTGCAATGTTTACTTGCAATGATGTGCCTACCACTTGATATGTCACAGGTGACATATCAAACCCAAGTTTGAGTGGAAAAGCTTTATAACAACAAATTAATAAGAGGATTAAAGACAACTTGGGAATGATTCAGGTGCCTGAGCATAGGTGTGTAGAGCCATTTTAGACACTTTTGGCCTCATAAAGCATGCCCATATCCAGCCTTGGCATATCTGGTTGAAGTCTATGGGAGGCCTGTGATACACTGAAGCCTTATGTGATGGATACCCTGCAGTATCTAAAATGGCGCTAGATGCTTAGCTTAAGTAACTGAATCCCATTCCTCATTTGATAAGACAGATGACAGGTCAAAGAACTTTAAATAAAATTAGCATTTCTCCACACCTCTCCTTTATGTACTTATTGAAATAAGGAGGATCTCTGTTCACCACTGTAGTAACGTGCTTCATGAGTGAAGCACTGGTGTAGTTACAAAGACCTAGTGATTTAAAAAATTGCAATAGGTGTCATCTACATAACTCCACTTGTCTATATTGAATCCTGCAGTTAAGTGAATTGTGGTTTTGTTTGTTCTTAACTTTCAAATAACATTAATGAATATTGAATGATGAAGCTGATGAATATGAATATGAAGCTAAGAAATATTGAGAAGTACTAACTGCAGTTAGTAAAATTTAGACTTGGATTGCGTCATGTAGTTTTAATATAGTGCTCAGAAAATTTAATCTTTCTTAGTCTAGCAGCTTGCTTCCCTGACTATTGTTGTTCATGTCTTCTAAATTCATGAGTTGAAGGTGAGCAAGGAAAGAATTATCTCTCAAGGTTGAAACTTGAAAAAATTCTGAGATGAATGAATTATAAAGTTGTAAGTTTAGCATGGCAATACCAGGTACATTTCCCCACAATAAATTAATATATCATCTAGGAAAGTCTGCTTAGTTTCCATGAATAATATATAATGCTATTGCAGGAGAACAAAGTATTCTGTAAGATGTTCTCTATACACCTTTTATCTGACTTTCAAATCTTTTCCTTCTATGCAGCTTTAAGTGCAGAAGATGGTACTGAGGTGGCCTGGCCCAAATGTGATTATTTTTTATTTTTGTGTTCCCTCCTTCAACTATTTCAGTAATGTCTCTTATATCTGTCCAAGTCTTGTTTTTTTCCTCAGTTATGAATAGTCACAATATGTACTTATTCCTCAGATGCCCTTTTTACCTCTAAATCAACTAAAAATAGCCAAGCTGTTATGGGTGAAATTTTCCAAAAAGAAAATTCAGCCAGATGCGTGGACCTCATACAAATTTTCAGACTGAATAGTTTAAGACCATTAAGATCTTAAGCAGCAGAGTAGTGTCTCTAGCAGTATAGGTATAAATATTGAGCAACCTCTACCTTTTTGGAGTTTCCAGAGTTTGTTTTTTTTTTTTTTTTTTACACGAGTGGTATTGCATGCTATGCTTCAGGGAACTTTAACTTTGCTATAATAGCAAATTAACAAAACTTCAGTCATGTCCATTTCTTAAATGGCTGCCTTGGTGGAAAATCTTACACATGTGAGATTATCGACCTGGAAGTATGTTTTGAGTGTTTTGTGAAGGTTAATGAAGAAGATTGGTATACAGCATGGTTTGTATGAACTTTTAGGATATGTAGGTTGCAACTGTATTTGGCCAGGCTTTTACAATAGTGGCCTTTGCTTTCCTTCTTCCCTTTCCCCTCCCATGTTCAACCTAAACCTCATCAATTTCAGAGGGGGCTTTGCCACTGATTTAAATCGTGTCTGATGTCTGGACTAAAAGCTTAGTGTCAAACTATGTTTGCAAGACTAGCAATGAGCTTGGGGTTCCTTTAAGTGGTATTTTCAGTAGCAAGTTGTCAGTGAAGTCAGGAACTAACAGTTTAGGGGGAGGTCCGAAGTGGGTAGTGCCCTCCCCACTTTGACTCTCTTCCCCTCCTATTTAATTTCTCATAGATTAGGAATGACAAGCAACCATTTGCTGTTTTACTGTCAGTAACTCTGGAGTCCAGCTGCATCAAGAAGAGTTCTTCACAGAGCTGTTTCTAGAATCTCTTAGATTCTTGATATAGAAGGTAAGATTGAAGAGAAACGAAGGGAATTTTCCACTTAGTGAAAGTACATGAAGCTGTGAGTGGAACTATAGTTGCTTAATCAAATGATCACTTCAAAAGTTTGAGATAAAAAGCTGGTTTTCTTAACCAGCTTTTTAGAAGAAGAACTTCTAAACATGATGTTTTTAATGTTCTGAGTATTTTAAATTGTCATGGTCTTGTCACTTGAAGCCAGTAGTCAAAGTTGTGTGCAATGTGTTTGTATGTTTTCCAAATGTGAAAAAACATACCGGAATATTGGAAAAGGAAGTATAAAATTTTGCATGGATGCTGTTATTTTAAAACGTTTAACTTACCTCCTGGTAATTTGCTGGATTTTGTGTCTAATGCAAGGAAGGTTTACGTAAACATACATTTATCACCTTGGTGTTGAAAATACTAAATTACAAGGCAATTTTATACAGCTGTTTCTGATTTTAAAATATGAAAGGCACTTGTTTATAAGTGAGGGGTGATGGAGGGGTGTTATGTTCAATATAACGATTGGTGTATTTCTAAAACTTCCTGTACACTTAGACAATTTTCCGTTATGTAAAATCCATTTGGATTCCTCTTATTAAAGGCAAGCGATGTTCAAAGCTAGTGAAGCCCAAAAGACATCCAACAGCAAAGAATTAGGCCTGGTGAAAGATGCATAATGATGCTGTTCACTTCTATTCCTAATTGGCTGGTTGATGTTAGGAAACTAATCCACCTTGAGAACAAAGTTTGGTTGGTTTTGTTTTTTTTCTTTTTTTGTGGTTGCTCTATAGCCATTATGCTCTTGAGTTGGAATGAGAATGGAGGTCAAAATGGGCAGGAATGTCTTCAGTCATTTCTGAAGCTGTTTCACCAGAAACGATGTATCATCTAAATAGGGTTTTTCTTCTGAGCTACATTTTGATTTGAAACTGTTTTTCTGACTTGATAGTGGAAATAAGGTGCTGTGCAGTGTCAGGAACCCTGTGGGAAGAATTAGTCTGCATGTCAAAGGTCTGCCCATGTATACAGGCATGGCATGGTGGAAATATGGTTTTGCTTAAGTACTGTCTCCTGTTTTTTAGAATGTGCTTTTGTAGGTGTTAGCTAGCTAGCTGCTTGCCAATATCCAAAATGATGCAGTTTCTGAGAACCATTTCTCTTATTTTCATGCATATCTCAAAGTTAATATATACTTAAGAAGTATCAATCATGTATGGTACCCTTAATTTTGGGGTTGTTTTGTGCGTGTCTGTAGACAACTGGGAAAAATTATGCTATTTGGGTCACTGGACAGAACAAATAATGCAAGCCTTTATTTCAACTTGAAAACTGTTACATAAAATGGTACGTGATTGTGAAGCATCCAGGGATAATGCATGGGTATGAAACAAGAAAATCAGTTGGCAAGAGTAGCAGCTCTACAAAGAGAAGGGTAAACCATGGGCTTTTACCTCATTGCAACTAAGAGACATTGGTTAAGCAAAACAGTATAGTATAATTTTGCAATAGATAACCCTCTGCAAATAACAAAAAGGGGAAATCGGGAGATTGCATTTAACAAAAATAAAATGTAAAAACCTTTCAGTAGCACATCATGGAATTTTTTTGTTGTCTGTTTTTTTTAATGAGTTGAACAATATCCTATTTTTAGTGGAAGGTCAACTTGAACTTTATTTAAACACAGTCTCTGGTTCTGAATAGAGATAGGAACACTTTAAAAGTGATAACAAAAGGGAGGGCTTGGAGCCAGACCTTCTTAACCTATCATTACCAGCAGATGATAGCCATCCATGTAGGAACTATATGCCACTTAAACAGAGATCCTTGTTTTGTACTCGAAGTGCAGGCAGTGAAAATAGCACAGACACTTAACCAATCTCAATGTTTTTTTTTCTTTAAGAATTTGAAATGGCTCCAAAGAGTATTAATGAAAACATTTTCTTTTTGAATGAAATGAATCTGATGTCACATCACCTTCTTTTTTTTTTTGAAGTGAATGCTTTTTCAGTATCTTAAATATTACAACTGCAGTTTGGGACCAAAAGGGAAATACCTGCAAAAATGTACCTGGTAGATGTGTTATGAAGATAAGATTGGTAAAGCATTTCTAAACCAAGCAGGATTGCTTTGGTTCTACTGTCACCCACTAGAATGTCATTGATCTAAGTGGAATTTAGTTTACTGCTAATATAATGAGAGCATTGTCAGGTTCACAAGTTTCTATGGTTCCACTTCCATGGAGATTTTCCTTGCTGTGGCTGTAGGCTCAGGACCATAACGCACATTTTTTTGATAGCTGTTGGTTCAAAAACAGAGCCTGGCATGCTAGTGCCAAAGTCAAAAGTTCCATAGCTGGCCAGGCTGTAGGATTCACACCTCTGCTGGAACATCTCCTAGAATTCATCAGCGTGTCACAACTGGCTGGAAGTGTGCGCATTCAACCAAGGCAGTAATTTTGACAGTGTGTTTAAGGGAGAAGGATGTATTGGCTGACCTTAAAAAGAATAAAAAATACTGGTATTGGGATAACCTTGACATAAGTATGAAAGATGAAATTATATTCTTTAGATTTATAGTGTAAATAGTATTTGGAAACTTTTTACTGTCCTTAACCTGCTTATTGGTCTCAGTTAAAGTGTGAGTAAGATGCTGTAGTGGCTAGATGGTGCATTCTAGCACTCCATCCCTGATTCTGCCACTGGCATTCTGTGTGATCTTGAGTAAACAATTTTTCCTCTGTGATTCTGTTTCCTTATGTCATATTGGAAGACAACCTCTGCTTGAAAAAGTACTTTCAGGTAATGCACTGTAGAAAAAGTAGGCTTGACTATTAACAGGGAGAGCTCGTTCTGAGTATTATAACCCTGGGAAAAAAAATCTTCATTTGTTATCTCACTAGAGATCAGAAAGTCAGCATGAGACAAGTTCATGGAGGTGTGATGCTTTCCCCCATCTCAAACATTTTTTTCCATAAGCCTTAATTAAACCTTTTCATGCCAGTATGTCAGTCATAACCTGTTCCTTGCCATTTCGATTTTCCAGTATCCAGTAAGAACTAGGCTTAAGCTGTGTTCTTTTCCTTGGCATATTCGTTATAAGGGATGATGTATGACACTATTTATGCTGAGAAGTATGTTGAAGAACTTAACAGAAATCTTATGTCCTTGGAAATTTCATCTGCTTTTCAGATGTGGTTGAAGTTGGCCAATGGATTGAAAAAGTACTCTAGGGAGAAAGTAGGCACAGACAGAAGTGAAAGGGAATGTAAAAAGAAAAAAAAAGTTTTTATTTTCTTTTCTTAGCTTTAAAAATTATATTCCAATTACTTCACTGTAAATCTACATCTAAAGGCAAAGCCAGTTTAAATAATCTTCAGTGAATAAATGTTATTAATGGATCTGAATCTTGTCACCTTCTTCAGTTCTCCAGCTCATCTTTCCTTTGTGCTGTCTTTGCATTAACAGACGTGTTTCCTGTTACTAGTGATAAGAATTCATAAAATCTGAGGTAGTTAGTGTGTAACCTGACAACTTTGTATGGAAATTAAAAAAATTGGCAGGTACATTATAGGTTTTTCCTGGTGTTAAATGGGCCAGATCCTTCCCAGATGCCAGAGGTATTGCTCCATTCCAGACATGTTCTGGCCCACAAAGGTCTTCAAGGAAAAAAAGCCCATGCTTTTGTATTGGAAATGGAACTAGCACATTTTAGCATTCTGAGTATCTTAGTTCATGGATCAGCTAGAGGATTAAAGAAAAATGCAGTGACTGTTTTTGTGGCTTCTACAAAACCTGATTTGCACTTGCTGTACTGACTCTGCAGAAAGGGACTAACAAATTTTATTCCTAGAGTGGTGTTGGCTGAAGCTGTATAATAAATATTGAAATTAAGAACAAATAATCAAATATATTACATACTTTCAGCAATGTTTCACATCCTGGACATCCTCAAGTGTCCTGTCCATGTGTATCTTGTTTAAAAATGCTAATCCAGACTAATATGTTTTCTTGTGTTCCCTGATTTTTAGAAGGCAATGGGCCTGTGCATTTTGTGAAATTGATAGGATAATATATTTTATGTCAGTGTTCAGTAGAAAAAAAAAACCTCAGAGAAAACAAATTTGGTGCCAAGTTCCTGGGTTATAGCCTTATGAATCCCTTTGCTGTCCAGCTCAGAAGTCTGAGACTGAGTCATTGCCTCGAGATAGAAGTTGGCATACAATCAGAATGTATAGGAAAACAGTAGCTGTTCTGAAAATTGCAAGAATAATCACCAGAAGTATCAATAATGACATGTTTCATGTCATCTTAATTGTTCAAAAGCTTTTTAACTTTACATTTTTCTTACATATTTGTGCTCTAGTATATAGCTTTAAGGATGCCCATCCCCCTGCCACCCCTCCAGCAGCCACTGTGTCCTGTCAGTCATCCTGAAATACACTGGAGAGCTTGTCAGGCAGTCCCTTGCAGATGCCTCAGAAGCCAGATAGTGAGCCTTAGCAGTTGCACTGAAGTTCCTAACACAAGGAAATTACATAGGCAGTTGCTTTAGTGCTGAATATGGACCATATATATTCTAGGATAGGTGAGTGATGTGCTATTGGCTTTCTAATGATCTATCAGGAAATGGATTCTAAAGTTAACGTTTTCTAATTTATGCAGAATATCTTTGGCTCTGCTTTCTGACATGAATTAGTTTGTTTATGTCCGTATAAAGTGTACTTATAGATTGTTTAAAAGCTCTAGGTACTATGTTCACATTCTATTGCAGATGGATACAGACTGACATTTTCTGGTGTCTTTTTTTTCTTACACCAAAAGGTTCAGCAGTTTCAGTTTGGACACGTCTGCTGAAAAGACAAAATTCTCATTATCTTAAAATTTTTAGCACTTGTTAGGAGTGTTCAGGTGGTTGCTTTTCTGACTGTTCTGACACACAACTGTATCTTGTGACACATGCTTAACATCCTAAGTGTTGTAAGAGCTGCTGGTCTACAGTGCTGAAATTGCCTACTGTAAAGGTTAATATAATGGAGTGTGAGGTTATAGCAGCCTTTTACCAGAATGTCTCACAGTCGAGATCCCTCCTGTGATTAGACTGCATATTATACGGGAGAAGAAATATATGTTTTTAAAAAAATACACTGTGGACTGTGATTCTCATGTTTTTCCTGAGGTAAGCACCAAAATTTGTTGCCTCAATGAAGATAATCTGGAAGGACAGAAGTTCACTTTCTAAGTGGAAGTATCAGAGAAAACCCCCAAATGATCTTTACTTTCTATCACCTATTATCCTTGCCTTGATTTAAAAATTAAAAATTAAAAAAATCCTATTTAAACATGGATTAGCTAATGTAAATAACAATAAGGTAAGCCTGGCAATTTAAAATTATGTAGTCAAGGTATCAAAGTAATTTTAAGATTTTTGTAGTTTCCACTGCATTGGCTTGCAAACTTGTTTCCATATTTCCAGGAAACATTAGAGTTTTACTTTAAAAAAACCCATGGACTAGAATCAGCAAGTGAGAACTTAATTATTTATACCTTAAAATAGAATTGAAATTTTCAAACCCAATAATTTTTGCAAATGACTCTCAGTTAATGATAAGTTATGGGCCTGACCCAAACCTAAAAATCTACTGTTGTGTTCAAAAGCCAGATAAGCCAGGGCTCAAGGAAAGAATGAAAATGTTTATGTTAGACAATACACTAGGGTTAGAAACCCAAAATCCAAAGAAACCCCAAAATAACCCAAAACCCCAGAAAAGGGAGAGTGACAGCACATGGATTCACTTTTTTCTGATCTGCAAAAATGGGATTTGATTTCTAACAATTCCCAAGTTTGAGACTGCTCAGTGGTATGAAACTGGAGCACATTGATCTCTAGTAAAAGGAATTGACTGTGATTACAACTACATTTTTATCTGCCAAATTTTAGAAAAGGTCTGATCATTGTAGATGACCTGTAGTATAGGAAACTGTGCTGCGAGAATGGAGAGTAGTTCTTGCTGCAAGCAGCAAAGATTTTATTTCTGAATTTTGAGTAAAGCAGTTGCTAACACCCTTCTATCAAGAATTGAGGGGAAGCCACTGTGAAGTTAAAGCATGAGTCTATCTGCAGAAAAAATAACCTGAAAATCATCTAGTCATTTCTTCAAATCTCAGTAGAAGCATGAAGTGCTATCTATGCCCAGGTCTTACCTGTCCTCTTGCAACTGATATATGACTTAACCAGAAAAAAATGCATAACCCAATTGATACCATTTATTTGCAACTATTGTGAAGAATTTCAGGAACTACCCATATACTGGGAGGCTTGTGAAAATGTCAAAGGTACAGGCTGTGAACCAGCAATATTGTAACAATATTTTTTTTAATATGAATGAAAGGCAGACTCATTGGAAGGTTGGCCAAAGGTTTTCAGAACTAGTGAACTGCAGACAGTAAAAAAAAGTCTGTCTTTTCAAGAGTGTGAAATGATATGGTTTGATGCAATTCCAGTGAAGCCAAAGGAGAGTATCTTGTTGAATTAAAAGGCTTTTTGATTCAGGGAGGAACAGCATGGCAGGAACAGCTTCTCTGCTGTATATTGATAGGCTGTACCAGGTAGGTGCTGACAGGTAGGCACAGACATGACGCACTATTTGCCAGTGCTGCAGTCAACCAAAGGTGCACGCACTACTGGTTAAAGGAGAGGTGGTTTAAGAACCTATTAAATAACAGTGCGGTTTGGAGTTGAAGCTAACTGAGAATAGCAGGGATATGAATGACAGACATCTGTGGCTTTAAGAACAAGTTATTAGTACTTAGGAAAGCTTACTGTAATGGGTTAAAAAGAGTCACCCGTTAATATTTGCTATCTTTAATTCAAAAGGTGGTATGGAGGTCTGAATGTTAGTGGGAACCTGGCTACCAGGTTACTGATAGCTCCCTTGCTAGTATAGCAGATGTTGTGGGAAATAACTATATAGCTGTAGCTATAAGAAAGTTTGAATTTTAATCTACTTTGCAGACACAGAACCTTTCTGAATATTAATTATTCAATAAATTGATACAGTTAATAGGTGTCAGCCCTTTGAGATTGTATGAAGCCCTCTGAGTGATTGTAAATATGTCTCTTATTTGATTCCTCCACTGAACAGCAGATGGAAAGAGCTTGCCTGATTTCTTGCTTTGTTGCATATACAGTGTATATTAGCAAGAATTGATAGCCTGGCCATAACAAACATACTGGGCTAGACAGACTGTTGATCTGATTCAGTAGGACATTTATTATGTTGAATGTGCTTGTAGATATTTTGAGTTTGTTGACTCTTGATGCCTTCTGTCTCTTGCGGTTCTCCTTAGTCTGAAATTCTGAAAAGATTGGTTAAGCTAAGTTTGGAAACATAATATTTTGCCTTCTGGGAGCATGCCCTAATGACCAGTCTCTACAGCTATGCTGTGTTTTCAGCCGATTCTGTTCAGGGCTCAGTGAGTAAATAAGTATTTTACATTGAGTAGAACTGGACCAGCAGAAGATACCGAGTCATCCATCTCAAAGCATTTTGCAACAGCTGCAATGAAGCTTTGTGCATAAGAGGTGTGGTCTGTACACTTGCATAGCTGCAACTTCATCACGTGAGGGAGGATACATAACAATTACAGCTAGCAGAAGGGCGACAGTCCTTTTCCAGACTAGGAGCCATCACTTGTTTCTGAAACACTGAATGATGAGGGGGCTCAGTCCCCTTCAAACAGAGGGATAAGTTAAACTGGAGTATTTCAAAACTGTGGAAGTATCCTACCTACTTATTCATTGGACAGAAAAAGAACCACTGATGCTAGTGATCTGGGGAGTCTCAGATTCTATTTCCTTGGAAATTGTTACAAGTATCTAAAAGTTACATGTGTAACATATGGCCAAATACATTGACATTTCTGGAGTTCTCTTTTTCTTACTAATTTCCATGGAAGGAAAAGTGTAGTTCTAGTCAGTCTGAACTCAAGTTTTTCTTCCCTTTATCTTTTGACTTGGAATTAAAACTGAAAAATCAGTCCTTTAAATATGCTATAACCTGACTATGCAACTGAATCTGTGGGAGATTAGGCCTGTGACTAGTATAGCTTGTAATAAAAGAATAAACTTGGCACTTGCATAATCTTTACTAAGAATGGCAAAACCCTAAATTACCTTTAACCTTAATTCTTTAATTATTATTCATATTGTCTTTGCTTGCCAGTGAAACGTGGCTAACTATTCTATGGCAAACAATTTGGATCTGTTTCTACACAACTTGCCATAGAAACCCTAAACATACTGTGTGTATTAAATCAGTGCTAGGTTCAGTGGAAGGTGACAATATATCTCTTCAGCCTACACAACTGCAGTACCTTATTACTTTATTATACAGCAGTAATGGTTGTAATAAGTCCTGCTTAAAAAGGACAGATATCCATTATTTGTGTGTTTGAGGTCTTTATTGGCTAAAAAGGCTTTGCTGAGCTATGTTTTATGGGAAGTTAAGTTACTGGAAAATTTAAAATGTTTTTTCTTTTGGGACAATAATCAGTTGCATTCCTACTAAAGCACAGTTATAATTCTTTGTTGGCACACACACATTTCAATGTGCCTGAAGGTCTGAACCATGGCCCAGTGAACTCAGTAAAAACTCTTAAATTAACATCGATGGACTTTGGATCAAGCTCCTAATGAATGATTTATTCACTTTAAAGTCTTCACTTAGCTTTACTTCCATCTTACTGACTTCAGTAATAGGCTTTCTTGACATAACCTGTCTTGACACTTAGAAAATATTTGTTATTAGAGGGTGTAAAATAACTAAATGTTTCACTTTCTCCTGCTATTAATTGTTATGACTTTTAAGACCCTCCATATATATTTTTGTTCTTAAAGTGTTTATTATGACCAATGTAATTTGAGACATGGATAAGATACAGGTATTGTGCACATAGCATTCATGTTTTTGTTTTGTGATAGATTCAATAATGTAATATATAATTTTTGCTTTAAAACTCCTTTTTATTGACTACTAGAGAACTTACATTCAAAGGTCTTCTAATGCAATTATCCTTGTGTATTTTTTAATATACTGTCAATTGAGAAATCTGGAAGGGAAGACAGGGAATTAAATGTACTCTAAATCTATTATCTTACAGTTTATGCAAATATCTGCAATTTTTTTTTCACGATTTAGAAATGAGGGATCAGAAAAAATAATTTTATCTCTTGAAATCCTAAGCCTGTTATGGAACCAAGTCTGTACTCCTGTAGGCAGCTCTGTGCTCTGACAGAGGGCAATGAGACTTGCAATTGTGGATAATAATTGCTTATTGGAATTTTATTGTGTTTTGTACCTAGGTGAAATGTCAACAAAAGTGCCGAGCATTAAACTGAAAATTGATCCTCAGGATCTGCAGATCCAGACTTTTACAGTGGAGAAATTATTGGAACCATTGGTAATCCAGGTATTTCAATCTTGCAGAAAATAAATTGGATAACCATTGAGGGAAGGGAATAAGGCTGAAGAACATTGGCTAAGGACACTATTATGACAGGCATAATCACATCTCTACTTACTTGTAGTTTACACTGGCTCAGAAACTGTCCAAAGGGATCTGTCTTTTTCCAGACTTGGTCATTCATTTAGTCACTTCCATTTTTGCAAACGCCACACAGAATATCACAACAGATGTTGCATGTTCTAGCTGATCTCTTGTACAGTATTATCTAGTGCATGTTGAAATGTAGAATACACTGCAAATGAATTTCCAGCACATAGAAAGTTTAATGTTTTAAGTAGTGGACATAGTGGGAAAGAAGAGCCTTGAAATCTGTAGGTGAGTTTCTTTGTCTGAGTTTTGAAAATAATTGCATTCTGTTTCATTTTAGAAGAGATGCCCTAAGAACAGTGCAATTGTTGATATAGAAAACTATCTTTGTAGTTTTCCTTCCAACTACAGAAAACTCAGACTGGGGGATTTACAAAATTCTTTGGGCTTGTCGATAAAACTTTCTTTTTAGGAGGAGTGATTTTACTGCATATTTCAGTTCTATTTCAAGTATTCACTGGTTAAATATGCGATGCTTAGTGTGTTAAAGATTCTCTAATTATCTCAATATTTGGCGTGGATTAGAAATGTCGTTTTTAATACAACAGGAAGGACCTACTTGAAGACCTGACCTCATTTTGCAAATAACGTGTGTAACTAAGAAGGTGTTAAAAGACCTCTGTAGCAATATGTTACAGGGTAAAACCCAGAAAAGACAACTTCTATTTTGGAATTAGAGATATTTTGAATTTTCTTTTCATGGTACTTAGAACAAAGATTTTGGGGTACCTGCGTTTAGTTAGTCAGAAACATAGCAAAAACCCCAGGAAAAGGGAAGAGGTGCTGATCATGTTTTATAACATTTCTAGGAAAATTTGCTTTTAAAAATCAGTTAATTCATTACAACAAGTTTTTCTTTAACAAAAAAGTTATATTTTCCCCAATTGAAACCTATGACTCTCCCTAACTCATCTAGTTTCTATTATTAATTTTTCATTACCAACTTTGAAATTTCTTCTCTTATTTTTAATTTCGTGGTCTTTTCCTCAGTTACTCATTTGTACGTTCTGGAAGATTCTTTTCTTCAGAAAGTAACCTTTTCTTTTTGTCATGACTTCATTTCCAGCAGTTTTTAACTGAGCTGCCTCTCACTCATTTTGTCTGCTTTTATTTACTTATGTTTGCCTAGGTTTGACTGATGGTGTATAAAACCTCAGTTAACAGTTCAGTGGTTTGTGGGAAGTTGTCAAGCTGAAGCATCTTATGTGGATGGATTATAAAATTAGTTTTACAGTAGTAGGAATAGATGTCTTGATAGACTGCATTTCAAAACTTTCCCTTGTATGCCAGTAGGTCAGACTCAGGCAGCTGCAACACTGGGTATTTTTAGAGGAGGTGAAGAAATGTAAATTTTGGCCTCAGTTCTGCAGGATCAAAGAAACCTGACAAAACAAAGAAATACAGCTCCAGAAAAAAACCAAGAAACTATCTAATTTTAGGTTTTTTTAGTTTTTTTTTTTTTTTTTTCAAAAGCTCTTCTCAAGCATCTTTAAAAAGATTGAGTCTGTTAAAAATGGAAGTGCTTAAGTTCAAAGAGAATATGATTTCAGCTGTCTTTTTCCCCACTCAACCTTAATGCTTGCTTTGTTTCATAACAGAATTGTGGAAGGGAAGCTTTCATTTTGAGTGGGAGATACAGAAAAAATGTTGAAAATGCAAAAGTGGGGATTATAACTAATACTCATGAAGGATGATTGAGATGCTGGAAAGGCAATAAATGAAAACTGATCTATGATTAGAAAGAGAATCATACTAGTCACAGGTAAAAATGAATAGTGTTGTGCTATGGCCTGATTCACTTGGCAGCTGATGCTCTGAACATAATTTAACTTTATTTTGAGATTTATGGCCTAATTAATTTATTTGAAAGTCTTGTAATGCTCTGGTAAGAAAGAGTCAGTAGAAGTGTATGAGCTTCTCGGGAAGTCTGTCCTAGCCAGTTATGCTGTTGAAGCAATCATTAAGTTAACAGCATCAATATGGGAAAAAGTGAAGGCAAAACCAGCCTATGTGGAAGTAACTTTACAAATGACTTTGCTAGATTCTCTCTCGTCCCTGCAATTTGCAATTGGCAGTGGTGATCATTTTCAAGTTGTGAAAACAGTATGACACACTTTTTTGTAGAACCCCGCCTCTAACTTGGCAACTTCTCCATCCTTGGAATAAAACAATGCCCCTAGATTACAATCTGCCTGGGGGGTTGCAGGGGCAGCAGTCTCACTGCACATCCTTCTTTGCATCCCAAACAGTGGCCTAACCCAGGATGGTAAGTTCAAATAGTGCTGCGCAGGGCTCTGCAGAGATAGAAACTCGTGTGTTGGAAGTGACATAACTGTGTTTGTGCAATTCTGTGTCCAGCCTTGTAAACTGTACACTCATGGGCATGTACTACTAGCTGGACTGTTTCCTATGTATTGTAAAAAAGTTTCTTTAATCCTGTCCATTTGCCTCCTCACCAGAATGGGGTCCTTCTGTTTATTATATTTTATTCCAGGGGCTTTGAGGACATTAGTGAAGGAAGGCTTTTAGGTAACATTCCTTATCAGTGGATTTAGCACATAAAAAAATTACATCAGCTGACAGCTGTCTTGATGTGAATTGGGTACATGCTCAGACAAAGAATATTTATTTAATTCTGGGCTTTTATTAGAGATGCACTCTGTCATGGAGCAATTAATATGCAGCTATCAGTAGATCATAAAGCATTTTCATGCACATAGATGGTTCTAATATGTGTCTTGCTTGTGCTAGCTTTACTCACAAAATAAAGCAATTAATGTAATGAAAAGTATCCTCTTGTTTTGTCTCATCCTCAGAGATTGAAGCCTGTTTAATCTCTTTGCTATACTATGTAATGATTACAGTTATGGCAAAGTATAAAATTGCTTCTGTAGCAAGCTGTTATAAGGCTTTTTTTCCTTTTGAATTTATGTGCAAGTAAATTTTTGAAAGATATGACTTGATGAGATTCATATAGCTTCATTAATTTGTGCAGGAAATACTTAATAAATGTCTTTGCAGTCATTGCAAGTCTTAGAAGTTGTAAATTTGCCACATTTGGATATTGTGTCTAGAGCGCTCTCTTCTATAGAGATGTATGTATATACACACACAAAATTAATATATATATTTTGTGTGTGTATGTATACACAAGCAAATATTTGTAAGAGCTTTTCCCTGCAATACCTATTGCTTCCATCTCTTTATATTTTATACAGACATACATACTAAGGAAAATTTATGGCTGCAAGAATTATGTAAGTATTACAGAGTATGTAGAAACATCCGTGTGTTGTAGAGTCCCTTGCATCATTGATGGAAAAATAGGCAAATTGAAAGGCATTTATACTCACCTGTCATCCATACCAACAAAAGTTTTCTTGCACAAAAAACACATGCTGTTGGTTTTAGTTCTATGTATGGTAAGTTTACTTTATGCCCACTGAAAGTGATTCACTTGTATTTATTTGTATGGGCAATACTTCACATTTGAAATAGTGAGTAGGGTGTTCTGCTGCTGTCATTAGATCACTGAGTAAATGTTTTGTTTTTTCAGCTGTCTAGGGTTTGCAGTTACACTGAACTAAATTTTAAACAAAAAAAGAATGTTTTATGATGCATGGTCTAAAATACTTTAATATCAAAGGTGAGCCAAATCTTTTGATATTCAAGGTACCAATACATTGTTTCCTTAACTACTGCAATATTAAAAGATTGTAAAGGCTGGAAGGAATTGAATATAGCATTGGAAGAACTGCTGCACAGTTTGTTAGGAATTCAGTATTTGGAATAACCACAACAAAAAAATACTACCCCTTCAGCCTAATAAATAATGGCAGTAACAGGCAACAACAATGTGATTCACTATTGCAACTGTAACAGCATATGGGCTTGAAAAATCTCATTTAAAAAACCCCTCATACCTCTAGCACAACTCTGTTGCTCCTACCAGAGATACAAAATAACTTCTTGACTGATTTCCTTTGAATGCTGGGAGACCTGCTGTATATGGCAATAAGAAAGTCTTAATAACTGGGAAATACAGTCAGGCATCAGCAGGATTAATTAACTGAAACACAAGTTTTTCTTTTTTCTTTTAATACCATTTTGTCTGGGTATTCTGCCACTACAGTACAAGCTGTGTTGACAGTGGATCGAAAGGGCACACTGTATTAGCTGCTGCGTAGTTGAATTCTTTCTGTTAGGATCTGCATAAAGTTTTTGCATTCCTCATTGGGATTCTGTGTTAGATGATTCAGAGTAGTTTTTCTGTATTCCTTAATCTCCATGAGCCAAGAACTACCTATCAAACTTTGACTTGAATTTGATTCAGAAGCTGCCTCTGGTATTTCCTGACAGTGATGCTGAAGGTAAAGGTCTTACAGTCAATAATTTTCACCTGCAGGAATGATTATTTGTCATATTTCACCATTTGCTTTGTTTCCTCTTCCTCCAAAACATTATGAATAGACAGTACATAGAATGGTATTTTACATAAAAAGGAGACTACAGTAAAAATCTGAGAAATGGAATAGATTATTTTCTGGGAATGATGATTAAATAGTTAAGACATTTTAAAAATGCCTTTTACTTATAGATTTTTGAGGCAGCTTCTAATTTTCTACAGTGTTTTATGACTACTTGTTGGAAGTATCAGCCTATAATCTCTTCAACTCACTCTTAAAAATGTGATCATTGAAACTGTATTAAATACTCTGAAACTAATGTTAGAGGGTTTGTAGAGATAATAGGTATGAAAATTCTTACTCCCATTACATTCTCTACCAGCTGGCTGCTTTATGTGCAATAAATAACTTCATTTACTTTTTTTGAGCCACAGTCAGAAAAATACACAAGCTCTCTTTAACAATCTGAGCTGCACTTATTTATGTTGCTGCCTCCCTTGTGACATGCCAGAGCAGCCGATGTCAAGTGGCTGGTCCTTTTTCCCCGAAATTCCACATGAATGATGTAGGGGTCAGGGCTTTTGTTTTTCAAAGATGTGTTTATAGAAATGCTTCCCAAAGGATGTTTGTCAGTTACTTTTAAAAGTACTACTCATAAAAAACACTAAAGTGCGTGAATTCTTGAGCAAGCTCTAAAGGTGAGCTGGGGCACAGCTAGCACACTTACTGTTACATACCTGTGAATGGAGCCCTTTTTCCATAGACAACTCAAACCACAAGCTGTGCTGCAGCCTTTAGGTAAGCTTGCTTGCAGGACTGAGAAATTCATACACAGCTTTTGCTTTGCATATACAATTTTGTTAACAATTAGAATGACATTCAATAAAATGATGCAATTATATACATATGTGTTCACTGAGCTCCAAGACTAGATCTGTACTTAATATTATACTATCCATGTTCTGGCACAGAAAACAAAATAGAAGGAGGGTTAAAAAACATCAGTGAACTTAATGAAAATAAAATATGTTTTAAAATAGCTATATAATGCATTTTAGGAGTCTTGTCTTAGTGTGACAGCTCAAGCAATGCCTTATAGTCTGTAAGAAAAATTCTGTTGGAGTGTGGAGGCTGCACTCATGATGAGGAATGTGGAGTGGAATGCTATATAAAAATAAGTTATTTATACATGTTGAAGTGTTTTGTTAAAAAACATAACTTGGACAAAGCTGTGGTAAACCTACATTCTGTGTAAAACTATACAGTTTTAATGTTGAGAGCCACCCAGAGAATTCCGAGGTGCTGAGTTCTGACCGCTGTGATCCTTCTTTGGAAGAAGAGAAAGCATTTTGAAATGTCTGTCAGCACTCATTTTGGGTATTTGCTTCTGAGATAACTTGGGAGATTGAAACTGGAAGTATGGGAAGATTCAGCAGTGATTATACTTCTTGCTTTGGCTGGAGCCTCCTTAGATAGCCTTTTTTTTTTTTTTTTTTTTTTGTGT
>JAVJGJ010000062.1:35498996-35540509 GCA_035590215.1 Microhierax caerulescens
CCTTCGATAGCCTTTTTTTTTTTTTTTTTTTTTTGTGTGTGTGTGTGTAAATTTTAAAATAAGCGTTGTTAGGAGTTTGCATCAGGGTTAATATGTCAGTGAGATTTCTATTGGCTTTGCTTTGGTTGTATGGAAAGAAGAATACAAAGATGAGGTATATTAAGTAAAATTATCTGTAAGTTTTCATTCAATGGTTTTGCCCATTCTCAGTATGTATGCTGAGCTTGCCTGTCTCTCTCTAAAGCAGGGGGAATCTCATTGCTTATTCTCAACTATATTTATTTGATTTTTTTAAAAATTTCAGAACAATATAAATTCACTTATTATAGTACTTATACCACTATTGTCTTTTATGTTTCTTTTAAATGTAGGTTACAACACTAGTGAACTGTCCACAGAATCCTTCTAGTAAGAAAAAGGGCCGTTCTAAAAGAGCTTGTGTCTTGCTAGCTTCTGTGGAAGAAGCCACTTGGAATCTGTTGGACAAGGGGGAAAAAATTGCCAAGGAAGCAATTGTGTTTAAAGAGGAACTTCATGCAGCACTCGCTGATGTCCAAAAAGAGAGTAAGTATATGACAAATAATTTAGACACCAGAAGGAATGAGTTTAATGTGTGACACTGGTATAAAAATGAAACTAGGATGTCCATGAGAAATGTTTTGATGTGCAAATGTCTGAACTTTGAGTTGTTTAGTTGTATGTTCTTAGATACCACTTGTGAGAAGGTAAAGTGTGCAAGGTGCAAGCTGGGCCCCATTGTGGAAAAACATTTATAGCACTGGAAATGTTGTGTGGAGGTTTTTTTGCCTGGTTGGGTCTTTCTGGTTTTTTTTTGTTTCCTTTTTTCACAATGAAGATAGGATGCCCCTTGTTAACTTTAGTGGCTGTTAAGCACAAGTTTAAATTAATGTGTGCTTTAATGTTCTTTTTGAAAATAATTGTTTACCTGAATCTGGGAATAAGGCCTTTTAATTAAAAATTTAAAACTAGAAGTCTTCTCCCTCTTGTGCAGTGGTAAAGAACTTAATTTGGGAAGGTGTAATAGTTCAATTTGAAGGTGTGTTTTGAGACTTCAGTAGGAGGAAGATGAGTTCTTTAACCTACTGTAAGAGTCATCCCTTCATGACAGAGCAGCTCATCTTTGCTGTTTTGCCATATTCCATTTTCTTATGACCTATCTCCCCATTTCCAACCAGACTCCCAAAAAGGACTAGGCTTTATCACCTGCTGAGAATGCTTTATTAGCCATGTTCTTTCAGGCTCTTTGTTGCTTCATTGATTTTTACTCTCCACATGCATAATCAGGGCCTAGTGGGTGAATATGAAGGCAAGGCTCAAACAATAATAAGCCAGATAACAGACACCTAAAATGTTTCTGCAGAAATCAACTTTAAAATTGATTCAGGAGAAGGTTTCACAGGAGAAAGGGGACCGAAGAGTAATGCTTTTAGTGCCTGGTTGTTTGCAAATTATGTCCTTTCATCAGTGCTCTGAATTTTGTAACCAAATGGTTCCCAAGGGTTGCCTGGAATCAGATTAAGAGGGGCTGATGAAAGCCTTCCCAAACAAGTGGGAGCAGACAAGCAAAGAACAATGGTCTGTACCATAAAGTTATTGGGAGGCCATGGTATTGACCTAGCAACCAGGCTTGGCTTTATCGGGGGCAAAGTGGTCTTCAGTTGCCTTTTCCCTGTTGAGCAGTATGGTGTATATTCTTAACACTGTGTAGCAACTTGTGCCTGAAGGACTGCATGTTAGCCATTAAAATCAGGTCTTTACATTGGAATTTTATTTTGCTTGGTGGTTTTTTTTTTATTTTGTCTTCCTCAATGTGCAGCTGGGGTGGTTTCTGAGTCTCCTCTGTTGTTCAGCATAGTGATTACTAGCTACTGGCTTCCTCTGAGTCCAGAGATGGCAGCATTTTAGTCTTTGATATATGCATAGAGTGTCTGAGATACCTTAGGGTCCTTTGTGATTAAAAGCATTATGAGCAGCAAATACCATTGTTATCTGTCACACTGATCAGCTGAGGCTTTTAAAAAAATAATTCTTTTTTTGAGTACTCTTAAAATGTTAGCCCATCCATTCCAGGCCAATAACACAAGACAAGAATAAAATATATAGTTTTATATTGATTTTTATACATAGATTATAATTTCAAATTTTCTATTTATTTATTGATTCTCAGCCAAGACCACAGATAACTACAAAAATAAATAATACATAAAGTAGATTATATACACCTCATATATTTTAAAAGAAAGTTAAGTTCATGTTATCACCTATCCTTATGCAATGACAAATTGAGCGTTCACAGCTGATCTTCCTCAAAGAATTTGCCAAACTGCACAAGTTAATTTTAAGAAGTTGGTGAACAATTGTAAAACAAGTGGGAGTTTGTTAATTTTGCAGATATTATTATTCCTTTGAAGATGTTTAATATTTTTAATTTGTGGTATGCCATATCATATATAAATTTATGGCCTCATTGAAGTTACATTCTGCTGCTGTGAAATGTCTCATGTTATTTACTTTAAACTCTTTGGAAGGATGTGGGTCATAAACTGCTTGCATGCAGTCACCTGCTGTGCATATCATAGCATATAGTATTTAATTTTCTGTGGGCATATTTTCCTGTGGTGACTGGCAGGTATTTTTATTAATATGCTCTCAAATAAATTATTAATTTTTGCATGTGGTTACAAGTTGTATTTACTGTGTAGAATTTTGAAACAACCCTTTGGATAATTTTGCTCAGATGTGAACCAAGCTATCAGTCCCGGAGTTGCACACCAATGTATGGAAAGAATAAATAGTCTCACTTCTTGCATTTTAGCTTGTGTCACTCACTGAGCTTGTTCAGTTGAAGGCTGTAACATAAGAATTAAATGCTTATTTCTTTTGAATGTCGATTGCCAGTGTGAAAATGCTGCTTTGTTACTTCTGAAGGTCATTAATAGGGGTTCCTTTTAGAGGAGTGATAGACTTTTTTCAAGCTGCTGGTAATAATCCTGTTAATCATAATGTTTTGAGGAATAAAGGGGCATATTAGTAGGATAAAAGTAAGCGGTGGAGATAAGATAAATAGAAGATTTGTTGCATTTAATTAATCTGATGAATTAGTGACTCTAATGTCTTCAGAAATGGGGACGTGGGTATGGCTTTGCAGTCTACAGTTCAGTCTTGACAAACACTGTCAGTAGATGAGATTTTGGCTTCTCAAATTCAGTCAAGTTCTGTTAGTGGTATTTGAAAGAAGGTGTTTCTGTAATGGATAGCAGGCACATTCCCTGGATAAATCTAAATTATGCTTCCTTTGGCATCTGCAAAGTTTTACTGGAGATTTATGGTCTTGCAGCTGATCATCTTAATACAAAGGTCCTCCGCATTTTGCATTGATTTTCCTCTTGAGCAAGTACTTCTTAAGGCCTACCTCTTATCCACATCTTGATTCACCTTCTTCTGGAGCTCTACTAAGTCACTAGGCAGGCCTGTGAGTGGTGGACTATGTGCATCACCCAAAAATCCACTAGCCTAGTAACTGAAGAACTGTCATGTTTCCCTGTTCATCTGGTTTGGTGAAGCATTTAAAAAAATTGCCTTCTGAGGAATAATGTGACAGTAAACATCAGACTATAATTAATGTCCTGATTCTGATATTCAGTGGATTTTAAGACAAAAGAGTGATTTAGTTTATGTGGGGAAACATTCTTTTAGGAATTTGCATTGAACTCTAGTGTTATACTATACATATAGCGTGTATATATATAGGATAGAGTGTTTTAGCTTTTACATCAAGGTGTGATTGCTTATAGTTTTCAAACAGTTGTACAGGCATAGCTAAAATATTTGGTATTTATTGCCATTGCTTTCTGACTATATATAGTCAGAAACAGAACAGTTGTCAATGTTGTTTCTATCTATTGCAATGTCAAGGTTTTGTGCATTTAGCTGTTATCATGCTCAAGTGTGTTCCTAGATAAGCCTTTCATCACACATAACAGTGAATTGAAAGCAAGTTACTTGCTGGAGTTACATTTTAAGCCTTCAGTTACTCTTTAAAAGGAAATTAAAAGAAATAATTTGATATTTCAAATGTTTGTATTTAATTCCTTTTGACATTTAACTGGGGAGGCAAGACTTTGATGGCATGGAAGAAACTACCATTCACTGGGCAAGATATGGGGAATGTATTGTAAGGGTATTTACTAAAGGAAGGGGATAGCGATCTCTTATGTTATACTATATTCTTCTTTGTCCCCACAAAAAATCTTAAAAATAGGCTTAGCTTTCTCATCCTACATTAAGAGGTACATGTGTACGCTCTGCATGTAATGGACTTTCATTCTAGGAGACAGAATTCAGATGTTCAAGTGGCTTAAAATAATCTGTGCTGTACACCCTTTTCATCAAACCAAGAACAGATCCCTTGTAGAAAAGCTTCTGATATCACCATCACTGGAACAGGTGTCCCTGAGTGGGAAAGGGGGAATGAAGAGATGGCTTTAGGGTATGAAGGGGGTGTGTGATGGCTCTGATTACACATTAGGAAGAACTGTATGAGATGTGGAAATGGAACTTCCTGGTCTGCAACAGTGAAATAATTGCAATGCAACAGAATACAGGGGTATGTGAGTGGGGTAAGAGACTGTGTGGCAGGAGAAAAATGTCCTGTAACATCTACAGAAAGCTATTGTGACAATCTGAGTTATCATGGTGTTGACTTAGGAACATGCAGGAGGTATCAATCTGCTTTGCCCTGACACTGATCTTGTCACTTCCAGCTGGCTGGCTGAAGCAGAATCCTTTGTTTGCTGTAGCAGATGGAGATGGTATTTGTGGGAGCAGAACAGGTGATTATACTAGTATTATTTAATCTCTTGTTTTTAGAAAGGGTAGGCTGTTCTGTGCCTTAATGTAACATTGACTCCCAATGTTCTCTAGTACTGATTCTGCTTATGTGTTTGTTCATGCCTGCAAGAATGTGAGGCTGCGAATGCCAGTGTAAATCAGAGTTTAGAAGTTTTCTGTTATTGGTATAAACTATGTTTGGTTGGTTTGTTTTTTTTCTTTCTCGGGTTTGAGACTAGGATGTTTGAAATCCTGTCTTTTAACTGACTCTGTTATGTCCCTCCCTCCCTTAGTCAATGGGCTCTCTTTAACACCTGTGTTTCTCGGAACTGTAAATCCACCAGCCTCTAAGGGTGCAGATCACAGGAGTGGGTGACACGACTTGCTTGGCAACAATACCTCCTTGTGGGAGGACACAAGAATGGTATAAAATTCACTGCATTCCGTGTGGATTTCACACTGCTGCAGTTAAAAATAAAAAACAAGAGGAGAAAGCCAGATGTAAAAACAAACAGGAGGGAGAGAAATGTGATGGTTGATAGGATTTAGTAGGAGAAAGAAAATCTATTCAAAGAAATAAAAGAAGAAAGTGTAATTCTGAGTCTTGCCTAAAACAATAAAGAACACACAGCCAGTGTGATGTTGAGCACTGTCTCTGAGGGGTGCTCACAGACTGCAGTTAGCAGTATTACTGCAAGTGTCTGTATAGGCAGAATGCCTACCATCGGCAAGCAGCCCAGCAGAAGTATGTACCTTCTGTCAGCTATTTGCCAAAGCAAATTTCCCAAAAGGCTTACAATTGACTTGTTTTTAAAGGAATTTTCATGTAGGTTTTTGGATATTTTTGATGCTGGATAAAGTGCGTGGATCCTCTAAGTTTTTTTAAAATTACTTGTGGCTGAACTGTGTTTTGACCTTACCCTATGCCTGAGCATAGATTTTTTTTTTTTTGTAAGCATGTGCATAAGGAGCAGTCATTTGACAGGAGGAGTAGCCATCAGTAACTGATCAGCTAATGGTAGTAATACCATTTACTTTGAGAGTCATCTATTTGTGTGTGCTGAATAAAGTCTTGGAAGTATCTGCCTTCCAATTGTTAGGCAGTTATGATATGTCCTGACTTTGGTTCTTTGAATTGCTTCTTATTTGACTGTCTAAAATAATTGAAATACTATGAATACTGCTACCTTAATCTTCTTCCCTATTTGTGCTGCTGAAAGGGCACAATCTTTCATGTTTCATTGTTTGTGACAAATGTAATTATGGAAGAACATCCGCTTGATAGGAATTAAAATAAAATGGATGAAATTGCATCAAACTGTCATGCCATCTACTGTTTTAAGAAAGTTCCAGCATCATGTTGTTGGAGCTGTCATTTTCTGCTGTTTGTGCTTATAGCTCCTATCTGCCTAGGCTGCATCTCATAGCTGTTTTAGGCTCATGAATTTATACCTGTTCATCTGACTATCCCATCTTATGTCCAACTCACTTCTAAGGGGTTGGTCATATTCAGACCCTTCAGGCTTGTCTTTGCTCACACACTTGATCACAGAATCATGGAATGGTTGAGGTTGGAAGGGACCTCTGGAGGTCATCTGGTCCAATTCCCCCAGCTCAGGCAGGGCCAGCAGTCTGCCCAGGACCATGTCCAGTCAGCTTTTGAATACCTCCAAGGCTGGAGACTCCACAACCTTGCTGGTCAGCCTGTGCCACTACTAAGTCACTCTTACAGTGAGAAAATGTTTTCCGATGTTTAGATGTAACCTCCTGTATGTCAGTTTGTGCCCATTGCCTCTTGCCCTGTCACCAGGCATTACTGAGAACACTCTGGTTCCATCTTCTTTGCATCTCCCCCTTCAGTTATTTATATATACTGATAAAATCCTTCCGAGGTTTCTCTTCTCTAGCCTGAACAGTGCCAGCTCTCTCAGCCTTTCCTTGCATGAGAGATGCTCTAGTCCCTTAATTGTATTTGTGGCTCAAGTACCCAGAAGATACCAGTGTTTAAATGTATTATTTTCAGATTTTAGGACTATTTGAGGTTTTGAGGTGTCTTAGGTGTTTGAAGGACACACAAATTTATAGGGCTATCTTCTGGAAAGCACAATAGCAGAGACCTCGGCAAATAATCACGTGGGGCCTGTGAACATGCAGTTCAGCTGTATGGGTAGGAGGAAACATTAGAGGTTTATTTGGAGCTGTTGTGCTGTCAGAAGATTATCTTTTTTCCTCCAGCTTTTATTATATATTCCTGGTGACAGCACTGTCTCCTATCCTCAGCTAAGCTGTATCGTACTTTTCACCTGACTCATTCAGTTACTAACTCGACAGGCTCACCATTCACTCCTGTCTGGGCTTCTAATAACCGAGTACTTTCCTTCCTAACCAACCAGTTTCTTTCAATCTGTAGCTCTGCTTTCTGAGTCAGTTTTGTGTGGGCCACTTTTACTATGCACAAAGAGACTCTACTAGCAAGATATAGAGAACTTGAAAAATACAAAGTATTTGGTTATTGGCTAACACATATAGTAGATAGCTCAGACTAATGAGTGACTGAGCAAAGAATGTATTTACTGCTGGTAATGCCGGCCAGACAGTTGTCAGTCATGTGTGAAAACGTTGGCCTCTGTTGTTCCTTTGGAACTGTGGCTCAGTTTTGCAGAGTTGTTACCTTGCGAGTTCCTGGGTCTTTTTGCCTAAGGTTAGTAACATGTCATATCAGTATTTTTTTCATCTTTGATTCTTTGACTGCTAATTACTACTGTATCCAGAACTCCACTTCTGTCTGTGTTTTTACTTGCCTTGTGTGATGTTAGCTAGCGTACTTCCTTGCACCTTACTAAAAATTTTCTCAGCTAAGGTCACACAGTTGTAGTATACCAAACAAGTCCTTGGATCACAGAGAGCTGAACTACAGGGCTGAGGATTCCACATAATCTTCCTCTGGATGGTTGGTTCTCTCACTCTTCTCCCCCTCCCCCTGCACTCCAATTTTTCCTCTCAAAGTAACTAGTTCTATTATTTTCTTATTGCCTTCTCTTCATTAATTTTTTTTCTCAGTTTCTCCAGACTTAACTAGTTTGCAACAGTTCTTCTGAACTGCAGCAGATTCTGTGCCTGAGAAGTTTTAAATTCCACAAAGATCACCAAGTTTATTTGCTACTTGTCCTTTTATCCTGGGAAGTATGTGAAGTTAATAAACCACATTTATCTTGCGCTACAAATCTATTTGCAAATATGAATTAAAGTGTTAAGTTAAAATAAGTTAACAGCTGCTTAACCTTTGCTCAGATGGCACAAGACACTGCAAAAATAATGGTGAATCTGGTCTGTTTGCTTACCTTGTGAGTAAATACTAATAAATAACAGGTAGTAGAATACTGTATGCTGTTTTCTTCATTTCCTATAAACACTTCAGATGTTCTCTGTGTCTGGGGGGAAAAAAAAAAAAGTCAGTCCATAAATAACGGCACAAGGAGAGCCTGTCTTCCTTCAGATTTGCATCTCAACACTTCTGTAGATTCTTTGAAACTTAGTAGGTGAGCTTTTACTTCCAGCCCCAGCTTGCCATCAGTGAGGGCTGTAACTTGGTTTCTTTCCTGATTTCTCACTTTCATGGAAAAGTAGTTGCCTTTGAATATCTTTCTCTGTGTAAAGATTTTATTTAAGATGGTCAGAAAGTTCAAAGATTACCAGGTGACCAGTCAAGCAGTGATGATATTATTTTTATTGTTGGGGGAAACAGTGTCTCCCTGGTGCTTTAGTCTATATTTGTTAAAGTGAATCCTGAGGGTCCAAGGTGGACAGCTCTACACTTATACATCTTAACTGCAGAAAAAAATTTCTGTTGTTTCATGCTTTCTTGTCTTATTAAGACAATGCATGTGTCAGCTTCATGTTTTTGTGCAAATGTCTTTAAGAATCTGACAGTTATAATGGTCTGAATTAATATTACAGTGTACATGCTCCAAATACATAAAAAACATGTTAAATTTTACTTTTACAGCCTGAAAGATAACATGTCAGATTTAAGATATTCCAAACCAATAACTGGCAGGACATACATATGATAGTTAAATACTATGAAAGTAAAATGGAGGTAGTTTCTGTTGTTCATTGACATTGCTTTCTCTCAGACATTGGGAAAATTTTCTTTCTGTTTGAAGTCATAAGAGAAATGAAAGGTCAAGGATTTTAGTTTTATGATGGTGTATATGCAGTCTATTTCCCATGTCCTTATTAAGGCACAATCAGTTTCCAGAGTTGGAATTCCTACTAAAACTTCTCAAATTGCTATTAATTTATTAACATTTGTAGTAGTCACCTTCAAAAATACATCTAAAGATACATATGCATGTAAGCAGAATTTACTCTCTCCATTTACTTCCCCCACCCAGAATTACTGGGTACAAATAATTGCTTTGAAACTTCAAGTACTGAAAATGGTACTCATTTGGAGAGCTGTTTTTCTCCATTGCAGATGGGGAAATAAAAACCCTTAAAAATGGGTCATTCTAATTAATATTTGGTTTTTATTTCCTGTAGTTTTATTTGTTGTGTTATGCTCAGCTATGGTGCATTATAAAAGTTCTAATTTGCTGTCCTGAGCACAAGAAATTGGTATTTTTTACTTTCACTGTTTTGTGATGTAGCTGGTGCTAGACCCGGATCTCAAATTAGTGTGGGTTTTATTTATTTATGGAGTTTACTAAGCTTAAGATATATGATTTGCACAAAGACTAACAAATCCAAGAGAAAACTAGGGAGAACTGTTAAAGATGAGTGTTCCTGATGAGTTTCAGCACGTTGAAAGTATTTGGTGAGTATTCTGAGAATCAGGCCAGTACTATCTCAGGTGCTGGTATGGAGACTCTGTAGAAATTGGTAGGTTTATTTCTGTAGCTTTTCAATATTTTTCTCAAATGCAGTTTTTAGTAAGCGCAGTAAAACTTGTTTTTTCTCTGGATCTTGAGAAATGAAATCACATATAGAACCAGTCTGGCAAACTGCTGCACTTGAATAGTCCTCATGCAATTCTGACTGAGAGAGCACATAAAAGTCTACATCTATGTAATTGCAGGAAATCCCTTATGTTTGTACGTATTTCTATGAATATGCATTAATTAACGATTCTATGTATTTTGTACGAACCTTGTTGCCTAGTTTTTGATTTGAGGACTCCAAAGCTTATAAAAACACATACGTGGTTCAGGTAACAAGACTCTTTGTGTGACTTCAGTTTTGTCTTTACCACCAGAACCCTGAAGTAGACATGCCAATAGCATTCCTGCATGAGCCCTGTCCAGACTTCTTGCCTTTGAGTGAAACTATACAATGCTAAGGGTACTGTGAATTTTATTTCAGCAGGCAATATTCTCTCCTTACTTCCAGTCAGAATTCGTAGAATGAAATGAAACAAAAATTACATGTTCCTGTACTCACTCCTCTATGCAGAAACCCCCTGTGACACAAATGACTGCTTGGAGAAGTGTACCTCATTCTTATACCAAGACTTAGGTAATTTAGATGTAGGTAGAAATAATATTACGTAATAAAAAATGGGATTTAACTCTTTAACATTTTTAAATGCTGTATTTTCCTTTACTGTTGCATCCAAAATCCAGGATATACTTAAGGCAGTTGTCAACAAAGGGCTGGTTTTGTGACTATGTAGTCTTTTAATAGCTACATTTACTAATGATGTTTCCTAATTTTAGCACAGCCAAAACTATTCATTTTTGTGACGTTTGCTCCCTCTTTGGTTTCCAAGCTGATACAGAGAGTTTAATGGGTCAAACATTTATTTTAGCAGTTTGTGTTTGTGTGATGAGTTTTCCAGTTCTGCTTTGTGTAGAGTTCTCTCAGGGTTTTGCCATCACTAGCAAAACTCCTCAGTTGATAGTAGACTTTGAAATACTTTTAGAAATGAGTGTAATGGCATTTTATTTCTCAGTCTAGGTGGCAGACCGCTGAAAGTAAACTTGGGTGTTTGTCATTGTTTTTACTGTTAAATTTCATTTGCAAAACATCATGCTGGAGAGCAGTATATTGTTATCTACTGGCACAGTTACAAGCTCCATTTCATAGATTTCACATATTTTATGTCAGTCAGATGTTCAAGTGTGTGAGATTTTCATTCCATTAACTTATATTTATAATGAGAAGAACAAGATTTGATATCCTTCTGTGACCAGGAATTATTTAGTAGCAAGGACAGCAAAGTACATAGTAATATAAAAAGCAGTGACTAGAAAAGTTTAACATAGCACCCCTGGCCTTGTTGTGTACAATTAAGAGTACTAGTGTGATTGCCAAGGGAATTATTTCAGAATTAAATGATTCAGAAGAACAGAAAGGGAACATAATTCAAAATGTGTAACATTCTGCGTGATCTGTAATAACTGACCTTCATTTGAAGGTATTAGGGCAACAAAGAGATGGCAAATTTATTGGCAGTACTTATGAGTTGCCAAATTACTGTGGAGTCTAAACTGTTTTTTTTTTTTCCCCTGGGTATTGCAATATAGCCTAAGGGAATTTATGTCTTCATTTTGCAGGTCAAGCATTAAAGGTATCAGCCGAAGCATTTACCAGTGATCCCTGCTATCTGCCTAAGAGGCAGGCTGTTGTCCAAGCAGCACGATCTCTGCTTACAGCTGTCACAAGGCTTCTAATTCTGGCAGACATTGTTGATGTGGCATACTTACTGGAACATTTAACTGTGGTGAGTAGAATTTGACTTAACTCAGACTCCCTTTAGCCAGGGAAGTGTCTGCTGGTGATTCTTTCTGCATTGAAGACTCATCTTTTATCTGGGAATTGCAGATCTCATGCACATAACACCTTGGCAATGGGTAAAACGGTAGATTCTAGGTGAGATCTGTAGAACGTACCAAAAAATAAAGTCTACTTTTAGCTCAACATGTTTGAACTGGAGAAGGAGGTGGTTATCTGCACAGTTACATTTTAACTTCCTTTTATTTCTTATTTCCTGTTTTTTCTTATTTGAATTGTTTTATAGTTTTTTATGCATGGAACCTTCTTGATGTTTATGGCAGTAGTAAGGAATAATTGATTTGCAGGGAATCTTAAAGCTGGAATTTTATGTGGATATTTGTGGAGGGAAAGAACTGAGTAGGTAAGGGTCTATCTCTGTATTCAAGTCAGTTTGTGAGAATGATCAGCTAGAAGGAGAGGGAGAAGATGTGAGAGAGGCCTCTGGCAAGTCTCCAGCTCCAGCTATATATTTGTACACTGCAGACAGAAGACTAGAAAGTCCTAATGCTGACAAAGCTTTAAAAATTGTGCAGTAGAAACTAGTCTCTAAACTCACTTAATTTTTTCACTCAAGGGAACAATGTGTTTCCAAAGTGCTTATCATAATAGTGCCGTGTTTTGGGTCATCTTTTTTTCCACCTGTCTTTGTACAGGAGGGATGACTTAATTCTTCTATTTTCATGTACAACTAATTTGTGGTTGTGCCACTATTTCTGAATTAGGCAAAATGTCCACATTTCCATTGTTCAACATAAAAATACTTTCCTGTGTATTTAAATGCAAGTTCCTTTAATGTCAGCCATGGTGTCCCCTGCGAGCAGCCTTTTTCAAACAGCATGATTTTAATCTTGCCAGCAGCATGTGTCTGACCACAAAAATGTGTTTACTGAGTTTCTTCTCTGGCTCCTTACTCCACTCAGTCTGGTGTGTGTCTTTGTTGGGAAGAGTAAGGAGCTGGTCTGGTTTTGTTTCCTTTTTTTTTCCCCCTAACATCTTCAGTAACGTGTGACAGACTGATAAAAATTCAAAGTTCTATTGACTTTTTAACATTTCAGAGCAGAGGTGAATAATCAGTGACACCTCTAAATAATGCCACAACAGGACCCATTGACTTACAGGGGACTGTTTTGAAGCAAGTTCATTTTGGTGAGGACAGGGGATTGAAAATCTAGTTCCCAGTCAGAGTAGGAACAGTATTTTGTCATAATGTTGTGTGGGTTTCAATGTGGTTTTGAAACATGCAGTGTTGGAAATGCAGTACAGACTAAATGAACACTGACTTGCAGAAGCTTCTATGTTGTTATATATGTTGGAAATTTGTCAGCTGTAAGAGGAGTGTCCTATGTCTCTTGTACTGTTTGTGGACAGATTTCTTAAATTATATTTTTCATTTGTAGCCTAATACATGTTTAGGTATGTATTTTCATAATCCTAGATGCACCCTTCTAAAATGCTTTCAGTACATTTTACATGAGAGAGCTAAAATTAGGTACATTTTTCCAAGAGTTTCAGTATTTCTAAACAACCATGTAATTCACTTCATGATTTCTATTTGAAAATGAAAACAAACAGTAACTGAAAAATATAAAAGAATGCAAAGTATCATTCAGGAAAAACTCCAAAACTGCAAAGTGTGCTATCAGGTTTTCTTCTTCTTCCATACTTTAATTTAGTCCTCTTAACAGGAGTGAGAACTGAATTCTCAATTAACTCTTAGAATAAATTAGTGTGGCATAACACTCTCCAAAATGCCTTTATAAAAAGACTCATCCCAGTCCTTAGAGGAAGGTGGGACATTTTCCATATTTATTTAGTCTCTGCCCTGGCTGTTGAACTTGCCAACAGTGGTATTAGCTGTAATGGTGTCTTTTTATGTTGACATCTAATTAGAAAATTGACTTAGAAGATAGACTAATTTCAGCATATGCTGCTGAACATCCTTCAGTTTATAACAACTTTGGTCATGCCTAACTGAGTCAGATTTAAATGCAATTAAATATTTTAATGAGTTTCAACTTTGCTCTTTTCGAAGTCCTTAACTTTAATTATTATACTTTAAAACTCCCTTAGGAATTCAGGTTTCTTTCAATATGGACTTGCTCCAACAAAAAGACATTATATTCACACAGTGGCTGCAGTGTAGCAAGTAGACCTTGTCTTTTCTGTATCAGTTTTAATATTTTCAATGTTTGCCTGTTCATATGACTTGAAAATCAACTCTCTTTAAAAGTCATTAGACGTTTTTCTTTGAACTTATTCTAAGATTTTAGTACTTCTACCATATTATCCTCTTCTTCATAAAGACATGGATATTACAGCTGTTATTAATAATTTAAAAGATGAGAAATTTCATTGCCCTTTATTTCCTTAACTCTGAGCTCTATAATTCTCATAGAATAAAATGAAGAAATTTAAAGGACTAAGCCAAAATTACTAAAAAAAAAAAAAAAGTAATAGTAATAGGAGAATAAATGCAATGAAAATTATAACCAGAGAAGATTTTTTGTTTGTATGTATAAAACGGAAGTGGTCCAGCATCATCAAAGAACTCTGCAGAGTATTAATCATATCTTATTCAATATGTAAGTATTTCATGGGGAGTTATCTAGTTATGTATCTCTTTTTTTTTTTTTTTTTCAAACCCATTTATCAAAGAATGTTGAAAGTTTTTAGTCTGGCTCGCTCAGTAAAGCTGGTTAATTCCAACACTGACATAAAAAACATTTTAAACCATACTTCTACTGACAGAATGCAGTCTGGATCATTAAACTTTAAGTTCCTCTGCAATCTGTGAATAAAAATAGAAAGAAAATAATGACAATGTGACTAGCTGTCATATAAAGCCTCATCTAGTGTTACCTGTCACATCTGCCATTCTAAGTATACCTAGGAAAAAAGCTGAACCTCACTTACCTCCTTCCAGATTATGTAGTCTATAAGAGTATTATTTTCTGTACATTTTACTTAGACTTTGGACTGATTTTGGCTTTTATGTAATAATTTTTTTATATAAAACAGAGTATAATGCTGAAAATGTAGAATATTGTTGCCAGTCACCAAAATATTGAAATGCAATTTTTAAGCTAGAAATAACAGGTTAGTCTTTTTGGAAGATTTTGCTAAACATGGCAGGAGTTTCACTCCAAATGTCTAAACCCATATCTTTATGAACATGAGTTTAGCTTTTTTGAAATTTCACTGACAAAGTGGAGAGAATTTTGATTGTTTTATGGATTCTGTAGAATTCTTACTTAGGAAAGTGTGTATCAAATAATGCGTGTTAGAAGCCAGTAAAAATTCTGTGACTGATTGTATTCTGGTACAGTACATTTCTAGCCATTTGTGGAATTTACAGCCTTGTAAAAGTATGATGGTGCAGTGCAAACAACAAGCTCATCTTAGAGTTGACTGAGAAAATGAAGTACATCATATTGCTAAGAATAAGAAAGGCTTTGCTTCTTTAAACAACTTTTTTTTTTTTAACAGGGAAGAGTTTAAATAAATAGCTTTCTGTATCTGAGTTTCTGTACTAATTTTAGAGTTTGAAGTCTCTAATCAAAAAACTGAGTTGTGAAAAATGTAGTTAGGCAAAGGGCTATCTCATGTATTGCACTCTGATTCAGAGCTGTATTATCAGCCTCATTCATTATGGTTAGTAATGCTTGATATTATTTAAGTGAATTTAACAGACTAATGGAATTGCTCGAATTTATTGATCAGAAGAGAACAGCAAGAAGGTAACAAGTTCTGAGAATTTCATTCAAAGCACATTGGCAGTCTGTCTTTCTCTAATCTATTTCAGATCATGCTGAGCCAACATGTTTTATCTGCCTTTTTTCCCTTCTTGTCATGCTTGTAGATTTACTGTTTAAGTCTTCATATTTTTCATGAATGCCTCAGACAGCATGATCCTTATAAAATGCTTGCTTAGAGTTATTTAAAACTCTTACTAGAAAAAAAAAAAAAAAGGAGAATGGCTACAGATAAGAAGCAACTTGTGAACTTGCACCATGTGGGCATGGTGCTGTCTGTTCCTTCCTTCCCTGCAGGGTATTCATAAACATTAAAAGTGCAGGAGAAAACCAGTATGGTTACATAAAATAAGAGAGGTAAGTAATCTCAGGCTTACCTACACTTCAGATTTAGGTATTTGGTATGACTTGTGTAACTCTGCTTAAACTAGAATTTAACTTGCTCCCTGCATTACTTTCTGATGGTTTTGGTATCGTGGTATCATGCAGTAAAAAATTAAAAAATGGAAAAAGGGCAAAAAAAATTTGTAGGCTACCCCAGGGGTACAGGGCTAGGTTCTGAAACTGAAACTGATCAGAATCATAGAATCATTTAGGTTGGAAAAAAACTTTTAAGATCATTGAGTACAACCATTAACTCTGCACTACCAAGTCCACCACTAAACTGTGTTGCTAAGCGCTACATCTACACGTCCTTTAAATACCTCCAGGGATGGCGATTCCCATTTCTTCTCATCCTAGTGCTTGCTACTTGGGAAAAGAGACTGACTGCCACCTGCCTACAACCTCCTTTCTGGCAGCTGTAGAGACCAGTAAGGTCTCCCCTGAGCCTCTTTCTCTCCAGACTAAACAACCCCAGTTCCCTCAGCTGCTCCTCATCAGACTTGTGCTCCAGACCCTTCACCATCTTTGTTGCCCTTCTCTGGACACGCTCCAGCACCTCTATGTCCCTCCTGCAGTGAGGGTATTCAGTATTGAAGGTGCAGCCTTACCAGTGCTGGTTACAGGGGGACAATCACTGCCTTTGTCCTGCTGGCCACACTATTTTGGATGCAAGCCAGGATGCTGTTGGCTGCCTTGGCCACCTGGGCACACTGCTGGTTTATGTTCAGCTGGCTGTGAACAAGCACCCGAGGTCCTTTTCTGCCGGGCAGCTTTCCAGCCGCTCTTCCCCAGGCCCGTAGTGTTCCATGGGGTTGTGATCCTAGTGCAGGACTAGGCACTTCTCCTGGGTGAACATCATTCATTTGGCCTTGGCCCATTGCTCCAGCCTTTCCTCTCTACAGCCTTCCTATCCTTAAGCACATCAACACTACTCTCACCCAGCTTGGTGTCATCTGCAAACTTACTGAGGGTGCACTTGATCCCCCTCATCTAGATCATTAATAAAGATATCAAACAGGCCTGGCTCCAGTACTGGGCCCTGGGGAACACCACTTGTGACTGGCCTCCAGCCGGATGTAACTCCATTTCCAACCACCACTCTTTGGGCCTGGCCACCCAGCCAGCTTTTAACCCAGCATAGAGTGCACCCATCCAAGCCATGAGCAGCCAGTTTCTCTGGGAGAATGCTGTGGGAGATGGTGTCAAAGGCTTTGCGAAGGTCCAGGTAGACAACATCTACAGCTTTTCCTTCATCTGCATGTCATCTTGTTGTAGAAGGTTACACAAACCAAGAGAAGATAACGATGAAAACAAATTTACCTGGACTTGATCCTAAGCTTTATACAAATCGCACAACTCACATGTAAGGGGAGGGAGAGTGAAAGAAGTAGGGTTTATTTTGAATGGATAAGACTTTCTTTAAGTAAGATGGACTTTTTCTGGCTTGGCTTAACATACATAGTATGAAAGATATATACTAATTTTTCATAAAAATAAATAATTGTAAAGTTGTGAGATAAATTCCAAATGAATTAAGTTGTAAGCATAAAGCTTGAGGAGATTTATGATAAAGGTGGATTATAGCATAGGAATTATCACAGAATGCATGAAGTTGCCAAAAGTACAGCTGAGTTTGAGAAATCTGTATTATGTCTGGTCATTAAGTTTAAAAATTATTTTGGCAAAGCTGGAAGGTGGGATATCAGAAAAGCAGACACCTATTTTAAATTATTATTTGGACTGTGTAATTCCTGCATGCTCTAATCAGTGACTAGGACTCCATTGCAGTAGTCTCTTTGAACCTATCAGGAAAAAAGAGCATTGCTAAATTGTTTCTTTCTGAGTAGTTATTACTGTGTTTTGCTTCTACAGCAACACTTAACACTGAAGTGCAGTGCTTATAGGAGGATAATATGGAAGTGACACTGAAATTTCCTTCTATTGAGTGCTAATCTTGGAAGGTAAATTCTAGGTTGGTAAAATAACCTTGGAAAAGTAGTTTCTCTTGGCAAGTTATTTATTGATAGTATCGTAATGAAGTCAGTGTAATGTAGAATGGCTTGTCTGATCAACAATTACTTGTATCTCAAGCATGCACAGGTCATTCTGATCTAGAGAAACTTATTTTATAACTTGCTCTTGCTTTTTGAGGCAGACATGATGAAATGCATGCAAACCAAGCAGTATCTGCTTTACCATCAAAATGTGTCTTCAGACCTTAAAATGAGAACAAAATCATCTGATGTTTTCTGAATGGAAAAAGATGTGCGACCTACTCTCTGTAAACCTTTCTGAAGAGGCATGTTGCCCATTCCATGACAGTAAAATATTGGGAGAGCAACTATTTTTTTATAAGTATGTGTTTCAGTAATTGGAATTTACGAGGGTTTTTGAATGTTTTTTTTAGCTCTGCTTCCTGGTGTTGTAAAACAGTATGTTTGATATAATACAGTCTTCTAAAGAAGCAGTACATTATTAAGATGGAAGGGTATTTTTTAATGAATGGCTTCCTTACATCAGAATGGAAATAAAATTGGCTTCTTGTCTTTAATTTGGCTTCTGTTAATCCATATGAAAATAAAGATAAATATTTCACAACTGGAAAAAATAGTTCAGTGCTATTTCACTGCCCTGAACAGTAGAAGATAATGATATTCTGAAAGACAAATACTCTTTCATTTACACAGCTCTAGAAAAACCAGAAAAGAGACAGTTCTCATTCTTGAATAATAGACTGGCTTTTTGCAGCATTGCCCCTAAATATGAATTGAGAATGTAGAAGGAGATGAAGTAAAGGATGTGCAGCAGGCCATTTGATTGTCACCCTTATAACTTAGCTACCCTCCCAGGCAAATGACGTTAAAGATGTTGGTTTGTCAAATAGCATAATTCACAAACTGAAGAAGCAGTATCTGCTGCCTTCCACGCATCTTTCTGTTTATATGAAGATTGCAAGGTTATTATCAGCAATAAGCGTTTGTACTCCATATGTAATGGTTTCCTCCCACATCTCTGAATTGTAAGCAATGAAGTACTTTGCATGTTTATAATCTAATATTTTTGTGCTCTGGCCTTCTGTTTAGCTGACATTAGCCATTAATTTCCCAGGCTTGTCAAGGGAATACCATTAAAATTAGAGAGAATTTTGTCTACCTTGAACCCAACAAGCTCAAACTTGTCTAGTGCAGAAGTTATTTTCATTGGGATTCCATAAAGGATGCTATGAAGTGCAGCTGCAAAGTTACATTATCGAAATCTAGTAAACTAAACTTTATAAATCAGACAGCAACTGCCTTTAATATCATTACTTATTCCACAGATACTATTATTATGAACCAGTTTGCTTGCAAGAGATGAACAAGGTAGCAACAGTTGAACATGAAAGCAACAGAGAACAGTTACATTAACTTTTTGCAGAAAGATGCAGAACTAAGCTACAACATGAAGAGACTTTGAAGTCTTTATTAAATAGGATAAATTAATTTGAATGAAGATTGAACATAGCAAATTTTAACTTAAGCAGTACAAAAATTTTAGTATGATTTCCTGTTGAAACATTATGCAACCACTCTGTTTATGCCTCAGCTTCTTCTCTTTGAAGAAGAAGCTTCTTCTCTTCTTCTTTCTCTTATCATTTCCATTTCATATGACAGAAGAGCAGAAGTTCTAAGGTTCCTGAAAATAGGTAGATGGATAGTGGAGAAAAAACCAAAAAGGCTGCATCAGGAACTTAACAAAGACACCAGAGGATTCTCAGCCTTTATAAAAAGCTTTCCTGCAGAGCTCACATCTCTTCTTTGACATTACAATGAATAAGCTGTGAGGCTATAGGAAATTTAGTCCTATGCTTACAGTTATATTTACTAATTAGATAGAACCATGATCATTTTCCGTGAGAAGGTTGGAAGACTTTACTAATCAGGTGCATCATACTTATGAAGAAGCCATATTAGTAACGCTCTTCTAGTCCATCTGCATTTGGGAATCTTCATCACTTTTCAAGATTTGATAGTATTTGTTGCTTCAGGATACCTAAGATGGGATTGTGAGAGTTGCTACACTTAATTTAAGACATCCATCATTTCCAGTCAGATAAGCATGCAACCTTCATTCATCAATGTCTTGATGGTGCATGTTCAGGACATAGCATCTGGTGTGTTATCCACCTTGTGTGTTGTAGTGTCAGGGTCCTTGGCTCTAGTTTTACAGTTCTTGATCTTGTTTGTTGTTGTTGTTGTTGTTGTTGTTTGGTTTGGGTTTGTTTTTTTTTTTTTTTTTTTTTTAATTGTGAAAGCAATTCAGTGTTTATTGTAATGTAACATTCTTATGTTTTGAAAAGTTATAAAGCTGTCTATGCAGTATCCTTGCTATGAAGTTATCTGCGAACAAACAAACTCTTCAGAATTGTGGAAATACTAGTATTTCTTCTCTACTTGTGGTCCAGCTTTCCTCAGAGGAAGAATCAGTTCAGGCAGTTACACAGCAGTGCCACAGAGTGCAAAAGTAATAAAGGAATGCTACTTCGTAACTTCAAGAAACTGTGTTCAGAGTACTTTGGAAAAGACAAGCAAAAAAGAGCTGCTGTGGATCTCTTATGATAATTTACATTTGGTTATTGGTGAAAGAGGGGGAAAAATAGTTCTGCAGTTCTGGTATTTCTTTTTACCTCTAGACAGTAAAAGTGTCAGTGAGAGAGGTTTCTTGCCATTCACCCAAAAATGGTGTTTCACACAGATAGTGAATGATATGGAATGATCCAGATGTGGTTTTAAGTTTAACACTTGTATGTCTAAGGCACATTTTTCTGATTTTCTGTTGATGGTAGTGAAAAGAGCATATGTATGTTTTCTTAAAATTGCTTATTTGGTTTTTATTTACTTTTGAGTTAAATTTTTAGAACAGTGTTTTTCCCTTCCACCTAAAGACAGACTTCTAAGTGGATGTCCTGGCCATTACCCATCTATTTTATTGAAGTTTATTACCCTTATAGTTACACATTTGGTTTGTATTTACTCATCCTTATATGCTAGCTCTTATATCTCCTTCCAGAGAGCCAAATGCATTATTAATCTTTGGGTTGCTTCAGGACATAAGGAAGTGAGTGAGCTTGCGGGTAGAGTTCCTGCCACAGGAAAGTTTAAAGCTATGGGATCAAGGACATACTTAGAGGAGGGTGATGATTCTACAACTGTATTGTAGTCTAACACGTTTATGACTAAAAAAAAAAAAGTAAACTCAAAAAAAGACTGTACCTTATATCCACTAAGTGTGTTTGGGAATCATTAGAGAAGACCTTTTCTCGGTATCACTCAACCCCATAACAGGGTGCAGCAGCTTTGGGGTAATTTCTGGAGAAGTGTGTGTCATGGTTTGGAGCTGAGGGTGTATGATGAACTTGTACAGATATATTATGAGCAGTTTCTTACTCCCTTCTTACAAAGAGGTAGTACTATGGATAGCTTTTGGTCAGCTTAAACTATACTCAGGTCTTGCTTGCAGATGTTGTGATTAAGTTGCTTTCATCTAACAGAATTGGTGAAAGCAAGCACTGTAAATTCAAGGCTTTTCAGAGCAACTCCGGACCACAAAAGGTAAAAGATAATGAAATCAAACAGACAAGAGTAGAGTGTCTTTTGGTTTTTGCCTTAGCATTTAGGTTCTGTCACCCACACTGTTACAGAATTCAGAGAAGCATACTTTGAGTGAGAAAGCTTTCTTTTATTTTTTTTGGTAGCAAACATTTCAAATGCAATAGAAAGTCTCCAGTTAACTCCAGTTAATGGTGCTGAATGAGGTACAGTAAGATAAAGTACAAATAGATATAAATACTGCCTCAACTTGCATCTTGGCTATGAGAGCAGTGAGACTGAAATAAAAGCTGCAACATGGCAAACAAGAAGTGCTAACTTGCCTGAAAATTCCAGGATGTATCTGTCTATTGTAAATCATCAGCTGAAATCCACTGCAGCTGTTTGTTATCCCCCAAGAGGATTTACTTAGTGGCTGTTCATACACTTGGGCTTGATCTCAGTCAGATGCCTACAGAATGAGTCATGCTGTGGAGCAGTTTACATCCATGGTCAGTACTAGGTGTCAATTCTGTTGTGAGCTTTTTAAAGAGAGACTGAAGATGAGTGGAGTTTTTCTTCCTCTTCTACTCCTAGGTTTTTGTTTTTCCAATTCAGTGACTAGTTTTAGCAAAGGTATAGAGAAATGTGTGCTGCAGTTACTGCTGAAGGGCTTGATTTTACAGAAGTAACCGGGAAGCAGTCAATTTCTTTTGGTCTTTTACATCATTCCTTGGACGTCAGTATCACATGCAAGCTTATAGTAGGTACTTCTTCTACAGGGCCTGCAACTGTAGTAAGCTAAGTCAGTATTTTGGATGGATTTAGAAGACATGTCGTTCTTCCTGATTATATCAGTGTAAATAAATGTTTATAGACTTGCTTCCAGTGGTAATCATTGGATAACAAAATATTTCTGAACTACTTACAACTTTACAGCTGTCACATGTTTGTGAAATGAAGAATATTTACAGATGGGGAAATAGAGAAAGTCCAGAGGAGCAGGTTCATGATTTCCTGAAGGTAGCAAGGAAGCTGTAGCTCCCATTCTCCTTTCACACAAATCTTAGCCTTTCTTACTATATTTCCCTACAGCTGGATTGGTATTGTTAATCTCTTTGAAAAATACCAGTACTATTTTCAATAATAGTGTATGCATGAAATAAATTTTAAATTCAAAATTAAGATCCGTAGTGAAGTATAATTAAGTATCACAGCTTACATGCAGAATGAGAGCACGTTGCCCAAGGTGAGTATCTGGTCTTGCAAATTATTTTTAAGTAAATTAACCTGATAAGGGGTACCCTGTTATATGTAAGATCTACTGCTATGCTTGATAGAATGACAAGTTCATGGCCTGTGTAATGTTGCATAGGCTTTTATTAGTTGAAAAAAATTAATATTTTAAATATATATGAATATAGTCAGTCCTGTAACATGGTGTAGAAAAAGAACTAACTTTAGAGATCGTGTTGATTACTAGTATTTTGTCTGATGCAAGCCTGACCTATGGAGTTAGAAGATTTAATTTAACTAAACAGAGCATATGTACTGTGCTTTGAATTCGGGGTTTGATTTCAAAACAAAATTGTAGGAATGTCTAAAAGGTGGTTATACTCAAGAGCTGAGTATACTCAACTCCATAACATTAGCATTTCATAGAATAAAATCCTAATACAGTGAAAGATACAGCAACTGTGTGAATGATGGTTTTTGTTTTTACCCTCACAGTTTCAAAGAACGTTTGAATCTTTAAGAAATGTATCCAGTAAGTCTGATCTACAGAAAACCTACCAGAAGTTTCAAAAAGATCTGGAAAATCTTGATTATTTGGCATACAAACGTCAGCAGGTAAGAACACGGAAGCTTGGCAGGAAGACATAGAATACTGGGTGTAAACATAGTGGGTGGCAAACCCAGTATGTTTGATAGAGTTACTGTTCTATCAGTAGGGTTTTATGTTTTGTGTAATGTCATCACCTAAGCCAGTAGGAGGGGTAACAATTTTATTTAATGCATATGATGTTGGACTGTGTGGGTTTTGATTTCTCAACAGAGAGAGGGATAGGTAAAGTAAGTAAGTGAGACTTATCAGTCTATTAACCTTTGCATTAACACATAACGATTTATTTTGTTTTTAATTTAGGGCATAAAAGTACTGTTTTTATTTTTTGACTTGAAAAATAAACTAAATCCACAGAAGTTAATGGCATCAGATATTGACTGTTCATGCAAACTGCCCATTTTTTCTTCTTTAGAAATGAATTTATGAACCTAGATTGTGTAAAACTGTCAAGTATACATGGTCTTTGACATGTGCTTGCAAGATCAAAGTTAAATTGAATGGTTAGCATGTTGGGCATAGTTTCTGTCACTTATGCATGGATTCTGTGAAAATAGCTCTTATAATAGGTTTTCACTTCTTTTTTTGTGTTCTTGGTGAAATAAGACTGCCTCTTTCAGAGTGTACTGATGAAATGCTCTTAACATTTCTATGTGGGGGTTGTTTTGGTTTGTATTTTTCTGAATTCTGTCACTTGGTGTCAGTGTTGTCAAACACTTCATTTGCTTGGGGGCAGACCATTTAAGTTGTTTATATCAGGTAATTGATTAGACAGTTAAAAATTAGGAAAGGGCTCAGGGACAGGTGGCATCTGGACACATGAATATTTGATTCTTGAGACAGGGAGGTCAGGGAGCAATTGGTTCGGGTGAGTTTCAGTGTGGTGGGAGCTATTATTCTGGTAGCACTGTAGTGTAGTTCTTTATGCCCTTTGACATGGGGTGGCCAGCAACCAAAAGACAGTATTTTAACTGGCAACTACTGTGGGCTTATGTTATCTGATCTCATAATTATGTCAAGCATAATAAATGTCACATCTGCAAGGGCTTGGAGAGTGTGAGCCAGGAAAGTGCAAATTCTGTAATTACTTCTCAGGCTATCATCACACTTGTATTGGGAGTAGCTTTCTCTAGTCTTAATTCTCACTCTCAGCTTTGCAAAATTCCTTGTTATTTCAAGTGATATATATCTGATTCTTCAGCAGACTCTTAATATTCTTCAATAACATACTTCATTTCACCCTGAGCAGGTTGTCTTTTCTCCTGTTTTCAGTTCTTCACTACCCTTCCCATGCACTTTCAAGCCATTTGTAGAATCTTATCATCCTTGTTTAATATCAGGCATGCGTATATCTCTCTTTGCTGTTGCTCTGCATTTAACTGTGGTGGCAGAAGCTTTTGCATTTGGAAGTACTAAAGGTGTGTTAGGTGTAAAATCACTTCCTGCTTTCAATCACAGAACAGAAGGTGTTCCATCTCCTGTTCTTTGAATCTTTCTAAATTGTTAAAAAATGCTATTAAGAAAATAAACTAAGCAAAGGGTGAAATTATTAAAAAACTGTCAAACTGAAAAATAATCACTGCTGCTGCTGTTCTTAGTGTTAAAGAGTGACTTTAGGATGCCTGTAGCAGTGCTGGCTGTAATTCAAAGACACTTGGTTTTTGCCTAGAAGTCTCCAGCAATGTGGTAATCTAACAGTTGACAACAGAATTTTTGTATGTTAACAGACAACAAGCAGTATCCTATTGTAAAGGTATGCTAATTTAATGTTTACTTATTAGATTTTGATTGTATGCCCTCAGAGTAATTGTATGTTAAAGGACTGAATCTATGTGAAACCATTTTGGTTATCCCATTTAAAAATATTTTTAGGATTGCTTCCTGGTGATTGCTGTATTTAGAAATGTTTTAAGAAGTTCCTTTGGAAACTGAAGAAATTAAGGGTTGTATCAAAGATGTTTATGGGGCACACAGTAATTTTCTTTGCTTATAGGAAATAATGCCTTCAGGATATGAAGCAGAGCCCTTAACCTGTTTTACTTTGGAGCAGTCCATTGTTATCAGTCCAGCAGTTGTCTTCATGATCATTTAGGTCAAATTTACATTTTAAAAGTCTTAATTTTGGAATGTAGACTCATTTCCACAGTCAAATGGTATTTCTCTTTGTTAAAAAGGATTAAGTACACTTTTATTCTCTGCCTTTGATTGTTCTGTTTGCTTTTTAAGATAGCATTGTGCTGAGCATGAAATTTGTTCATCAAAGTGCTGTATTCCAGAAACTAGAGCCAAGTTTTCAAAAGAGATTATCACCTATCAACTGGAAAGTTTATCGTGTGACAAACACTTTTAAAATTATGCTGAAAATTGGAGGGAGTTCAGAGTAGAGGTGAATTATTTATTGTAAAGAAAATAAGTGTTGTGATGGAAACCTTAAGGAGCTCAGTCATCATAGTTTATCTGCAAAAGGTTATGGATTGGAAATATCACAGAGATACTTAACTAAATCTTTATTCTAGTATGCTGAAGTATGACAGGATCCAATGGATAGAAGTCAGAAAAGATCAAACCAGAAAGCAAATGAATGTTTTTGACAATTAACTAATGAGATGGCTTAGTTAAGAGGTGCAGTACATTAATCATTGCTTGTAGCCTTTATATCCATAATCCATGCCTTTCTAAAAGATGTGTAGTAACTGAGATGTAAATCAAAGGGCAGGAATTATTATGGAAATTTTTAAGACTTGTGCTATTCAATGAATTTGAATAAGAATTGATGATTTTTTTTCCCTAGACTTAAAAATGACAGTACATTTGTTTGTGTATTTGAGGGTAAAGGCAGAATTATGTCTTTTGAATTGCCAACCCAGATTAATAAATGGGTGGGTTAGTTTACTTTTGTATTTACTGCTCTGCTGCTGTCTATTATTCTGCAAGGTTGGACGTGTTGAGTTCTTGTTTAGGAATTTTCAAACAACCCTAGCATTTCACTTTAGAGTAATTTTAAGGACATGTAGGCGTTAGATTCCCATAGGCTTTTCCAAAAATGCCTTCTTTCCTTTCCTCCTTTAATAATTAGTCACACAATATAAATTATAAAATGAGAGTATAGGTTGTATTTCCAGTACCCTAGCTTTTTATCTCCCCTTGACATAAGAACAACTATTTATCATGTTGTTGTGTAATTAAAAGAATTGATTTATGCATTCATTTAAAAAAAGCAAACAACAAATCAGCCTCAGTAGCTAAGAGAGTGAAAAACTGAAAAATTGACAATTCTGGTTTCAGCCACCTGACATTTCTTGGCAGATTCATGATTATAGTTCTGTCATTTAGCTATCACTTCTGTCTGTCCTGTGTGTCTATATGGTTTGCTTAATGGGTGAAGAGGCTTTCCTTTCCCCTGCCCACCTGGAAGTGTTGATATTTCCCTGTTTACAATTTTTGATTATGCGTTCAGGATGGTGGGGTGGAAGACATTGGCACCCCTCATCAACTTTGCACTGCATGCATACTAGTTTTACATAGTTGCATGCACTGCATGCACCATAATTTTACACATAGCTCAGCTCTTCAATTAGATTTGTCTGTCTGTAATGCTAGTCTTGCATGATTTTAAGCTGCAAGCAGTTTGTGTCTCCATGTATGCAATTTTTCTGTCTGCGTTGGAAGTCAGATTTGTGAGAAAAAGTCATGCCTTTTTCATTTGAAGGAAGGAGAAATCAAATGACAGGGCAAAAAATGAGACATAGTTGAGAATTCCTTTGTAAAAACAATTGTTGAGCAGTTTCAGCAGTTTCTTTGTGTGTGGATCGTGATGTGGACATCTGGTGTGCTCACTCTGCAGCTGCATGAGGAGCAGAAGGAAGGTTTTCCTGGTCTTCTTATAGACAGAGGTTTTATTTGCTGAGCATCAAAGTTGGGCAAATTAGACAAGAAGCCTTAGGAGGCAAACTAGGAAGTATATGTAGCTGCATAGTTGGTCACACTTGCATCTGAGTGCCTGATACTTGTTCTGTGGTTAATGCCAAAGCTGCCTGATGCTGAGGCCTCAGAATCCAGCCTCGTAATAGTCGATGTGATGAGGGAATAACAAGAAGTTGATTTTAGTAAGTGATTAAAAGTATTACTATACAGGGGTATTCTACATTTAAAAAGGTATTGAAATTTCTGCTGGAAATGAACACTGACAAACTGAAGAGTAGGTGGGATTCCTCTTTTGGACCAATAAAGGCGTATCCAAAACTCACAGAGGAACCATTTGCACTTAATTGCTTTTTTTCAACAGTTGTGATAAATGGATGAGATTTAAATAAACAGGAAGGTATATTTTTGTTTTCCAAATGTAAAAGGAGAGTAGTAGTCACTCAAATCCTGTCAAAAATCCATTCATGAAGCGTAACTGTCTTGCATGTCTTTGAAATATTCTCATGTGAGCTAGTGTAAGTGTTTTGGAATTTGGGGCAAATGGACATCGTGGTTTGTCTTGCATCCGGAATAAGAATTATGAGAAATAACCTCTTTTCCCCTTTCTGTGGGGGATATAAGTAGGTAGCATGTAAAACCCTGAACCTCCAAGATACAAAGAGTTGAACTGTTATGAGGTGCCCATGGCAAAAAGCCCTTAAAACTTTGATACTGGAAGGGAAATAAAATTAAGATAAAAAAGAAGGGAGGGGAGGGGGGGAAGTTCTGAAACAGTTATCTGTTTCTCAGGTATAAAACCAGTGGTGCTTTAAAGAGGTTCAGGTAGATGTGTGGGGTTTATTTAAACCTGCTTCTTACTTTCTTGAGAAAACAGAAGAGGACTTGTAGGGAGCCTGGGACTTGAGCAGAGGGCTAAAAAGGCTCCCCCACTGGTGTTTTCAAAGCTCAGTCTGTTGCTGTGTGAAACTGAGTTGCTGTCTACCTGTGCCCCAAATGTACTCAGTTTGTGTAAAAGATTCCAGTCTAATCTTACTTAAAGTGTCTTGGGAGCCAAGAATGGATGATGGTTCAATTTTAACCATGGAGTGCCCAGGTACTTAAAAATGAACAATATAAAATTGAGTATAACAATGGAAAGGAAATGTAATCTTCAGCTAGTAATTAAATTATGGTAGCAACTAAGCAAGTAACATTAAAAGGGCATGACTTAAAAGCTGATAAGGAATTTTGTGTGCATACCATGGGGGACTTGCAAACACTGCTGATTTTGTACCTGACCATTTGGTGTGGTACCATATGTGTGTCCTATGTGAATTCCGATGTGTGGGCATTTTATTTCAGTGGTATCTAGTGGCTCAGATTAGAATTCTAGTCTTTTAGTAGACTAGAAACCAATATTCCACCCGCCACCCCCCAAATTAAATATACTGGTACTTCAGATTATGTGTTTGTTCTAATGTGGGACAAAACCAGAATTTGTGGAATGTAAATGGGGTCAGAGTCTAAAGACATTGGCACTTACTAATGAAACAATAACTGATAACTTGACAATTATAATATTTTGCTAGGCAGCAATGTCCTCTGAAGGAGCTAAAAAACCTGGTTTTATAAAGCAGGATTGAGGTGAGCCTTAAAAGGAATAAATCATTTGGGGTTAATAGCTTTTGATTTCTGAGGAGAGTTTATTAAAAAAAATGCACAAAGTATTTGTGAAATGTATTTTAACAGTTGACATCACTGACAAAGCAAGAGTTAAGTAGTTTAACTATGTTTCATGTTGATGTTAGATGAAGCTGTGCTGCACTTTGAGCTCCCCCAGTCTAAAAACCAGTGATTGATTACCCTGACCTAATTTAATCAGCTGCTAATTATACTTGTCATCTTAATGAATTCCTGTCCCACAATCCCTCAATGCTATGGTTTGTGGTGACTCTAGTCTCTCCTTGCTGCTTCCTTTTTAGTTGCAAATGTTGACCAAAAGGATTGGCTATTCCCTAGCCAGGACCCTGTAGAGTGCAGTTTTAAGAGAGCTCAGATCTACTGCTCGAATCATAATCAAGGAAGTAAGGAGTAAGGTGGAAGTAAGTGAGTATGTATGGTAAAAAAAGGAGAGGCAGATTTTCAGTGATGAACCAGGCAAGGTTCCAGGTGATAGGTCAAAGTGGACACCTTTAATTTCACTCTGCTGCTCCACTGGGCAAATAAGGACAAGTAGTGCAAAAATGTAATTTTGCAGGTAGCATACTGTCTTTTGAAGTAATAGTAGCTTTTGATTGGTCTTCAGGTATGATCCATACTTTAATTATTTAGCCCTAATCAAAGATGTAGGAAAGCAGAAGATAATTTCTTTCAGGTACAATCTGCTTTACAAACAGGGATGTCCTTGCTGAACTGTTTTACTACAGCTTAATTTCTACCTGCAGATGGTTCAGGGTGTGGCTGTTGTAACTGTCTGCAATGTCAGTAAGCATATTGTGGATTAGGCCATGTGATAAATACAGCAGGATCTTATGTAGCAAAGTAGAATGTTAATGATGGAAAAATGGTTAGGTGAGAGACTGCTGGAGAATCACTCCCATACAAGCCAGTATTTGGGCTTATTTCTTGCTGGTTTATAACAAGAAAATTCAGTGCAAATTTAGGATGATGCAGATTCAAAGCGGAAACATTCAGTGCTCAAAAGAGAAGCAAAGTGATGTAATTTGATTAAGTTGGTGAGCTGTATTCCTTCAGCTTTTCCTAAGGCAAAACTGTTGCTAACTGTAAAGTGGTATTGGATTTTCTTGAGCAGGGACTATAAGACCAGGCTCTCTATCAAATGACTAGAATTTTTAAAGAAAAAGGTATTCTCTGAGCTGCTGCAGATGCAGTGACATTAACCAGACTTAGGTGCATACGTTGAGAATCTAGGATTAGAGAGTGTTTAACAAAGTGACTACTAGCCCTGCTTTCAATGATAAATATCTGGCCTAAATAATTTGAGTTCCTCACATTTGCAAGGAAGACAGAAATAAAGAGCATCTGATATGGAGGAATAACGGGGGCAACAGATACAGTACTCTAAAGTAGATCATATGATTTAGCCGAGAGTAAAGGTGAACTAATGAATCTATGAAAATGCACAAAGGAATAATTCTGTGCTACAGAGCCTAGACTCTCTGAAATGGCAGTCATTAGCTGTGACATTTCTGGTACAGATAACTGCTGGAGTTGGTTGGCTTTTTTTTTTTTATTAGAAAGTTAGATTTGGGTATATTTTTTTATTAAGAGCATGAGATGGACAGATTGAATGTCTTCTGTCCAAAAATAGTATTTGCTCCAAATTCAGATTAAAGTTCCTGTTCTATTTGATTTGTGAGGCTTAAACCAACATGGTCTAGTGAGTCTGGTATTTGTAATTCCGGGTAATGTGTTTCTTCTCTTGACAAAGGTTTTTCAGAGTGCTTCATTTTCTGATCCACTGCAAAATGGGAAAAATCTTAAAATCTCTGGGATGATTTTAGAATTACAAGGGGTCACCAGTACTTTTGATGAACAAATACTGGAGAGATCGATGGGTTGCTGCATTAACATTATGTCTAGTGATACAAAATATGTTAATTACTTTAAATGGATGATTTTTTAAAAAAAAATTGGATTGAAGCCAACTAAAGACAAAGCTCTGGGTATATTGGCCTGTTAGCTGTAAAATTCTAACAGCACTGAAGCAATCACTTCGGTAGAATTCAGCCAGCCACTGAGAAATTCCATTCTTTAACCTTAAATTTCTAAAAGGCATAATTTCATGCCTCCAAATGCTGATACCAAACAGGCATCTTTTGCTGTGGACTTTGGAAATCAACACATTTAAACTATTTCAGCATGCTCTAATATTTTACAAGACCACAAAGAACTGCAAACCACTATCTTTTCTGAAAGGTGTCTGGGTTTGCTTTCTTCTGGTAATAGTTATGGCAGTCCAAGTTCATCTGGAAGTCCTGGGCAGTTGGCGTGGATCTGCATTCTGGAATATCACATGGGATTCCTAGGCAGTTTCTGTAGCTGAAGAGACACCACCTTTCCTGGGGAAAGATGAGACAGCACAGCAGTGGCTGCAGGCTCCTGCTTAGTTCAGAACAGGAGGATAATTAAACACTGTTTCTTACAGATGCAAAACTGTGCCCATCCTGCTGCAGTGAGGGGCAGCTTGCTTCTCTGGGCATACAGTGCATCAGATGATTGACAGTGTTTTACATCTGCGCTGATTTTCTGGACTCCTCTGAGTACCCCTTCTGCACGTCCAAGATACACAGAGAATGAGACATATAAGCTGTGTTTCTGTGTGGCTTGTCTTGTCCACTTTACGAACATATGAACTGTAATCAATGCAAATTTTGTCATCTGTATGTGATCAGCTACTTATTCATGAATTCTCTCCATAACACAGAATGAGTCATAAATTTTAAGAAAAAACCCTGGATGAGTTTATGGTGCCTAACAAGATAATCCCCATGGTAGCCAAATGGCTTTGGGGTATGCAAAGTTTTTGAGAATAATTGGAAATGGTAAGAGAGCAGTGGCTTGAGAAACATGTCTGAACGGGACATACTTAAAGTTTATATGACATATTTTCTGATTAATGGAAGCTCTTCTGAATAGAGGATTTCATAGGATAGATAGATATTTTATCCATGGAGATTTTACATGATATATGCCAGAACCAATATGTAGTCTGTTTTAAGCAGTCAGCAGTCTTTGGAAGGAACGTCGTATTGTTTGTGTCAAGATATAGCTAAACTATCCCTGGGCAATCCTAAAAATTAAATTAGGCTTAAAATAACAGGGTCAGTTATTTGATAATGGGTTTCTGTGATTGTGGTAATCTATCCCATGTACAGAAACAAAACCCCAGTTCTGATAAGTCTTATTTTAAAACAAAAAAGAGCAAGGAAAAGTACTAAAAAAAAAGTAAAGACATTAATTAAGTACAGTTGAAGTACATGTGATTAACAGAAAAAATGCATGCAAAACTTCTGCAGGAAAGATGAGTGTTTTGCCAGGTGTGGTATACTTATCACAACCCTTGACTGTCATTCAAATGGTATTTTTCTTTTCTGCTTTTGTGTGGTTACTTCATTGTATCTGTTATGTTGGTTTTTAGAAAACAATGGTGTTGCATGCGTCAATGGGATCGTGGTCTTCCCAACTTCCATTCCCCCCCGGTTGATATGCTGTAGTGTTTGTCAGATTCTGAATACTGTAAATGGACAATGAACTCATCAAGAATCACTCCCAGCTAATAAAAGTGCAAAACTTCTCCATAGACCTAGTTGTACTGTATTTATACCAGACAATTTTGAACCTGGAGCTCTGCCATTAGACGAAGTCCCTGCAGTCAGAAGCTTTCTGCCTTCTCTTTGGAAACTGTATTGTCTCTTATCCTATGTTTATATAAGAACCTTGGGGTGAAGATCCTGACATATCATATGCATTGCACAATGCTAAAAGCATCCACTGCTTAAAATGATCTAACTCTTGGAAAACTTCACCATAATGCTCTGGACCATGAATGTCAACAGGCTGTGGATCTGCCAATTCTCTGGGTTTTCCTGTGCTTGATCTGGCCTTGGAGAATGGCTTTTCACATAGTGTTGTTTTTTTAAGGGAGAAAAGTCCTAACTGTCTTGATTTTGGGGCACTTCCTTCTGTTTCCCGTTAAAAAGCAGAGATGATTATTTTTTTCTTGGGAACTTTTTTCCCCCCAACCCCAAATTCTCCCTTACATCTTTATGTTCCTAAGTGATTGGTGTATAAGGAAGGAGGATAATATTAAAACAAAAATTATGTAAAAAAAGAATGTAATTAGACCATTACACATGGAGAGCTCTGCTAATGAGCTGCTAAACTTCATTGCAGAGATCACAGATAGACATGAAGAGCAGCAGGATGCATTGCAGAATGTGCTTGTTCAGGGACGGTACACACTGACTCCACACAAAGCACCAGTACTTCACCTTGCTTTGAATAGATTTTATTCAGTTCGGTCCTTGAATGTGCAGTTTTAGCCCCTGCTGTCGCTACTGTTAGCTGACTAGGTTTTCAGAGCTGAGCTTAGACATCGGTCATTGTAAGCAGTTGCTGAGATTGGCTGAATGAAGGGTTGTAGTGTTACATCCTCTCTGCTTGTGCTTCAGTTGCATCAGGCATAAGGGCAGAGCTCCTCGTGCGTTCCCTGCAAGGCTGGGTTATTTCCATGTACCAGGCTCTGCTTTTATTGAATCCCCCTCGACCCTGTGGAATGCTGCAGCATGCAGTTGTATTTTGTCCTTTTGCCTTTCTTCTTTTCTTTTCTCACAGAGCCCACCAAAAAGGCAGGCACTGTACTTTTTTTGCATCCTGTAACTTTCCAAGAGTGGGTAGAAGGGGGGGTCCTTCAATGTTTTTTGTGACACAATCTGTCTACTTGCCCCTGATCTCTCTGTCCATGGACTGTTTGTAGGCCCTAGACAACACATCCAATACAGCTATGTGAAATCTGAGAGAGGCAAGTAATAACTCCCTTTTGAGAATGGATTGAATATGCTTTGGGGAAACCTTTGCTCACAAGACCCCAGTAATTGACTGATTACTTCCAGTGCTTTCATCCATGCACAGGTGTCTGAAATGCTCTGGCTCCTTGTGAGCTTCATTTCCTTAGGACCCACCGTGTGGAAGACCTGATCTTGGCTCTTCAACAAGAAGGACAAAATAGGCTTACCAAAGTTATTTGTGTGTACTACTGAGAGCATTTAAGACTAATGATTTTTACCTGAAATGGGCCTATTATTTGTTTTTTTTCTTGGTTTTTTGTTTTTGGGTTTTTTTTTTTTTTTGTGTGACAGTTCTAGAGAAAAATACAGAAGTCTGGCAGGGGAAAACTAAGTGTAGGCTGGAGAACACAAGAATTGCTCATATAAAACAACAGTGATCTCATGTGCTAGATAGCTGATTGATAATTTTCTGTCAAATCCTAATTAGTTGTCACAAAAAAAAAAGTTTCCAGTTGTAAAACTTGTTTATTTTTCGGATCTTTTACTGTGTGTAGCAATGGTGGCAGTAAAAACAGTCAAAGGGGTTGAAGATAAATACATGAACAGAGTCTATTGGAAACTGCCTGAGAAGGGGACATCAGCAGCAACAAAGAACTGAAACAACGATCTTCATCAGATACAAAAGACAACTTAAAAATCCTTAAAATCTGGTAGGTCAGTTCACAGCTTCAAAGTGATTTCCTGTTGCTGGCACACACTGTATGCACTTGCAATGAAAATGGAGAGTAAAGATGACTTAACAAAGAACACTAGTTATTTTCTATAAGGTTTGTATATCATATGTAAAGTTAGCTACCATGACTTTTCTTCCCATTTTCACCACTTAACAAATATTTTCCAAATTCTATCTGTGAAGACAGTTTTGATGAATACAACTTAGAGTTTGAGCACAGGAAGACTGCTGGTGATGTCTTTTTTTATAATTTTTCTTTTTTCTTCCGTTTACTAGGCTGTCACTGGGCAAGCTGCTTAGTCTTGCCAATAATGTGTCAAAGCAGATCTGATTTTATTTTTTTGCTGTTGAACTACCCATAACATACAGGTCCAGGTGAGGGAGAGGAAAATAGAAAAAAAGATACCAACCAGCATGAGTCTTCCCACTGCCACTGTGAGAACCAGCTATTACATGTTACTGTCTCCTCTCAGTAAATCATTGCAGTGCAGGCTGTAAGGAAATGAAATACATCAAGGTTCTGTCTTGCTTCTTGTATGAATGTGGTCGTGCTAAAATGAATGTTCTCACTGCTGAATGAGAAAAACAATCACAAGCACAGATGTCTCTGAAGATAAAATAGAAATACATTACACTGTGGAATGTACAACTGAAAAATCTGCCATCTTCTGAGAATTAATAGATGAACATATAAACTCACTGGTGATCTAATGACCCCTAAATAAGTGAACACTTTTTCCACTAATGAACTGAAAACACATTCCTCTTGTATATATGTATTATTAGTTATAGAGTTGGCCAAGTATTTCATGTTGGAATAATCTGATAGGAGAAAAATGTTTCATCCTGAAATTAAGAGGTTGTTTTTCTTGTGGAGTTGCATTTCAAGGGCATCAGACTGACTACATTCAAGCTATTAAGGCACAGATACTTTATGTCTTAAACTGTGACATTCAGCTGAATCCGGTACAGCTAAAGATGTAATATGAGGAGGTGAAAAAAAGGAGTACGCTGTATTCAGAACATGCAGAAAGTCAGAAATGGGGAGGGGGGTGGGGTGGGCAATGAAACATTTACTAAACCTTGTGTTAAGCAAGCTAGAGTTATATCAGATGTTAAGCTTTTCTTACTGATATCAACTACTCTAAAGAAAGTAGCAGGCCCTGATAGCTTCTTAAGTTCATCAGAAAGTTCTGTTTATAGTAGTATCCTGGAAAAATATTAATGGCATATACTATTCCTTAGACTCAGATCTGTCTTGTTCCTACAGATGGCAAAGATCTGGTCCTTTGGAGTTCATGCAGATATATTGTCTTAAGGCAAGTTGCAAAATTCCTAGCTATACCAAACGTGCTCTTTAAAGTAGGCAATATGTTTGTTCAGTGCTCTAAATGTAGCTAAGTGCATTTGTTTGTCAGGAACTGCATTATACCTTTTTTTTGCATGCAGGTGTCATTCATGACTGTGTGTAGATATATTAATGTTAGACTACTGTTTTGCTTTAATGCAGATTAAGTGTATTTAATATCTTCTAGTGGTTGGTGTCTTCTCTGCAAGTGCTGCAAATACTTTGTAAGACTATGTATGAGACTTCTGTAAATTAACAAGTAAGGGAGTCAGAATACCTATTAATCCTGTAAACTGGTGCTGAGGAACGAGTATTGTTTCAAGAAGAGGTGAACGCAATAAAAAAAACAGAGTTTTTTTTGGTTTTTTTCCACATCATGGAGCATACAGTGATTAACATCCTGAGTAGGTTAACAATCCACATTACAATTAGACAAAAGAGAGAGGAAAGCAGCAGTCTTAAGTTAGAGGACTAGACCAGATAAAGAGAAGTAAACTAGAAGCATATTGCAGATAAGAAAATAGTATATTTTAGATGAAGATTTTACTGTCGTTACCAAGTTCTTCCCAGCTAACTCAGTTTAGGCCAGTGCATTTACAGCATGAATTATAAAGCTTGAAACTACTTCCTCAAATAAATTGTACAACACAGTCCAGAGATCTGAATGTTTTGCAGCATTTAGGATATAGCTGTTTGTTCACAATAATGCACTTTAAGTATTTAATGACATTTATATAGCCTTTGGTTTGTAACCCAAATATATGTGCAGGGGTAAAAAGAGGTGATAGTCTACCAGTGTAGCAAACTAGAGATGTTTGTGCTCTGGAAATGCTTCCAGCTTTCTCTTCTGAGGTTTACAAACTTGAGCTTCACACCTTAACAAGTATCTGACAGCCATTTGCACCACCTACTCCACTTGTGTGTTTGTTTTTCCTGTGCTGCCACATGGTAGTGCCATTCTGCCAGAAGAGTTGGGGAGTTCTTGTCCTTGAATGCTTTAGTAATAGGATCAGTGCATTTGTGATTTTTTTTTTTTTTTTTTTAATGGGACAAAGTAATTATTTTTGTGCAGGCCTCTTGACATTTTTAGAATATGAATGCTGCACAGCAGATCCTTGTGGTAAAATAGTACGCATGCTTCTTATGGTTTCTTCTATATAGATGTTATGGTATCCTTGTTTAGGAGAATGTAGAGAAAAACATGTTTATTTTTCTATTCAATGTGTGTATTTTATTTAGTTGTAAGGTTTTGGTTTGGTTTTCTCTCTATGGTCCTGTTGAATTAATATGATTTAAAACATTCTTTGCTTGCTTGCCCCGTCTGTGACCTGCAGAAGTCTGTGTCCATGTGCACTTCATAGCTACTTGAAGTGAAACTTAAATTTGTTGAATGAAGTGTTCTGGTTGCCTTTGGTATAATGTAGAAAGTACTTGTGGACTTTTCCAAATAAATATTGCTATTTAAATGTGAGTGGTTTATAACTGGGGGCAAATGTTTTGTGTGGGTGAGTGAATTGGAAGAAAGAGTTCACGATTGTGTGTTTTTAGACTGCATTGTTCGTGCAGTGGAGATGGCAAAACAAGTAGATTTGTATGAATATAAAGATTATAAGGAAGTAGGGTGTTCGGTAAGTGAAAGATTAATGTTTTACTAGTCACCTATTTGCTTGAAAGGAAGTTATTGTGTCTTCGTGTTTATGAGAACTCTGAGAAACTTGAAAGTTTTAGTGGTGCTACTTCTTGATACTAAATTTGGTTGTCTGATGTTAAGCCATTTGTGACTTTTATTTTTCCATATTTACCTCAAAGTTTGTTGAGACTGAAGTATGCCTGTGTCCTGCAAGTGAATGACTGAATATTTTGAGAGGTAATTTATATGTTCAGGTGTGGTATATTTGATTTACTCTGTGATTCGCACATATGGTATTTCATTTTGTATTTGGCAATCATAGGTAATTAATCATAAATTATCATAGATAATTTAACTCTGTTACGTTTTTATATGTTGCAGAGTTACGTACAAGCCCTGTGAGGCTTAAGAAAGCAGTACGTTTAATGATTGATGGTCCTTGTTACCCTATGAATTAACCCAGCAGGATGTCTACAAGCAGTTTAGATTCCAGTGGGAGAGGCAGTGCTCAGAGATTAAACTAGAGTGTTTTTTAAAAAAAAACTTTTGTTTGTTTTTTTTGCAAGACTGCTTTGTCACTCTTACATTTATTCTTGGTAAAGGAATATCTAGGTTTTGTTTGTTGGTTTATTTTTTTTAAAAATGGTTTCTACTCTGCCTAGACAATAAATAAAAATTACCTTTTTTTTTTTTTTTAATGTGTCAGGGTAACAAGCATTGTACTTCCTTACAAAAGTCAGTAATTTTAAAAAAATAATCCTTCAAGAATTGAAGTATCAGAGATGATGCTCGAACAGTTGCTGTTTGAGTAAATTTTCCTTGTTTGTGCTATATAGACTGTCTCACATGAAAGTATCATCTTGTTTGCAAGGAAATCACAAATTTCACTCCAAGTGAATCTTCCCACAACATAGCTAATCTTGCTGACAAGAAATAAGATCACACATTAGATGTAATCATAGTGGGATAACTGCTCTATAAAGCTGTGATATATTCTGAGTCAAAGTTTTATTGATAACATCTTTAGCACAAAAATGTTGAGTCATGTTTCAGTTGCTCTGTGAAATTCAGAATGTTGAGAACTCAGGTTAATTTTCTTACAATAAAAGATTGCAATATACAGGCTGATGATTCATGGTTTGCTTCATAAAATGCTCTGAATTTCATGGAAAAATGTATGGTGACTAAACTTGACTGCAGAATCTCTGTATCACTGGGGATAGGCCACTCCAAATTTTTCTTTCCCTCTTATATTGAGTGTTTAAAAAAAAAAAGATAATAATTTTCTAATGTAACCACACAAGTGAAGTTCTGCATTTGGGTACAGTTTATACCAAGAGGGAGCATTTAGGTGGTGATATAAATGATACCTTTTCTGGACAGAATGTTGTTGGTTTGAAGATACTCATAAAGCCTTTGTGTTATAATAGGCTTTGTATCAAGTTGTTTTGGCAGTTACTGCAAGTATGAAAAAAATCTAAAGAAAAAATTATTTAAATCTATTTGTGGTTTTGGGTTTTGGCTGTGTTTTTCTTTTTTTTTTTTTTTTTAACATAAACTAAGAGATACATGAAGAAAACATTCTGTTTTTCCACTACAGAATTAGATAAACTATATCAATAATGTCAGACTATGACCTACACTGACAGATGCCTTTATGCGAATTTTGTTAAAACCTCCAGTGGCATATTCCACAACACCCCTGGCTGTCCTTATGTTTCACTGGAAGTTCCTTTTCCTGATATCTAATCTGAATCCTCCTTAATACAGTTAAGGTCATTGAATCTCATACTTTCCACTATGGGCATGAGAATCAGATTATTCCTCTTTACCTTGCTGTGGTCTTGTTTATGTTATCATGCCCTCCCTCAGGCTTCTCTGCTTTAAAACAAGTAGCCACAAACCATTCTGTCTTTCCTCCTAGGGTCATGCTTTTGACACCTGTTATATCCGGGGGCTCAGAATGTTCTACCCCTTTATTAAAGGATGCTATTGATAGGTAGAATGGAAGGATTTTTTCCATTGTTTTCTATTTACACACATGTGATTTGACTTTTCTTGTAAACACAATAATCTTTATGATCCTTATGAACAATTTCCTGTGAAGTGTCACCTAATTGGTGGTTTCTAATCATACATTGTGCAGCTGACTGTTCCTGCTTACATGTGATGACATGTACTCATCCTTACTGAACTGTATTCTATCTGAGAGCATCACACCTTTTATAAACACAACTTTGAGCTTAAATCCTGCCTTCCAGTGCACTAACTGTTCCTTGTCCTCCCTCCCAGGAAATCCCTTTCTGTTTTCTTATCCACGTTAGGTTGCCTAACGAGGCACCCAAAACAGAACCCTGCAGAAAATAATTTAATGCATTCTTCTGTAGTGGATCACTGGTCATGGCTCTTAAGAAATCTCCATTGATTCCGGACTAATTTAATCTATTTTTTCCCATTTATTTATGAGAAAGTCACATGAGACTGTGAAAAATCTAGTTATATTATGAGACATTTGCTGCTAATCCTGTGACTATAAGAACAGAGGGAGAAGTAAATTGGGCTGATTTGGCAAGACTTGCCTTGCTCTTGAAAACCTGTGGTGGCTATTTCCCCTAGGAATTTAAGTGTAACTGGCTGGTCTAATTCCTTGGTTTCTCTCTTTGAAAAAGGACTAGTCAAGTTTGCTCCCTTTCAGTCTTCCATTGCAATGCAGAACTCCACAGTCTCTCACAGGGGGAACATTGGTAGCAAGTGGTGTTGAATAGCTTTGTCATCACTTGAGGAGTTCCCTGTTGTCATAGGATGGCATTCATTCAACCCAACTGCGTCAATGGAACACATTGCTGTTTATTTTGCAGGTTTTCGTCTGCCTTTCCAAGAGTAGTGAGTGCCATCAGGCAAAGTGTAAGACAATGTAGGCTTTGAACTACCCCTTGGGGAAGGAAATACAGTAGCGTAGAAAATGTTCAAGATCTTGAAATGTGTTAGTGTTTGATAAGGAAGGTAGAGCAAGTGGTGAGAGGGAAACTCTTTTGATTTTAATCAATATGGAGAAACTACATGAAGTTCCGAAAGTCATTTTAGTTTAATGATGACACTGATTACACAAGCTGTATATAGAAATATTTCCCATATGTTATGTTCTCAGTATGGTTTGCTGTACAGATCTTGCTCTCCCCTGCTGGTTCACTCTTGCAGAACTCCTGTTTGCAGCAGCTTGCTTGCAGGTCTTTCTGGGACACAGGACTGCTGGGTTTTAATGTCCTCATTCACACACCTGTCAAGATTCCTATATTATATAAGCCTTGTGTAAAAGCTTACGCAACATTATGATCTGGGAAGTGTTACACTCTAAAAGAACTTTGACAATGTTTTTTATCAAAAATATTATAAAACATAACACTCATATTTGTGCATGACAAGCAATATTTATATTTGGACTAGGTCTAAGTGCTGACTTTATATCTCTGGAAATAATAAAAATTTGGCTTGAAATTTGAAATACTTAAGGGATGTTATTTTCAAAGACTGCCAAGTTCATTGTCCCTGTCTTATAGATCTACAGCACAGTATGTTTTTATTGGTTGAAATCGTCACCTAGTGAAGTGATGCATGATTCTTAGCCATAATTCCCTAATTTTCTGGGAAGTAACATATTTGACTGTTTTACAGAAAAAGCAAGAATTACAGAGGATGCTTCATTTGTTGAACACTATCAAAGGTGATGTATGTGCTATTTTGATTTCACCTTCTTTTCTTTTTTGAAGTAAACCACTCTGGAGCAGTAGGGAGTGGTGGTTAGAGTAAGATCTGCCTTACTAAAAAGTGAAGAAAAAGAAAGGCAAGAGGGAGAGCTGTATGTAGATGTCTTGTAAACATTTTCAATTTGCTTTCTCACAGCTTGCATGTGTGCCCTTGAGCAAGCCTCTTAGTACCAGACCTACTGGAGGACATCACTAAATGCCTCCATCCAAGAGTTAAAAAAAATCTATATGTGTATAAGGACTTGCCAGTAAAATTCTGTGGCAATTTGAAGTTCCTTTTGCCAGACTATGGCAGATTTATGTCAGACTAGGTAAATCCTGTCAGCATAGGATGAGAAGACAGGAGGCTGGCCTCTATACTAGACTAGTCTGGCATGGGATCTTCATATTAAGGTTTTGCTCTCAGTTGTCTTAACTAGGAAGTGGTTCAG
>JAVJGJ010000062.1:35541766-35573792 GCA_035590215.1 Microhierax caerulescens
ATTTTTACCTTGTAGTTTGTGATATGATCAAGTTGGGCTTTTAGACCTTCTTTTTGTGTTGTCTCCCCAACACCCCCGAAGATAGAATCAATGTTGCATACACAAAGTACTTGTTAGTCTTATATTGACTCCAGTACAATATTTTTACCTTGTAGTTTGTGATATGATCAAGTTGGGCTTTTAGACCTTCTTTTTGTGTTGTCTCCCCAACACCCCCTCCTTTCCTCAGCACATATTCTGGTTAAAGTTGCATTCTGTATTTTGCATTTGCATAATGTTACCTATATGTATTTTCCCTCTAAAACTCTCTGTAGTCATTCAGCACTTCAATTTCTTATCCAGTTGCTTTGCATCAATTTTTGTTCAGTCTGTCTCCTTCCTCTGCCAAGCCTTTCTGTTATCCACACCTCATTCTATTTGTTCATTCTAAAGGTATTTACTCATTCATTTTGCTCACAGAAAGGTGGTTACCACATTAGATTCAAACAGACCTATCAATCGCACCCACATATATACATACCATTTCCCTTTACTTTCGTCTGTCCGTGCACAAAAGATACAGTACTGTTGGCTGTGTATTTTTGTATATAGGCTCTGAAGGATTAGCATTAAAGAGTTGGAGTGTATGTGTGGACTGACAGGTCATAGTGATTTTGTGCACAGAGGAAGGAGGGCAAAGGATGGGTCATGACAGAGGTCACTGCCTCAACCTAGTTTTGTCCCTCCTGATCTGAATTCATCCTTCCTGTCCCTCTAGAACTTCAGATCCCAACCCATCCAAAATGCATCTAATTGTCTGTGATATATAGGCCTGTCAATCACTGACTCTTTTTCTTATTAGAGACTTGGGAGAGCACAGTCAGACTTTCCCCTTGCTTGTTGGGGCTCACCAGGCTCTAGTATTTCCCTTTATTTGTTACCTAGCTTTTGTTAAAATATGAATCTGTTTTGTAAAATCTTCATTTTTTTAAGAGCACTACAGCTGGTTCCTTTTTATTATAGCCCTTATTACTCAGTTCATCTACCTTAAAGTCTGCCTTCATGTCATGTAGTGAAATTGTGGCTTTATAGATGGTCATTGGATCAAAACTTTCTTTAGGTAAGATTTTGATACTTGTAACAGTGCTTTTATAACTAATGATAATAAATTCTGCTGGCAATGGAACAGTGAATGCTTTCCTATGTCCAATTTAAATCTAGGTTTATTTCCTTTAAATAAGAATGATCTTTTTTTCTGCATGAGTTTAACTGTGGATCTAACTTTACGTTGAAAGAACAAGAATAATATGTAATAGAGTCTTACTTCAGTCAAGCTTTACATATGCAAAACCAATTATATTAATTTTAGCTGTAACTTGGTTGGTTAACACTGGGAGAAAGATGGGCATCCTCTTTGATTTGTAGGAGAGAAGTACAAACTGTACTGCATGACAATTTTATGTAGTTTATTTTAGCTAGATTACAAAGGGTTGCCCCCCCCAAAAAAAAGCAGCATATTTTATTTTATAAACTTACCAAGTTATGCTGTTATCTTCTTCGCACTCAAACTCAGCACTGGATTCACTGAAGTGTATTAACAGACCACATGGTCACAGAGTATGGATAAATACCCTTCAGGGAAAGGAGAACTGGAGGCTAAGATCTCCTAATGGCGATTCCCTTTTTTTTTGGGACCTGGGAAAGATGTCTCTGAGCAGTTCCTGCAGATGGTATGTCTGAAGTGCAGAGTTACTGTGCTGAAGAGATTTATTTAATTTGCACTTTGAACATGGCCCAGAAATACAGAATGAGACCTAGAAGAATTGCTGTTATGGATTCAAGAGGTGATTAGCAGACCATGGGCTGGCCTTACATGATCTTGACATCATCTAGTAACGTGCAGTAAGTATAGACTGAATATATAAAAAGTTTCAATTCATATATATTATCAGGAAAGTGCTTCAGATTGTACTATAGTACAATCAATAATAAATCTAGCTTGGAACAGAGAGTTTTAGGCACAGTCAGTGCAGAAAAAATTTGAGAATAAAGCAGTGCTGGTTGAATGGGACCTAAAAGCATGGAGAAATCAAGTGTTTGAGGCATATTCATGATTCAGTTTTAGTATATGATTTCTAATCAGGGACTGAAAAACCTTTAAAAACCTAGGAGAGGGCAGAGCCTTGTTGCTATCTTCCAGATTTTTCTGTATGCTGCTGTATTGAGCAAATGCTAGCCATGAACATAGTGTTGAGAAAAAGAAAGCAATTCTGTTTATATAGCTGCCATTTCACTGTCGTTTTGTCCACAGTATGTTCTCTGTACATATATTTTAGTGATATTACAGCTGTATGGCATGGTTTAAATTAACTTTTGCCATCATTAGAACTATGAGTGCCATTGCTGTTTATTGGTAGGTATCACTGGTATTCTCTAGTCTCTTCTGTAACAAAGCAAGCCTGCTGCTGAATTTCTTGTATGCAGAAAGCTAATTGTGCCTCAGCCCAGTACCTAGTTGCCCTCAGAAATACTAGCTGTGTTCTGAGCTGTTCACATACTCAAAAACCATTGCAGGAGGTGGCGAAGGGGAAGTGTGAGGCAGGAGTCCTTGCAGCTGATGGTGCATATAGCTTTGATGTATATTTTGAGTAAGAGCTGTTTTGGTTAGTTATTGATTCTCTTTACAGACTGATACAGATATTATACTATGCTTCTACCAAGGACAGACACTAGAGAGATGTATTATACATTTAGATGAGTCAGCTAATGTTAAGTTTCCTTGAGCATCTTGAGAAACTACTGCAGTATTTCTTATCTTGAAGCCAATAAATTGTTCCAGGATCTGAACAGTGTGCAGCATCACATTTAACTTCCTTACTGGTTATTAGTTTATAGACAAATAACAGATGTGCCAGAAATGAGCTGCTCATCGTATGTCTCTGGGTAAGATTCCTGGCAAAGGTTATATTTTCACTAATACTGATAGCGAGCTTTCTTAAAGCAGTACTTCATGTCAAGGATCTGAACCTAAATGGAGGGGCTGAAGTCCATGGATCTAAAATTTGATCACAGATGAAAACTTTGGAGATGCAGAATATGTTTTATTGTTAGATTGATAGAGGACAGTATAGGTACAGAGACAATAAAGACAATATAAGGAGAAATATTATCTCCATTTTCTTCTACAACACCCCCAACACCCCCCCCATTTCCCCCCCTCATTTTACAAGTAGGTTATCATTTTTGAACACAAGTGAAATGGTGGCAATGTGTTGTGACGCACCTGAACCTATCCCCTCTGGACTCAATGGGAATTGTCTGTTAGAGAAGTGATCTACATTTTATCACAGGAAGAGCAGGTATATTCATTACTATGGTATGTATAGAATTGAATCTAGGAGGTCAAGGAAAGGAGTTAGTGAGAAAGATAATTGAAAGTTTGTTAAAGGGTTCTTGATACTGGCCTTGGCCAGTTTCTTGGCTTATTGGAAATGAAATGGGAAAGCTTTTATGTTGCCCTGGAAAATGATTCATTAGAATTGCAAAGAGCTAGCTGAGAAGCTTTTAAGAATCTTGAAAAGGTTAGAACAAATGAAGATTAATTTAAAGAAGTGTGTGTATCTCTGTCTGCACACTGCATGAATTTTGCCTCATCTTTTTCCACCACTATTGTCAGCAGAAAGGATAGTCCAGAAAGGCAAGGTATTCCCTTTCCAAGTGTCTTTCATAGTTCAGGGGAGAAGTGACAGATGCTTCTAACATAGTTGCAAAATTAACACAGTTGTTAGGAGGGAGGAAAAAAGGCAATTCTGAAAATAAAATATGAACATAAGTAATGTAAAAAAGATTTGAGCACTATTGGAGACCTCCAAAGAAGGTGCAGAAGAGAAATATTTTAAGAAAATTCAAAATAATTTTATTGCATTCTCTCGCAATCCTTTCTTTGCTGCTTTTAGTAGTCTCAGTAAGACAACTCCTAAAAACTTTGTCTTTTTAAGTAGAAATAAACCTTAACCACAGTAGTTTTCCGAAGAGTGTTAGTAGCAAGGAGATTTTTAAAAATGTGATTAGACTTGACACCTTCAAGTATTTCTGCAGGGGGCTGTCACCTGTCCACTGAGTGCTGGTACCCTTCCCTCTAGGAACCAGTATGCTGATCATCCACATATCTTAGCAGTCTGGGGGTTGCTGGTAGGCGAATCTGCCATAGATGCAATTGTGCAGTGACCTGCAAGACCATACATCTGTTCCTGCTAGTCTACATACTCTTATTGTATATGTATTCTATATTACTCTTATTCTCATGGTCCCACAGTTTATGTGGATCTTTGCCAAGAGCAAACTCCTGTGTGGCATGATGGCTGTCAGTAGTATTTATAACATCTGAGTGGTGTGGAAACTAGACAAGAAAAAAATAATGTTTATTCAGTTTCTAGCTAGTCAGCTGACTAGTATAGAGATCAACTTACCTATCTATTAAACCCCAATAAATTTAAAGCTAGAAATCAGTACTTTTTAGTTGGGTAACAACATGCTTGAGAGCCAGGAAAGGAAAATGTGTTTAATTGGGTTACGGACTTGTTCTCTTTTCCTGCCACTAATTTGCAATCATCATTGTTAAGTGATTTTTGACAAAGGACTCTTTGTGTGCTCGTTCCTAAACCAAATCAGAAGTTTATGAAGCTATGTGTGAGGCATGCTGTGATCTCCATACACCAATATTTCTAATTTTCCAAGTTCTACTATAACAAATACCCTAAAACACCAACCAGAGAAGTCAGGCCCTGGTGCGTTCATCAGTATTCTTTGAGGCACCTGTGACTGACTTAGTCCTATTCAGATGTTAGAAACAGGATGCTTGACTAAATATACCTTTAGCCTGATCTGTATAGGTTATTCTTTTTTACCTTGCTGGATATTGCTTTGAGCATGTGTACTCTGAAAGTGTTCTGCTGAGATCTTGTTTCTTCCAGCCTTTTCTGATATGGAGTTTGACACATGTAGGAAATACATGTACAAACATGACTGCATGCTCTCAGAAAGCAGCTTTGGGGGTGGAGCTGAGCCATGTTTTGTGTACTCAGGTATAGAAACATTAAGGCACATCTCACACTTGAAAAAACCCCAGCAAACCACCAGCGCAAAACACCCCTCTTCTGGGTGAATTGATGTTAGCCATAATGTAAACAGGTTCGAGGTTATTGCAGTGTATGTGCTGTTCTGGTAGGTAAGTTTGAAAAGCAGACTTAGGGGGCAGAATTGAAAGGGTGGTCCTAGCCAAAGAAGCTAGTTAGAATTAGAGCTTCCTTTGATATTGTTAATGGGAGTTCAGAAGAAGCAGTGTTAACACTGGTGGGAATTGTTCTGTCACAGAGAAGATTTATTTAGTTAGAAAATCAGAGTTAAAAGCTGAAGCATGTCCATTACTTTAATATTTAAATGCATATTTGCCTTTTAGCAAGATGTGCTTAATTGTAATACTTAATCCTCTTTTTTGGAAGGAAGTAATGCTAATGAAATGTAACTAGTTAAATCTTATAAAAGTTTTAAATGAGACATTTTACCATGCATATAATTTTACTATCCATACATACTGTAAGAATGGTTTGTGAACTTTGTATTAGGACTTTATAGTCTCATGTAATAATTCTAATGCAATATTATTTTATATGTCACAAAAGTGTCACAATGATTTATTAATGGCTACCAACTCCTCTAGGTTCTCCTTATAATTATAAAACCACAGAATAATTCAGATTGGAAGAGACCTCATGAGGGTCCAAGTAAAACCTCCTGCTCAAAGCAGGGTCAGCTTGGGGGTCAGATAAAGTTCCTCAGGGCTTTATCCAGTTGCGTCTTGGAAATCTTTTAAGGATGGAGGCTGTACACCCACTGTGGTCAACCTGGTCCACTGTTGGGATGTCCTCCTGGGGATAAAGATTTTGCTGACATCTAATCTGGACCATTCTTTTTTCAATTTATGCCTGTTGGCTCTCATCATCCTACCATGCACTACTGAGCGGACTTTTGACTCTTTTATTGATGACCTCCTTGTAGGTACTGGAGTGGCTGCTATTAGGTGCACTCTGAATCTTCCCCAGGCTAAGCAAGCCCCATTCTTTCAGCCACTCCTTACAGGGAAGTGCTCCAGCCCCTTGGCAATTTGATGGCCCTCCACTTAAATCACCACAGCTTATCGATGTCTTTCCTGTATCGAAGGGCCCAAAACTACACACAGCTTTCTCGATGTGGCCTAATAAACCCCAGGTAAAGGGGAATACTCACTTCCCTTGATTCCCTGGCTACGGTCCTGTTAATATAGCCCAGGATACTTTTGATCCCTCAATTCCTTAAGTATCTTCCCAGAGAATCACTTTGGCACTATACCTGCAAGCCCATATCTTTGTTGGCATGACTAATGTCAGTGAAATGTGTCTTTGAAGGGCTATGGTCTTATAACTATAGTGTGTGTTAATTTTACAGCAAATCCCTTTTCTGTGGAAGTTGCATTTAAATAAAGTGCAGAGACTTTATAAATTCTATTCTATAAATAGAATGGTATATCTGTTCATGGTTCAGTTGTTGTTAAAGGTTGTATCATAAAGCTGTTTTCTGTATTCCTTAACACATAAAGAAACTTTTTCCTACAGCCTGATACACTGCTTCCTTTTGTAACTTCCAGCAGTGGCAGACCAAATGACTTAAAATTCAGGAGGCTGGTGGAATCAGTGGTCAGTCTTATTTAGCAATTGTTTTGCAGTTGTCTTAGAAGATGAATTATTTTCCAATGTGTCTAATTAATAGGGTTTTTTTTGAGTGTAGATTTATCTCAAAACCAAAGGAAGCAAATACTTGCTTGTCTGGAAAGAAATGCCATCTCCTGGTTATGTTTTGTAACTCATAAGAAGAATTCTAAGTAAATAAATCAATATTGCTTGCTTTTCATTGCAGTGGGACTGGGAACTGGGATTACATGATACTGTTTCACAGTGGATTACTCCTCCATATTTTTTACTTTCATAATGCATTGTGATATTGTTACAAGTAGTGGTTGTAGTCAGGGTGGCACGAGAAGAGGGAAAGGCAGTCTGCCTGATTGTAGACTTGTTTCCATGTGTTGGTTCCCTCATATCTTTGGAAAGATTTTTTTTTTTTTTTTCCCCCGACAACATCAGATTCTTCGGGCACCTTTGAGGAGTCCTGAGTACTCCTGAGGGGCTATCTATTTTTATGCCCCTTTCTGAAACTTTAGTTTTAATACTTTTTCCTCACTGCTGTTCTTATTTTCATATTAGCTCCTTGAAACTGTTGTGTCTGCATCTCAGCAGAGGGGGAGCCTAGGGACGGTTTGCACTTTCTGTGGGTGCTGATAGGCATTCAAACATTGTGTCATCCCCTTTATCCAGAAGAATTACTACTAATAGCATTTCTACTACATGTCCTACTTTGATACCTGTGCTCCTTTGCTGCAAAAATTACTTGTGTAGTTGTTTGCTTGAAAGAACTGTAGGACTCAGTTATCCGGTTGTAGACCTATTCATACTGTACTAATAAATACCTTGCAAAAGTAATGGAGTTTTCATAAGATAGAATTTCTGCCACCTCCACTGTTAAATCTTCCCACAGGTGTGGGGAGAGACTTGGAGAAGTTCGTGAATTGACAGGTGTTACCTGTACATTGTAATTCACAATGACATTGATGAGAATTTCTATGTGGTACAGAGGAAAGGTTATTTTCATAATAGAAAATAAAATTGTATTTTCATGTCATGTCTGTTCAGTGTAATCCTGTCATGACAGGAAGAAACATATGCAGCTGCTGCGCTAGTAACAGAAGAATGAATGGCACCATCTCCCTGCTACAGAGAATCATTTACTGTTGTTTTTTTTGTTTTTAATACCATTTTTAAAGAGGAATAAGTAAAAAATTTTAGGTATATATACTTTATAAATAGGACTTTGGGGCAGCTCTAGTAGTCATCACACCTATTTCATGTAAGCTTTTTACTCCCTGAATTGGACAGTGGCTTATTCAAATGATGTTGAGTACATTTTTATAATTATAATCTTCCTGTGAATATATATAATACAGACGGTGTGTATATGCACACTATCAATTCTAAATTTAAATGCAGAGATAATGCAAAGAGCTGTGTACCTTTTCTATTTCATGTCTGACACTACCTGTCATGTACATTATTATTTCTGTAGCATTGATTAATTATTCTGATCACGTGGAAAAGTCCCTTTCAACCCAAATTGCTGAAAAAAAGAAAAAAAAAAAAAAAAAAAGGAACCCCCCAAAAAAGACACATAACTGGACCAAGTGAAGACTATTTTTCTCTTTAATTATCTTTCATATTCTTTTAAAAGCAGTTTTTCAATTATTTTACTAGAAGAAATTATTTTACTTTAGCCCATTAATCTTTGCCTGCATTTAATTTAGGTTTTCCAGTCAAAACTCGAAATTTATAGAGTAGATAATGTCTTACTAAACAGAATGTTCTTTAACAGTTATATGTTTGTGTTTCCCTCATTGGACTTTTTCTCTTTGCCCTCCCATCCATCTAGTTAAGTTGACATTTCCTGAACATCAGAAGTAATTTTCTGTTATATCTATATATATTAACTTCAGTTTGGTTTTGTACCTGTTAACTTCTCTTAACAGGTGAGGCACTGAATACAAGTTGTATTGCTTGAAATGTTCAGGCATGTAAATAATAATATGAGATAATGATTTGATATTTGGTGGGGTTTTTTGTTTGTTTGGGTTTTTGGATTTTTTTTTGTTTGTTTTTTAATGTTAGCTTCTGAAACTTGTCAGCTTTTTCTCCCTATTTGTCTTTTATAAAAGATTCTTCCAAAATACCAATTTATGTGCCCAGGAGAACTTTTACCATATGCACTCTTGTTCTTTGCATAACTTAAACTTACATGAGGTACAAAACTTTGCAGTACAAAGTTATGTTGTAGCATGAAACTTTAAAGCCTGCAATTGTGTTGTAGCTGCAGCAGTCCAAAGATAAAAACTTGTCCAGGTTGTTAAGAGAGCTAATGCTTCTTTTAGGATAACAGACAATGCTTTTGAACAAAAGCATGCCTACTTTTTTCTCCATATCCATTAATTGTTTTGGTCAAATACATTAATGGCCTGTAAAGAATCCCAGTGTTTATATGGCTGCTTTTTTCCTTTCTTTTGCCTTCTGAGAAAAATCTAAAATAAATGTTTTCTCTAGTCCAAAGATGCTATTTTTTGAAACATAAACACAAATCCTGTTGGTTTTTTTTTTAAAAAAAATCTAGTTTCTTTCTTATATCCCTACCCTACTTTGTTCTGATTTTAAATTGGGACTCAAACATTTGTGGTTCAGCATGGGACTGAGATCTAAGGATTACAGTCTAGCACTGGCTTGCTTTTATGAGCAAAATACAAAAACCTGCTTCATACATTCAATCAGCTTATTAAGCAATAACCTATCTTTGACAGTCCTCATTACTATGAAACTGTCATTTTTGTATTTGCTTCTCAAGTGCCTGATCCTGTTCATATGAATAGTCTAATGGTGAGACGAGGGCTATACGTGCAAGTGGAGCCTTATGGTCTGATCTGAGCCGTAGTTTGTGTGTGTAAAGAATGACTAAGGAAGCCTTCTAGACCAAGCCGGGAGGACTACCATTTTGCCATCATAATGTGTTGATTTAGGAAACGTGCCTCGCTGTTAAATTTTGGTAACCTCAGTCTGCTGTTAGTAATGTTACTGACATGCATAAGGTCTGGATATGCATTAGGGAACAGTGAGCCTTTTTAAATTTCGTGGAAAGCCTGGTCTTTGAAAGCTTGTATGGTATGTTGGGTGTTTCTGTTGAAAACCAACACCCACCTCCCCCCACCCCAATCCTACAAAAGCATTGAATGATGTTAATGTATTGTCAAATGGTCTGCATCTTCATTATTTGATTTAATTATATTGCATAAATGCTACACGAATACATGCTGTTCCTTGAATTTTTCATATTTGATTTGTTGCACACATTGTTTAGTATTTTGGCTGTAGGGTTCTTTCCTTAAGATTATAGTATTTCTCCATTTTGAATGGTTAGAAAATACATTATTTTCATAGCAGACCACTAAATCAGATGTTAGGTTTATCCTGTGATTGAATATAGTATGCAGTTACAGAACTATTTCTATCTGGAAAAAACATATTTTTTCATCTGGAATAATTTTAATAGGATAAGTTTTATTCAAGTGATTTTTTTGCAATGCTGGTAAAACTCAACAGAATTTAGTGCATATATTTAGGACGTTATAGATATATTCTATTCATATTTTTAATGGCTTATATGCTCTTGGGAATTTAATTATATGGATGGTGCTATTGTAAGCAATTCAGGAAGGAATTAAAAGACAGTGGGAGAATTAATCTTATGTGACAAGTATTCAGTATATTCAGGTTACTCTCTTTGTCTGGGAAATAAGTTGTTCAGTGGCCCCTAATGGCCTTAAATACAGTATTAATAAACAAAAAACAGTCTTTCAAGGGGATGAAGTGGAGCAGGTTTTGAGATATTTTTCATTTTTTCAATGGCAGATTTTGTAGTAACTTTGCTAAACTTAAAATTTCTCACCATTTGACTCAACAAAGATTTTATTAAGGAGTTGTAGGGGAAATCAAAATGTGAAGAAGCAGTACTTTTTGAAGGTAAAATATGAACAGATGCTCTGGACAATAGGAGGGCTGCATAAGGCAGTCTGCAGGTGTACAAGCAGCAGGAGGTTTACACAAGTCAACATTCATCTTCATTCTGAAAAATTTAGTAATGAAATCTGAAAGAACTACATTAACATCTTCAGAATAGGGAAGTTGTTAATTACTACTGAGTTATGGTGCATTGTGGGAGACTAGTGTAGAAGTAAACTGTGGACTTTATAAAAAAGTTGAATATTTCTGGGGATATAAATGGTATACACATATTTATGACAGAAATAGAGCAATGGTATTTATTTCCTTCTGTATCTGTGGAAGTCTGCAGGATGTTAATGGTTTGTTTGTTAAAGGATTACTCACATGACTAATTTTATTGGAGTTGCCAACCTCTAAACTGGTTACTTTAAAAGATGAAATTCTTTTCATGCATATGTCTAAATTTGTTGGTGCAGAGGTAAAGAAAACAAAACAAAACAGTATAAGTACATTACAGATTTACATTGTAAATTTTTTAACAGTCACTGACTGAAGTCTAATGCTTTAGGAACATTTGTGAACGAACAGGCTTTGTGATTTTAAAAAGTCAGCTTCAACTTTTGGGTACAAATATTTCCTTAGGGTACTGCATATTCCATGACTATGTTAATTCACCCTTAGGTGAATAAAAAGTCAATATTCATATGATACTATAATCTAAGCCAAAAGGCCATATGGCTTTGGTTCTGCCATTTTTTAGCACATAAAAATCCTGTTGAGTTGAATGAGACTTCTGTGTACAGAGACTTAAAGCATCAGTCTTCCTGGCCATAATCCAATGAAGCTATTTAAATGTGTAAGGAGATTCACATGCATGGAGTGGTGGCATAAACATAAGCAAGAATACATTTATGTATTGCAAAATTGTTTCCAGGAACCAGTCAGCTCTCTAAAATTTTACAACTTGTGTTTATCTTGTAAAGATTGGAAGATTATTTTGGTTTTGAAAGTGCGTTTCCACTGAAACTTGGTTACACAAAATTCTTTTAATATTTCCAACATTTCATTTCTGAGAAAGTTCTTTTAAAAGTGGGAAGTGGGGGAGGGAAAGAGTTTTGATCAGATAGAATTGCTGTATTTTGATATTTGTCATCAAGGTAATATTAATCAGCTACAGCAAGATTGGAAGTTCAGTTCAGCATAGCTCTATCACTTACTGAACAAGACCACAAATGTTCAAAAAATTACACCTTAAAGAGGCCTTCCTAGTGTTCAAAGAGGTGATGTAATCTTAAAGAGATTAGATTTATTTTTTATTCATGCTCTAAATTTTTCATTATGTCATGCGTTGAACAGCAGATATGACCTTATGTAAATTTATAGATTGAGTCACTTCATGATCTTGATACATCTTCTTTTAAAAACAGGTAACAGAAAGAATGTAGATTGCAGTACTTAAATATCTGATAAATAGTAAATTCACAGTAAAAGCAAATGCTAACAACCATGTTGACTGATAAATATTATTAGCCTGTAGATTAAAACAAATCTAGCTAATCATTTCATAGTTAACAACATTTTATAGAAGTGAGGTTGACAACATAGCTTGAGATTCTAGACCTACTCCATTAGAGTACAGGTCTGTATCAAAGCATTTTGGAATTAATATTTTGGTCTTTCATTTTCAACAGTTTGGGCTTTCTTAAGCATTTTAATTCTTTATATAAAAAGATTAATAGTAGAAGACAACAGAAGATTTAAAAAATTATTTCTAGGGGGTAAGGCAGCAAAGAGTTCCCTGAAGTGCATTGCAAAATGACATTTAATTATCCATAGTACTTCTAGCAACCAGTAATAGTGCCACACAAGACATAATTGCATGTCCTGGTTTGTATGTGCCACACTAAAACTATTTTCCTCCTCTTTTGATGTTTGGCAAATGAAAAAGATAAATGAAATGTTCTGCCGCTTATGTTCCTGTATACCTATCACCTTGATATTTGAACCCTGCTGCATAGTCTTTCCAGTGACCCTACCTCTAAAGACCCATCCAAATATCTCAATTATATTGTTTTAAAGAATTTCTGTAAGATTAGTAAGGAGTTAAGTAGGAAAAAGCAATGGCGGTACACATGCACACAGAGAGTGATGACTAAGAAAATTCTGTCTTTGTTAACTAATAATCTTTAAACCACAATTATTAGGAAACAGGGAAGTATTATGTTATTCTGTATTTATTCAAACAAACAAAACCCCAGGTTGACAGTTGATTAGACTGAGAAAACAGAGGTTACAACAGTCCTTAGGTTTGCTAGACTTGCTCCTAACAAGTGAAAGGATGTAAGATTGTGAGTTGTAGCAATTCAGTGGTATTGTTAGCATTTTTTATTGCTAAAATTAAAACAATTTATTGTAGCACTGACTTGTAGTGCTTGTAGTTTTTTGGTTTTGTTTTTAAAAAACATTCGTAAACTGACAAGTATCTGCTGTTGTACTTCAGCATGTTTGTGGGGGTTTATTGCAGGATGCTAGTCTCTCTGTTCTCAGCTGTAAAGGTACATTGGAAAGGAGCTAAATCAAAGAGTGTTTTTCTTCTCTGAAAAGCAATTTAGTAACAACGGAACAGTACAGCTGTGTGTTTGTCTCTGACTTCTGTATTGAATATCCTTCCCATAAAAGTAGAAAATTCACCAAATTTAACTCCAATCTTAAAACTGGCATTTGGTTGCAACGTGGCTCTTTAGATGTTACTATAGTAATAACAATGCACCACAGTGCAACAGATGAGTTTCAGTCAGTATAGTTACATATAATTATAAATCCGATTAATAATAAGTGAATAAGTATAAATAAATAAATATATCACCCCCCCACCCCCAATCCCCTAGAAACCTGTATCCCCAAAAATTAGATTGCTTTTTATTTGGTACCTGCATTTAATCCTATTAGTATGCTATCCAAGTTGAATAACTTGGACACAGTTTTGGGTTGTCTATTTTTCCACCTCCTGTGCAAAGGGCTCTGAAAAGCCTTTTGGGACAGTGTTCATTGGGTTCAACATAATACTGGAAGGCATAAATCTGGTGATTGACAGCAACTCCAGCTCTGTGAAATCAAGGACTGTCACTGACAGGATGGCTTGCAAGAAGAGTAATCAGGGAAAACTTTTATAGAATGCAGGTGTTCCCGTTCAGCCAGGGCAGGTGGCTGCAGCAAAGACTGTGTTCAGCTCTATAGTGTGGCTTGCTTTCACTAAAACAACTGTCAGGGCCTCAAGACTTGACCAAGGACATTAAGTGCACGTTAACAATAGCTGCACCTTTCCTGTTCCTTGCTTTTAAACATATTCAACCATAATGCTATATCCTTCCAGCAGTGCTGGAGCTGGGTCTTTTTATTACGTTTTTGAACTGATTATGATCTGAATGTAACGCAGAGGCACCTTGTGCCCTCTCTTTCCAGGTAACAAACTGAAGCTTCACTAACTAACCTTCGTCCCTTTAAAATGCGAGAATTTTAAATTTCAGTATTAGACCGTGAGATTTCTATACGGATTTGAAGGCTTACTGTACTGTGTGTAGACACCAAACACATTTTTAAGCTCTGACAACCACTGTATCCCTCTTATCTGTCTCAGCAGTTACATATTCAAAGATCTCCAGCAGATTCTTTTTTGCATACTCATCTCAGGCTTACAGGTCCCTAATTTCCTTGTGCATTTATTAAGTGTTTCCTTACACTGTGATGCTTAGTGTTTGTCATCCATAGTTGGTCTTGAGAGTATTTTATATATGAATGAAAGAGATGGTTCATACAAAACCTAAACTCCCCAAGTCTTGTTCAAAAAAAACAACCACCAGACAAACAAAACAACCAACCAAACAAAAAATCTACATGCAGAGAAGCTTTGGATTTCTTTTGAACATTCTGTAACTCAGTATGGTTCTGGTTCCACAGGCAGTTGATGGCAGGAACCATATTTAAACAGCATAGTTTGTCCAACAAGAGAGATGTTACAGTTTTATTTTGGTTAATTTCTTACTGCAATAGCAGTGACTTTGGTTACTAAAACCCTTAAGATTCACCTACTGTGCAGTTAAAAATTCTGTTCTGTGTCAGATTGATGGTGTTCTGTGTTTGTAAAACAGTGCCTTAACTTGATTCAGCATAAACTGCAGTTATGCTTCTTTCTTAGTCAGTCTGTATCATGAGGCTTTATGGTGAAAAGTCTGTTTTTTGCATATGAATTAGAGAGATCTAATTAAATGGAGCAGTTAATGGACCAGAGTTCAACCTATAGGAGTTTGAACAACCTAAGAATAATTGAGATTAATGTGAAAACATAATTATGGTTATTCTTGTTATTTTATACATATATTTGACCTATTTAATAAAAGTGATACAATGTAATACATAAAATACAAAAACCCTTCAGAAACTCATTTTCTAGATAGCTGTGTTGCAAAGCTGGAAAGGAAATTGAATTCCATGTGTAGACACACTCGTTATAACTCTTAGGATAATCAGATCTATTTATGAATTTTATTTGCTACCTGAATAATTTGTTAACCATCTGTTCTGTGCATCGTCCAGTTCTGGACACAAGCATCCATATTCTTTCCTTCTGTGAATTTCAGTCAAAACACTTGAATTGATCCAGATGTCTCTTAATGGATTTCCATTAATACCATGCATGCAGCATATTAGAAACAGAGTTAACTGACTTCTAAGCAGTCAGGAGCCATCTGTTTACATGCTTGGTGAAGCCAAACCCCTGGGGCCTGCCATACTGGGGTGGTCCTGTAGTTGACCTAAAGATCTCTGATAGACTAAATTGCTTTTCCTTCTCTGTTCTTGCTGTGATGACATGCACAGAAATGTGACCTTAGTAATATGCAGTATGCATAGAAACAAGAAAGATGTGTAGACCAAATACAGTTTCTTCCCTGCCAGTTCGCTGTCCCTTTTCTAAAGAGTATGTTGTAGCACTTTTAGTGCACAAAAATACTAAGCGGAAAGGGAGAAATCTAGACCTGCAGTGGCAGGATCCTCTTGATTTCAGTGGAAAAAGGATTTCATGCCTGATCATAGCCTGCTGGCAGGCAGAAATTGTCCTGAACTAGAGGCATTGCTACTTCTGTGTCTCTTCAGCAATCCAGTTTTGAGTAGCTTCCCTTGATTTCACTGAGAATTACACCTGAGGAAGAATTGCTGAGCAGAGGCTTTAATGCAGATTATTGTATTGCACTACTCACCTGTGCAGGAAAATGTTTCTGTAAATTTGGAGAATGTGGTCTTTAAGGTAGGATTGATAGTAAAGCAATCTTATTTTGGTTGATCTCTTAATATAATGATGGATCATGTTCAAATATTTCTATCCAGGTCTGGCTTTGTATAAAAATAGCGCTTTTTTTTTTTTTTTTTTTTCTTTATAGTATTTGGAAATGCTTGGTTGAAAGGCAGTGGAGCAAAAAAATTTCTCACATTGACAGTTAATTTCCTATCAAAATATAATTCTAATCTTCCGAAACTCAGTTACATAACATTTTATGCGTGTCTTACAAGGATCTTACAAGTCTGAAGGACTACTATTAACAAGATGGAATCATATTATTCCTGCATTTGAAATTTATCAGTGGCTTATGTAATAAGATCATAATCCATCTTTCCTTCCATTGCTATGCCTAGAAGGCAAAAAAATGTGGGATGTTGTGAACCTAAGAGGTGTTTTTCAAGATCTGCTATGAATGGATTGCACGGACTACTACTGTCAGGTGTGCTCTTGCCCATTTTGGTCCTATTTGCAGATGAATTTCTGCAGCCTAAAGAATCTACCAAGGATCTTGGGTTTTGCTTACTTCTTGAACCGGTATGAGGTAGCTAGTAGAACTTCTGCGTTTGTTCAAGTCTGTTAAAAATGCTTTTACTACAAAGCAGAGAGGAAACTGTCTCCTGAGGAGAAGAGGCAGCTGATTCTTCTCAGAAGGAACAGACTATGCTGGACACTGCATGTGACTTCGAAGGTTCAGGGTACAACAGGACAGACAATGCGATACAGCAGGTATGGCCTCAGTATAGACTGAGTGGCTCCTAAAAAGAAGAGAGGTGAAGCAATGAGGATGCTCTCCAGAGGCACCAGTAATGGTGGGGTAAAGTGAGACAGGAATCAATGCCCTGAGCCTTGGGGATAGTGTGGCCAGGGAGATGTGAGATTGTCAGATCTCATATAGGAGTGCTCTCCTAGCACAGCTCTGGTGTTTTTTGGTGTGTGTTTGTTTTTTTTTTTTTTGTGTGTGTGTGTTTTGGTTTTGCTTGGGTTTTTTTTTTCCTGTTTTTTTTTTTTGGGGTGTGTGTGTTGTTTGTTTTTTACTTTTCTTTTTCTTTTCCTCCTCTTTTGAAGGTGTCTCCTTGTTCCAAGTTGCTGTTTTCACAGTGTTACATCACAGCTTTACCAAAGGGCTGCTGCTGTCTTCTTTTTGTATGCTCACCTGATGGAAAAGGTGCAAAAGTCCTGTTATCTGTCAGTAGCAAATATTCAACATATTCAACAAACACAGCATATTTTTAAATTATTTTGATCATTAATGGTTAGGATTCTTTTAGTGGGAGTGGCTGCCTGCACTTTAAAAAAAAAACTTCATCAAGCTGATCCAATGTGTATTTGTGGTAATCTGTGTTGGCCAGTATTAGGAACTGAATCAGAGACTTCCAGTTTCAGGACCAAATATATGAATTTATGTAACTTAATCAGTAGAGGCAGGATCTGTAGTTCAGAATGCTACTTGTCAGAACCTCCTTTGGAGGAGTGGGTGTGATGTAGTGGCATTGCTGGCTTGCACATGCATGTCCTGCCTCCTTCTGTGCAACAAATGTTAATATGAAAGCAATGTGAGCCTTGACTGCTGGCAGTTTTGCCCTTTGTGTATTTGGAGTGGTTTTCCTGTTCCTAATCAAAACATATATGAATGTGAAACACTTTGAAGACAGCTTATCAAGGCATGCTCAAAATGGGTTTGAGCCCCAGAACTTCAGAAGTCATCTTCTTTTTGCTTTTTTATTTACTGTTGGTGGATAAGAAAACATGCTGCTGATTCTCACAGTTCTTTTAACTTGCAGTTATTTATAGCTTTCCAATAGACATTTACAATGTATTGTTTTATTTTGCTCTCCATTATAGTCCTGACTGAATCTTTAAATCTAAATCTTAGGAGAGCTGTATTTTACAATCTGCTGTTGTTCAGGTTGCCCAAAAGCCAGTGAAATCACAAAGTCATGTCAAACGTGGTCAAAATATGGGATAGATAGGGGCTCGTGTCAGGAACAATTCCTGAAGGTATAATATATAATAAATATCTGTATTTGGTAAACTGTATGCAGTGCATTTAATTAGGTATAAATTTTCATGAGAATGAAGTGGGTTAGCACTTCTCAGTGCAAATAACGGAGTAAATGGATTATTTAAAATGCACACTGAAATGGAAAATATTTGACCTTTTTTTGACCTGCTCTTCCTTCTACAGATCAACCCTGAAAAAGCCTGAAAAAGAGTTTTCAACCATGTTTCTGTTGTTAATGTGTATAACGTACTTGTCGTTTATATACCACCAGCAATTAAATTGCAAATTTATATATAAAATATGCAGGAAAATATACATAGATAACTGTGTATACTTACTGTTTAGTTGAGAAACTACAACTTTAATTAGTCCAGGTTTGGAAGATTTTGTTTCATTTTATTGCAGCTTTGGAATGGGAGATAGTAAGCCTGAAAGGGTATAAAAAGTTCTAAAGTAAATAGATAAATAGGTAAATAAAATTATATTCTACATAGGTTTACCAGTATACTTTCCCATACAGAGTGAACTTTCAGGCTGTAAACTTTGGAATGGAATGGCTGAGAGAGTCTTCAGGGTGTCTGGTGTGTGTTGTTAAAAGAAACTGCAAAATAGACAAGGATGTAGCTCATTAGGATTCTGTATGGGGTAAAAAGTCTACCTACAGGCTATTAATATTAGTTCTAGAGATAAATCCAATCAGGTTGTTACTCACTATTATACTTTGTGGCTTACATTTGTGCATAATTTCCTTATTCTTATCAATATTATAAACAGAGTTAAAAATATGCTCTCCCATAATTTTAGATAAAATTTTCTTTATTACATACAGTCTATCTAGAAGAGGGGAGTTAATATGTCTTTGATAAAGTTATTTAAATGAAAGAAGTTCATTTTCTGAAATGAGTGGCCTTTCAAGGAAAACAAATTTCTTTGATTACTACTTTTGGTGAGGAAATAAAAAATTGCAGTGACAATTGAATATACTTCTCCCTCAAAGTTTGCTAGGTTGAAACACCAGTCTGTGGTTTGAGTTGCAATATTTTTCTTTTGACGTTCTGTTTTATATGCTCAGAGCTTTCCAAATATTTATCCTTAAGGGTGATTTTTTTTATGAATGACCTTTTCTCAGAGGTGAACTTTTTTCTGAATGTAGGAGAAAACACTGTCTAGTCCCTTCACTCATAAAGTTACGGTGAAAACAGAAATTTAATATACTCTGGAAGATTCTTTAAAGTTAGCTTTATGTTTGGTATGTTATATGCTTAGTATAGAGTCATGATATGTGCTTTGGTGCATTTAAGATTAAAATTTCCCTTTAAAATGGCAGACAGTATATCCCTTGAGACTGTATTACTCTTTCTGATATAATTCTAGACAATCCTTGAATTGTTAAGGAACCATAACATCCATATTTGGACATAATTCTAAGATAACTTCTAAATAATTGTCTCTTCCAGTTTTCCCTCCTGACTGACTCATGTAATACTGCTGTTTTAATCACAGCAGCTTTTGCAGGCAGGCAGATACAGTTTCTCTTAAGTAAATTCCCCCAAAGCCAAAAAAGAAGTAATTATTTATCTATACAACCTGGAAAATGTGGAGATTGTGGTTAATGTTTGTTTGTTCTTTGAAACTGCAGGGCTCCTGAATCAGCCAAGCATCTGAGTCTTTTTAACCACAAATAGGCAAGTATTCCAACTGATTCCTTAATGTCCCTTCACAGTTTTGCTGTCATAGACCAATATTTGCAACATGTCTGTGCAAATCTAAGAAACGGAGGGCATAAAGTGCGGAAGGAACATCATTCTTTTTTTGTCCCCTTTCCACAGATCTGAAAGGGTGGGAAGTGGTGATGAAGTAATGAGCAAAAAACAGCAGTAGAAGGAGAGCATTTGGTAGAAACATATTGATGAGGCTGAAATTTCCGAGAGTAGAATGTTGCTCTTGAGTTATGCTGGCAAAACTTTATGCCTTAAATATTTTCTTTCTCTGAAACTGTTAACTACCTGTCTAAAGACAGCCTGATCTGGCTTTCCATCCAGATAATGAATTCCAGGCAGTATGTTGTGTGCATTTGAAGATGGGACTTTAGAAGCTTTATAGTAATTTTCTTGGGGGGAAGAAGCTGGGCATATTCCAAAAGCAGCTTGGTTTTTCTTGGTTCTCTTGTACAGTTTTTTTCCCTCTCTCTACCCCAATCTAGAAAGCTTTCATTTTGCTCGCTTTCTAACTTCTCCCTGCATGTATCTTCATACTGCACTTGAGAAATTTGCTGAACAATTCAAGTTGCTTAGGTCTTGATGTGGGATTACACATTTTCAGTTATAGTCCTTGTATTGTGCAGACAGATCAGTGTTTTCAAATGCAGTAGCCTGTTTTTCTGAATTGCTGACCACGACTTTTTTCTCACTAAAGGATTGGCGTTATGTGCCTAATGGTTCTTAAAAATATATCTCACTGACTTAAGCCCTCAGCGCCTGATTGGCTGACCACACTTGAAAAATAAATGCCTGTTGAGAACATTGGCAGCAGCAGAGTCCATGAAGTTGCTACAAAAAACACTATGTATTTTTATGTTCAGGCAGCAAATGTTGAAAATTCCAAACCAGATGTGTTACAGGAAGATGTGTGGTTAAGGGGAAGATGGGATTATTTTTTTTAAGTGGATTTTAAAAAGCAGTGATGGGTGACATCTGCATGGAGATAACTGCGTTATGAGGAGTTTGTCTATATCATGGTGCTAATTGTAACAGTTTGTTGAAGAAGTCTGCAATGATAAGATGAATTTTCTTCCTTGTGGACCGGTTCTGCTACCCTTTCTTACACTGGGTGGTATATGGTCAGCATACCTGCTTTTGATGTGCTGGTCTAATTGCAATTACTAAAAAATTATGGCAAGAAATCTGAATGTTCCAATGTTGATGTAAATTTAAAACAGCCTGCAGGATAGCTTTGACTTTACATCTTTCTTTGGTTTCTGCTTTCTTAGTGAAATCAGCAGAAACTTTATTAGCAATGTTATGCTGCAAGAAAATGCAGTGAGTTTTGGCTAATGGTGATACTTATGAACTGAATTTATGTTTTGGATATAAGGGGTCATTTCCTGCTATAGAATAAAATCAAAGCATTGACAAAGATCTTTCTGGTTGAGGTAAAAGAACACGATTCAAATTTTAACTTCAGCACAGTGTGGCACTGAAAAAAGGTACTTGTCTTCTACAAGTCTATTGCTGTGTAACTTCGCCAAGTTGGAACTAGCATGTGGAGAAGCAGTAGGTCAAGATATAATTTGGTTTTGAGTCCCCCCTCCCCATCCTGCTTCTTCAGTTATCTGAGTATTTCCTGTCATCTGAGACTACAGATATTGTAGTAATTCTTTTTAATACTCCATCCTGTACTATGCTGATGACTGTTGCCTAATTTTGAGCTGCTACTCAAGTGTCTGTTAACACTTCTCACACCAAAATCACTTTTTGACTACAATCAGGGAGGGGAAGACATCGCTGAGTAGTTGTGCTGTTATCCATTGTTTTGCTGATTGACTGGATACCAAGCAAAAATGAATTCCAAATTAAATATAAGTGCAGTTTATTATATTACACTATAACAAAGGAAAATTAGCATGAAATAAGATAAAAGGAAAGAGCAGTTGTTATGCATAATATGATAAAAGAGCAATAGGAGTGAAGCATCAAATCATTACTGCAAAACGTTACAGAGACTAAGAAAAGGATAGATCACCAGTTATCTCCTTAATATCATCCAGGCCCACACTTCAACTGGGAAGCCCCGTTGCAGCCGGTGCCAGGAGTCTCTCGGTAACTGGGAAAATTCCTACGTGGCACATCTACCTGTAGGTGAGGCTTCTGGCCCAGTCCTGGAGCCTGCCCACCTTTATACTTGGTGAAAAACAAAAATAGTTCACACACCTAGTGTATCCAAACTTCTACATTTAGGCTAAGTGCAGGCGCACACTCTCTCGTGATTTGGAAGGTTCACACACACCAAGGATGTTGGCCAGAGGCCCGAGTGTAGTGGAGTTACCATCATGACATAGCTGCACACAATATTTGTTGTCTGGGTGGTCCTGCTCATCTCTTGCTTGTTCAGGGGGCTCAAGACAAACACCACCTGCTCATTAAAGTTGTCCTTGAGATCTCTGTCCAAGTTAAGTGATCCCTAATTAAAGAGAAAAACTTTCGTAGCAGTATTCAATTTAATAAATTTTCACCACGTCCATCTGCCAAAATTTTAATGTAGCCACTTCCAAATCTGCCCAGAAGGATAAAACATGAGCTTTTTCTTGTCACTACTGCTTCTGGCTTGCGCTGCTCTGGAACTTTCAGGCATTGTGTTTTTCTCATGTGAGTGGTGTAGAGAGTCAACATGAGTGCTCACATACAAATGAAAAGGAATTTTTGAATAATCATTTTGCAAAAGGTTGTGTACTATTCCTGTCTGAAAATAGGTAGCAACAGACATGGTAAACAGGAAAACTGCTGCAGATTCAACTTAATCACTCCCAATTAAAGAATAAACAAGTGAAAATAATACAACTCTGTTCTGTAAGTACTCACCTAGTACATGGCATCAACAAAATCAAACAAGGATTCTTTCAGATATTGTAGCCCAGAGCTTTTGGAACAGCTTGTGAAATGCAAGACAGAATCCAGAGGTGTTATATATGTGTTTGAAACAAATACAGAAATATTTTGTTTACTTTTTCAGTTTTATGTAGGTAAAGCTGAATGTGTTTGGTAACTTCTCTAATTATAATTCATTAATGATTCCTTGCCTAAATGGTCATGGTCTTTTACGATGCACATTAAGCTGTTTTGCTTTTCCATGGCTAGTTTTCTCAAACAGTAGCCAGAAAAGAACATATATGAATATCACAGTGGTGTTGGTTAGCAGACCTCCAGGGCTGTGATAAACTAGTAATACTGGAACAAATTTTAGAGTCACTGCTTATGTGTGACCTCGAGACATCCAGGTCTTGTGCTTCCCTGCAGCAATTCCAGCTTTCTGGGTCTGTGTTTAAGGCAGAGGTATTTCAGCCATTCCAGTAACTGTACTGAGTGTTTGGCTAATCTCTCACTGTTCTAGAAACTGGCATAGGGTTTTGTTCCAGCTCCACTGTGATCTCAGTAGGGTGAACATACCTCTCATTGAGGCCTTAATACTCTTGTGTCTGTGATGTTTAAAGTCATGAGGACAGAAAGCTTTGACTGGGTTTTCTCTAGATAAAATAGATAGGGGAGTTGAGGTTATAATATTTTCATTTACTTTTGCACTCAAATATTTTATTTTAGGAAGTAGTTTAGACCAAAAATCAGCATAACTTTACTTTTTAGTAATATTTGATGTAAATATATTTCAAAATCAGCATAAATTCTATTCATTGGTTTTGCAACGTTTCCCCACAGATGGGTCCTCAGCTAATGATCATAGAATCTTAGAATCACAGAATAGTGTGGCTTGGAAGGGACCTTTAAAGGTCATCTAGTCCACACCCCCTGCAATAAGCAGAGACATCTTCAACTAGATCAGGTTACTCAGAGCCCTATCCAACCTGACTTTGAATATTTCCAGGTATGAGGCACCTACTACCTCTCTGGGCAACCTGTTTCAGTGCCCTCTTTGTAGAACATTTCTTCCTTCTATCTAGTCTGAATCTATGCTCTTTTAATTTAAAACCATTACCCCTTGTCCTATTGCTACAGGCCCTATTAAAAAGTTTGTTTCCATTTTTCTTATAAGCCCCCTTTGAGTATTGAAAGGTCCCAACAAGCTCTCCCCGGAGCCTTCTCTTCTCCAGGTTGAACAACCTTAACTTTCTCAGCCTTCCCTCATAGCAGAGGTGTGCCATCCCTCTGATCGTTTTTGTCGCCCTCCTCTGGACCTGCTCTAACAGGTCTAATAATCCTTGGTACAAAGAAGTGATTGCTAGTTAGAAGTATAGCCTTTTGTGTATGTTTTCATCTTCATCTTGCATTTTTAATAAACAAAAAAACAACTCATAAATGCAATACTATATCCATTCTGTAACAGTAATATCAAGACAATATCAAGGAATGCAGTGTACCACAGGTGGTCCAAGTTCCTGGCCTTCTGACTGCATACCCTAACCTTTGCATGTCCAAGAGCCACAAGATGTGTGTCGTAAAACCTTGGAAAGCCTAAGGGAGGGAGAGCTGGCTTTAAGTTCACAAGCAGGGGTTCCTGTGATCACTCAGGCACAGCTGACCCTGAGGTGACTGGGTGATGGAGGCCTACTTAAAGAGCCAGGGCTTTTGGCTACAGAATGCCCCCCTTTGCGGTCCTGTTCTCCCAGCTGGAGATCACCCCTGTGACCAGCAATGTGGGAGGGGCATGTAAACTGCTTTTAAGTCAAGTGCAGTTCAGGGCGCACAGACACTCCATTTGCATGTAGAGAGATGTGTCTGCATTTAAAATAGATGACAGCTGGGGTCTGATGGAAATAAGATTCTAGGTATAGGAATGCAAATTCTGTTTGGAGTTAACACTGAGTGTTTGTTTGTGAGCTGTGCTGGTTTGGTAGGATATACTTGATAACAACTTTGAAAAAGAAATGGGAAACATTCTTTGTAATGGAAATATTTCAGAACTTCACGGGAGTTTACTCACCTCAGTAGTGCCTAGAATCCATTAAAAAAGCTCAAGCTATTTGGAATAACAGTATAGAAGAAGCATGGAAGAGGGCAGGTGTCTATGATGAAAAATTAAAACTACGGTTACTTTTTTTAAGAACTGCTTTTAAAGCTTATGGTAGTCATGTGACAATGAAAGATGAAGGGAATGGCATGCAGCTTATCCTGGCAAGAATTCAGTAATCGGTGAAGACAGAGCTCAGTATGATGCCAAATTATATAGTTACATTATAATCTTCTACAAAGAGAGAGGATTTTGGAGATTTGTAAATAGTAGGACCTTTGGCCTTCTCTGAAAAACCTATTTGCTGTTAAGTAACTACAACATCAGGTTCTTGAAAAATACAAAAATAGATTACTGGACTAATGCAGAATTTGTTGCCATCAGAGAAGGGTCTATCTGTTGGGCTTTGGATCCAACTGGATTTAAGAGGAAGTTGCCAGTATTCCTGTTAGTACTGGCCTAAATCCTCATGGACAGCATTTCAGAAGCTTGTGAAAAGAGGAGTTGGAACATAACCCATTCTTTCCAAAACATTCTCAAAAAATAGTTGAGAGCCATTCAGTCAATACATGATGTGCAGTGGGCATAAATCTTTCAGGGCTGCAGGTGAAATTCAGTGTGAAAAATTCTGAAGAGCTGAACCACACAGTATCTGGTTCTATGGGAAGAGAATTCTCACTGTTCCTGTGTACCATGGAATATGGCTATCTTCCATTTTGTTAGGAGAAATTATTTTGGTTTCCACAGTCTTTAATTTTGTAATGAATAAATTTTATTACAATGAAACTGCTTCAGTATTACTAAAGTAAGACAGAATTCAGTACATTTCTGTTCATCCTATAATGTCAGAGAAAATGTGAGATTTTTAACATTACATGGCTCCCTGGTAAATGAGAGGTGTTCATTTCCCTTCTAGCTCATGAACTATTTAAAATGGAGCAGTGGGATGTGCTTTATATATCCCTTCTAGTACAACCTCAATTAATCTTTTTTTTTTTTTTTCCAGTTTCGACATTTGCTGCAATAATTTTCACATGATTGATAACAGCAACCATTAGTGATGTAAGGTTTGAGGATTTTGGAGCAAAAGCCTAGTAAGACAACATTATACCAGGTTGTTTTCAATGACAAATGGAAAATAAAAAGCATGATGAGCAGTGATATTATGACTGTTAGCATGTTTGATCTGCAGATTCTAGAAAAGCATAAATGTTAGAAGAAAAGAATGTGCTTAAAATTTTTGTTCTAACTTTATTATATAACTTAGCATTTGTAGTGTTTCAGTATATTTATAGATCTCTTTTTGGGTCACACATTTTTGCAGCTTGAAAAGGGTTTTCAGTATAATAGGTGATTTTATGGATTTAATGAAAACATGGATTTAAATTCTTGTGAATAATCTCTCAGGTTTTTCCTTGGCTTTGTGAAATAACTGAAACTCTTTTTAATATATTACTATATACACTTCCAGTTTTCTTGTTAAATTAATATCACCATAAAAGATAATACACATTGGTAATAACTTTTTTTATCCTTTTTGTGTGCATAGCTTATTCAGGAAAAATGATGTAACTATGCTTTTCCTGGAGTTTGTTTTATATAAATACGTTTTTGTGTCTGAACATTAAATACCTAATTATTTCTTCCAAAAGGACAAGAGCCCTGACTGCTTACACAGCTGCTTATACAGGCACCCTCAGTGCTTGTTTTCTTTTGGGTGGCATAGTGATCTTAGTGTTAGGTGGCCAGAGGGTGGTGGGCCACCGCCTCCTGCCGCTTTGCAGTCCCTTTGTGTTGGTGTGTGGTAGGCAGGCTGGGGAGTTGGCTTCCTCCCTCCAGCAGAACAAGAGCAGATATGAAAAACTTCTTGTCTTCCTGCAGAAGTCTGAACAAGATAGAAGTGGAAGATGGTTGTTCTCCCCTATAACACCCACCCCTTCTTTAATCCTTGGTGCAGTAGCTAGGAAATATTACAGGATACCCTTGGCGACCGTAGGGAAATAAAATTCAGTTTTCATTAATGGTGGTTGCTAAGGAACCCCTGACAGTTTCCTAGCTGTTATGACTGGGACTACAGGGATTGTTCTTTGTGCAAGTGAATCTCTCCATCTACTACTCGGAGAGCTACCTTCCTTTCTTTCTTTCTTTCTCTGCACGCCCCCACCCCGAATTGCTTAATGGTCAGTTGATATGAGGGAGGAGAGAACAGGACTGCAAGAGAGACAGAGTAGTTAAACTGCACCATGAAGACACTGCTAGGTGTGGTAACGACTGGCTTTCAGATCTGTGGCAGAATTGATGGAGAAAAAAATGGAGAATTTTTACATGGCTGAATTAAGGTGTTTGTAAATTCCAGAGCTTGTGTCTGCACTACTTGTTAAACCTTTCAATTATTTATTAACAAATGTGCGTGTTATACTTTGACAGGGTGTTTCTAACATAGTACTTCAGGAAGAATGCCCTTATACAGTGTTTATTACCTATCACTCACTGGATTTAAGAAATATTTGGTTGTTTGCATATTCAATAATACGTATTTTCAACACTAATAGTTTTAAAATGTTCAAAAATTGCTTAGCTTCACAGCTTGTCAAAGAACATGCACTGATTAGTGCACTGATTAAATAGGCATTTTTTATTACCTTACCGGATGTACATTTTTATCATATGCACCCTGTTTCCAAACAATCTGACATTCAGAAAACTAATCAGGAGATAGATTTTCTATTGTTTACTGAAAAATTTCCAAAGAAATGTCAAGATTTTCCCATATAGATCCTAATTCTTGATCTTTTTTAGCACTCATGAAAGAATGTATTGTTTAATCTATGCTGCTGATGTTACTATTTTTACCTTGAGCTAATGGCAGTGCAACTGGATTACCAAAGTAAAGCTGCCTGTGGGATTTAAAAATGTGTTGTGTCATAGTTGTTAAGGGTTGGACTGAAGCTGGGTATGAGTTAACTGAACTATCGGAATAATTCTCTATTTCCTAGAGATTTTTTTGATTTTTATAGTATTTGTAGGAGTAATTTTCTAATTGAAATGCCTGCTTAATACTGCTGCAGATATTATTGCTTTCTGTTTAGACAGACAGACTTCTCAAGTGTTAGAATTTCTTTTTTCTGGTCAGCTAGAACAAAATAATCTTGGCCTTTTTATGTTTAAAATGTCCTTGAGACCAGCAAGTATTTTGCTTTATAAATGACTTAAAGACACTTAAAATGTTTTTTTTCTTTTGTTTTTCTTTTTCTTTCCTTTTTTTCTCTTTATTAAAGTCAGTGCTAAAGGTTTGATGGGGCCAGATGCCAGCACAAATATCTTAAATGTGTTCCTTTAAAGCTGTCCTTAGTTCGATGTGGAGGTGTTACCGAAATCTACTGAGCAGTTATGGTTGTTTATGAAATGTATAGAGATGCGTCACGGTAGCTTGTTCTTTCTGTGCTACTGAGTTGTATCACAATTTCTAGACTTACTAAAATAACTTCATTAAAGCTTTACTTTTAGGATTTTCTGTTTTCAATCTTGAGGTCACTAAGGACAGTGAATATAAAACACAAATGTAGAGGAAAATGGTTTCAATGTTGCAGCCAGTTTCTGCCTTTTCAGAAAAGGTCTTTCTTACCTCTGGTAGGCTGTGACTTGCGTGTCAGAGTAAGGATAACTTCAGGGGGATTACGTGAACTGTAATTTCTGTGTGAAAGGCAGGGCTGGGGTACTGAAGAGTTGTGTGGTCATCAAGGCTGGATCTGATTTTTTCATCTACACAACTGTCTCACCATATTTTGTAAGTGCTGAAGTGGAGCAAATAAACTTTAACACTTGCAATGAAACATGACCAGTGTCTCACCATGATCAGCCACTGATCGTTATATATCTGTTTCACTGGATTGGAAATGATAAACTAAGACGACAATCTTCAGATTAATAGATAGAGGCTATGTCATGAGAATCTGAGGCTGGAGAGTTGATTCCTAAACTGTGAAAAACTAGTTGAAAATTAGTTCAGTTCAGGAATGTCTGTGTTCAAATGAAAAAGGCAAGTTTTCACATCTTGCGTAGAATTCATAAAATTCTTGATATGCAAACAAATTAAGAGAAAAAGAATATAACAACTTCTCGGATCTTAGTGCAAAAAATATGTCAAATTTTTGGTTAATTTAATAATTACCCAGAATTTCCAAGAAGTAAAAATGAAAGGTGACTCATTCACTGTGAACATGGAATTCAAAACATATTAAATGCTGTGAGTCTTAGCCCTCTATCCATCCATATGTACCTTTGATAAAGCAATCATTTTTATATTCTCAGGCTGATTTATTCAAATATGTTGTGGAGAAATACATGCCAATTGATTTAACTTTCCTACCCTTTGTCTTTCAAAATGTTGCAGTGATATAAAACATGTACAGCTTTATGGTGGATATGAAATTTGGAGAGGAGGAAGATAATTTAAAAATGTCCTTTCTGAATATTATAAAGTGTCATGAATTATGACTAGGCATGCACAAAAAAAAGTTTTAAAACAGAGGTGGTATGCACCAAGTTAAGTTGTTTTGTAAAACAAAGCATGATTCTTAATTGTCCTTGTGTGCTGGACTGTGAATAGAAAGAGCTGATCCAGTGCGTTGCTTTCAGGGGAAGGAAGTTACAGGAAGCCCTTTCTTGATCCTTAGCCATGAGGATTTACTGCTGGACTTGTTTGTGGATAACCCCATCAGAGCATATGACCTTCTGAAAAGACCTTCTGAGATCACATGTTTTTTCAGGGCAGGTCCTGGTCATCACTGCCAATTACCAATTAGATGATTTTTGAAGGCTCATCAGTTTCAGTAAAGCAGTTCCTGACCTTACAACCCTGTTGTATGGGATTATTCGTAAGAGAATAATTTTTTTTCTTTTTTTTGAGAGATCCTACAATGACTAAATGCAAAACTGTTGGAAGTATGATCTAAACATGCTGTGAGAGGAGATGTTTCAGGGTGATTACTGGTTTGGTGTCGTTAAAAAAAAAACCAAAAAAACAGGGTGGTCTAAACTAATAAAACCAGATGTTTGTAAACGTTATTTGTCACATGCTTGCAGGGAGAGAATAACAAGACTTTGAAACCTGCATTGCCCTTAGAACAGATTCATGTGATGTCTGTAATTTGCCTGCTTTACTCACAAGTTCGATAAAGGAAACAAAGGGCACTTAGATAAGGAAATTGAAGAGGAGGGGAAGCAAGTGATGTCAGAGGCACATCAGAAGCACTTAATTTTTATCAGGAGAGGGGAAAATCCCCCACTTGACAGGATGCCTGTTGAATTCTACAAAGCCATTAACGTTTACTAAATAATCTCCCTGCTTATGTTTAATCAGCTGTCTCTGCTACTTTTTGGTCGCTATAGCACTAATTACAGCACTCTTGTGATGTATAAAGATTCTCTGGATTAGTGGTCTGCAGAGCTGTGGTGTGCCAGGGTATGCTCCAGATTCATGGAACTGTTGTAAGTGGTGTTTTCCAAGAGATTTTTCAGTTAAAAGTTTGAGATGTGGTCAAGAGTCTGTGAGAAGTTTTTAGGCCTGATAGTGTGCAGCTAAGCTTGACAATTGTTGCAGTAACACAGATTCCAGCACGTGAGTAATATGCTTTCTAAAAGATTATGTGAAAGGTTGAAAGATACATTACTAAATTATTACTATTAATAATGAAATTAATTCTACTGTGATTCAGGAATTATTTTCCACAGGTTCAATTAAAAAAAAAAAAAAAGATATCTTTCAACAAACACTGATGTATGTATGTTTGGTAAAATTTCTGAGGTTCATACAGCAGAGACGCAAGGTATGTGGAATGGATTTCACAAAGGAAATGGAGATTTAACTACAACTAATCAAAGGAATATGGTAGGCACAGGCCCCTGAATGTGTGCTGGTTCAAACTGCAATGTCTGTGTACAACTGTACAGAGATGGTCAAGAATCCCAAAGCTGTCCTGCTGCATCAGCCCAAATTTGCACAAGGCTAATAAATTTGGGTTTACTTTCACTGTGCTACGCTGATCATTGTAAGACAGCCTGAAATATTAATCCTTTGTATCTGAAGGGGTTGTTCTGGGGCAGTAAAATTATGCTGTGGCATCGGCGTGGCACAGCACTGCACTAACGTGGAAGTTTCTTCTGGATGGAGGCTGTTAATCTCTTTGTGTCTCTACTGTGGAGATGTATTACCCTTGGTCAGTGCTAGGAGGGAAGTCTCTGCACCATGCTTCACTGCACAACATTAGCATTCAGGCTTTTAAGTAACACTTTCAGGTGCAGTTTGATGCTCTCTGGAACCATTTCAAACCTACTTGATAAATAAATTTGAGATGCCAAAGCAACTGAGGATACCTAAAACCTGGGACCAAAACACAGGCATAACATTCTGCATTTGGTCCTCCTGTAATTTAGGAACTTGCTCAGATATAGTGAATGAGCAGAACATAGATGTGTAGGAAGTAGTTGCTTGTAATGCCTCTTTTAGATTGCTGTACTTCACATGCAGCTTACTCATTAGACTGTACTTATAATTGCCGTGTGCTTTGTAGCATTTAATTTAGTGCTATGCAAGCTGCTGCGTTGAGCAAAATTCACATGCAGAGGGCTGTTTAGCCACAAGGCCAGTAGAGCAGAAGCATGGACCCTGTGTATTTCTGCCTTGTTCTGACAACATGCCTGATATTTTTACAAAAGTCTGTACAAGGCAGTTATTTTGGTCATGACTGGAGAAACTGAGATCAAGTTTACTGACCCATACTGACCTCTTTATGCCTATGTAACTCTCTTCTGTTAGTCAGACACATTTCCTTCTGTATTGGATATGAAATCTCTCTTTGCTTAGTCTGGTGGAGAGTCATGGTATTTGTTACCTGTTTCAAAATGTGTGTTCACAGAATCAGAAAAGTAGGTCTGAAAGGAATGCAGGAAGTCATCCAGTACCTGTGCATCCTAACACGGTAAATGAGCAATTCCAACAGATTTTTTTTTCTTTAAAATCTGTCCCCATCTGTGCTACAACCTTTCTGTACAATCTATCTTAGTATTTCACTATCCTTACTGTTATTTTTTTTCTCTTTTTATTTAATTGTTTTCCTTGCTGTCATTTAAATCTGGTTTAAATTTTTTTTATCTACTGTCCACTGATCACAGAGAACTGATGATTCACTTCCTTCTTATGATTTGAAAAAAGATCCATAATTCCTGTAACTTTTCTCTTTGCAGCTTCAGTCTCCTCAGTTATTACTCTAAATTTAAAGTGGCTTCTTTAGGACTCTTGTGCATGCTCAGTGCTCTCTTCTCTCTTGTTTTGAAGAATGATAGGTTTGG